>NHNW01000043.1:88495-460964 GCA_002786025.1 Zasmidium citrigriseum | reverse complement strand
CCTAACCCTAACCCTAACCCTAACCCTAACCCTAACCCTAACCCTAACCCTAACCCTAACCCTAACCCTAACCCTAACCCTAACCCTAACCCTAACCCTAACCCTAACCCTAAACCCTCGCAGGCGCACGGACTACATACCCTAAACTAACGTAGTACTAACAGACCCTTCTCTACTCTACTATTATACTATAAATTCTAAAGCTAATAACCCTAAGCTCTACCCTACGCTTATTAAGTTTAGAAAGGGTATAAATAAATAAGATATTCTAGTTTTAGGTAGATAAGTAACTTAAAATATCTATATACTACTTTAGTACCCTTAGAATAATAAAAATATATAATAATAGGGTAGCGTATAATCTTTAGTAAGTAGTATAATACTATACTTTCTATCTATTATTAAATTAGCTATAAGAATTATTTATTTTTATATTATTACTTCTAACTCCTTAACCCTATATATTATATATTATTCTAGTACTTCCTTTAATTTAACTCTCTAATAAATAGTCTTAGAACTAGAGTATAGGATAAACTACTATAGAATAGAATTAATAAGTACAAAGTATAGAAGAACTTAACTTATATTATAAGACTATAAGAAACTATATAGGTAATATACTACTATAATAAATATTAAAGAAGATTAGATACCGTACTACTCCTAATATTAGTATTCCTAATAATATACTAAAGACTATTATTTTAATTAAAGAAAAGATACTAGGCCTATAAACTAAGGTAGTTTATTATTTTTATATTTTTTATAGATATAGAGTAACTACTAATAGCTAATTTTATTATATAACCCTATATAAATAGAATAGAATATAGGATAAATATAGTTACTTAGATAGAAGAAACCCTAACTCTAGATCTTAAGAAGTTTCTTACTTTAGTATATATATATTTAGATTACTTAGTAAGTATATACCTATAGATTCTCCTTTTATTCTAGTAGTTTAGAATACTTTCTTTATTTTTTATTTTCTATAAAAGAAAGTATTCTAATAGTACTCTAGGATATTAAAACAACCCTACGTTTTAGAAAGTATATCGAGTTTATAGATATAGACTTTAAATCTAGTACTAATCCTAAGACTATATAAAATCTAAGTCTTTAAACTCTATAATATCTATAAGAAAGGGTATTACTTAAGTAAGTTTAAAATTAATAAGTATCTTAATTTACTAAGATATAAGATACTTAGTTATAGATATAAAATAGAAAAGATTATAGTTATATACCTAGTATACGTAACTAGTATATTAACCTATAATACTACTTCTCTATTCTAGATACTATATTATTATACTATATTATAGATAAGACTAGATAGAGATATATATAGGCGTAAGTGTCTCTTAATCTATACCTAAACGCTTAAAATAATAAGTATAATAGAAATAGGTAGTTCTTTAGGGCTAGTATATATACTTATAATAGCTTCTTAAAAGTAGTAGTAGTTTCTTCCCTATAGTTAACTAGTAGTAAAGATAGAGTTAATTACTTACTCTAAAACTTTTAATTATCGCTTAGTAGTATTTCTAGTATTAGCTAACTCTATACTAGGAAGCTCCTTTAACTTTCTTAATCTTAATATACTTATAATTTACTACTATTACTTACTCTTACTAGTAATTTAGTAATAGTAATATAGCCTATAGTAATATTATATATAGTATTAGATAAGATATATTACTTAAGTTATATTATAGATTTCTACTATACCTAATTATAGTAATAGTAGCGTTTAAGATCTAAGTAAGGTACTAGCTAGCTTCTTTTTTCTATCTTAATAGCTTCTAATATATTAGTAGTATTATAGAAAAATATTCTAATAGTACTATTTATATTATTACTTAAGCGGTAATTAGTTTATTAATATAGGAAACCTCTAATTACTTTAAGTTATTATATAAGCTTTTTAATTTATATACTTTAGATATCTACCTTATAGTATAGTAGCTTAGCTACTCTATTAGAGAGTATTATTAGCCTTATTTTAAACTTCTATATCTTTTCTAAATATCTCCTATTAAAGCTTTTATATCTATACTCTTTATAGTCTAGATAGATATTAAGAGTTAAGTAGTCTACTTTCTACCTAGTTTTAGAGTTTAAAATAGATAAGTAGCTTACCTACTCTAAATAAGTAGTTTTTCTTATATAAGTAGTATTATAGATACTATTAGCCCTAGTAATAAGATAATTACTCTTAATTCTTTAAAATACTACTAGAGAAGTTTTATTACCTTAGCTTTTCCTTAGATTTCTATAAGTTAATAAGCTTATCTAACTCCTTTAGCTATAATTAAAGCTCTACTCCTATTAGTATCTCGTATTAGGGTTTAGCGTTTAGTAGCTAATAGTATAGTATTAATATTATTTTATACTTTTAGAAGTATTATACTAAAAGATAGTATATAATTATATTATCTAGTAAGTATCTTAGTAAGTACTCTATTAGAGATATTCTTTAATATCTTCTTATTCTTCTTAGTAGTAAATCTATTATAGGCTAGTTTATTCTTCTATACTAGCTAAGCGCCTTCTCTTATTACTTATTATAGTAGAAAAGAAACCTCTTATAATTAAGTATAATCCTTAAAGAATCTCCTAGTTTTTTTTCTTCTTTAGGTTACTAATATAGTACTCTATACCTTATAAATAGAAGCTAAGCTATATATACTAGTAGTAGGCTTATATTCTTTTTTAAAGTAATACTAAGATAGATTTCTTAGTATTATTATATTTAAAGATTCTTCTTAGTTATCTAGTAGATATAGTATACTTTCTTATAGGCTTTAGTATATCTTATTAGTAGGGTTAGTAAAGTATAATAGCTATAAGAAAAGGTATTAACTAAGTAAGTATAATATTAATAGATATTTCTATCTACTAGGGAAGAAGGCGCTTAGTTAGAAGTATAAAGTATATAATATTATAATCCTAAACTAGCCTAGGTAACTAGTATATTATCTTATAATATATTCTATTCTTTAGAAATATTAAATATATAATCCTATAAATAAAAAGGAAAAGTTAAGAAAGAAAAAAAAATAATATAACCTAGATTAAGAAAGTATATCTAAATTAGTAATATATACTATAGCTAGAATTATAAATTAGCTAGTAGTATATAAACTAGATTTTATAATACTATAAGAATAGAATACCTTAAAGTCTTATATTCTATTAAAAAAGTAAGTAATATATAACTAAGCTTAGCTCTAATTACTATACTTCTATTAAATATACCTTAAATCTAGTAGAAGTCCTAATCTTACTACTTCTAAAGAACTCTAAGTCTACCTAATATAGTAGACCCTAGTTATACCTTAAGCTATAATATATTAAATATATCTAAATATCCTATATAACCCTAAAAAATAAATTCCTAAGATTCTAAATATTTTTTTCCTATAACCTAGCTCTAACTTATAAACTTAAAACTAATATAACTCTAAAAGTACCCTATATCTAAGAAAGAAAGAATTCCTATAAATATATATTACTCTAATAGAAAATTTAAAATAATAATCCTAGTATATATTTAAGCCCTACTATTAGAGATTACTATATTACTTAACTTCTAAGATAAATGCCTTTATAAATAAATAGAAGATATAATATTTAAATCTTATATTTAGAATAGCCTAGCTTAGAGATCTTTAGGGCTAGTAACTTTCTAAAATCTAGTAGTAGTACCTTAATTTAAAATATTTCCTAGTATAATCCTACTTATAGAAGGGCTACTATATAGTAGATCTTATAGAGTCGATAGCTTTAGGATAGTACTCTAATTTATTATTATAATAGGATCTAAGTTTAACCCTAAAACCCTATAGAAGTAGGTAAGGAAAATAAAGATATATAATAAGTAGTAATATACTTTCTATTATACTATATAACTATAGTTTTATAATCCTAGCCTATAAAAGGTATTAATATTATAACTAAATTTAATATATAGGTATATATATTACTATAAATAGCTCTCTTATAGTAGCTATTCTATCTAAGAATAGATAATAAAAACCTTAAATATTACTAGAATAAATAATCCTATATTTAGGATTAGAAACTAGAAACCCTTAGTATAGTAATATAACCCTAGTCTATTAGATATTTAGGTTAGAGTATATAATATAGTTAGTAGATATATTAAAGGGTAGAAACTATAATATATTATAAATTTTAGTTTAGTTAAGAGTATTTTATATACTATAAGATATCTCTTAGGTAGATAGCTAAGCTATTATATTATAACTAGATTATAGCTTTTCTAGTATAGCCTATATATAAGGTAGAGGTATTCTTAGTTCTACCGTTATTACTACTTCTTCTTCCTTTATATTACGTTTATCTATAGCCTAAGAGTATTATAAAGAGAATTATTATTTTCTTTACTTATATAAACCTTTATATCTTTATATTTACTATTTATAGTATTACGCTATACTTATATATTAAAATTCTAACCCTTATCCTAAAGTAGCGTTCTATTTATCTAGACCTATATATTACTACTTCTTAGTATTAAGATAATATTAATAGTAGAGCCTAATAGTAGTAAGTAGTACTAGAAGAAGGCTAGTAAGGTCTCGTAGGCGACTTTATTATACCTATAGTAATACTAGTAGTACTATTAATATCCTATAATATCTATTATAATATATAGTTAGATATTTAGATTAAGGAAAATATATATTAGCTACCTTACTTTAATTAAATTATTAATCTATAATATAGTATTAGTAATAGTAATACTAGAGGAGGTAAAAATAGTAGTATTAGTTCTACTAGGCCTACTAATAATCCTTACTATAATCTAGTACCTTAAAGGCTTATTAGTTAGAAACTATAAACGCCTCTTCTAAATTAGTTAACCCTACTACTTTAGTACCTACTACTACTTTCTTTTAATATACTAAATAAGTATACTTAGAACTAGGTAATAAGATATAATACTATTATATAAGTAGAAGCTAAATAATAGGCTTAATAGTAGCTACTAAGGTAAGTCTATAAGTAACTACCCTAAACGTAAAGGGGTAAACCTATACTATAAGTACTAGAAAGGAAGATACCTAAAAGGTAATAAATTAAAGTTAATAAGAATAGTACTATATAAGAGCTTTTTAACCTACTCGACTTACTTACGCTACTACTAAAGGCTTATAGATAGTATAATAGGACTACTACTAGTAATATAATATTAAATCTTAATAAAGATAGTATTAAGGTTAAGAAAGTACTAATAGATAAGGAAGCGTTAGACTCTATATCTATATAGATATACTACTTTAAAAGCTTTTACTACTACCTTTTTCTTATATACTATAATAAAGTAGAGGTAATCTCTCTACTAGTTCTTTCCTAAATCCTTAGCGCCTTTATCTAATATATATACTTATTTAGTAGGATATATATTTAAAACCTAGCTATATACGACTTAGTTATTATAGTCTATAAGTAGGTACGCTAAGAAAGCTATCTCTTACTTAATATATAGTAGGTATCGAGGATTTATACCTATAACTTATAACTATTATTCTATATAAAAAAGTACGTTATTAGGCTAAAGTCTATTATTAGATTATTATTAAAGAAGAGTAATAAGCGACCTACTAAGGATACGCCTAATATACTATTAAAAGGGTTAGAAGAAAAGCTTAAGAAGGAGGTAAAGGATATACCTTATAAGTAATAGAACTATATAGGTAAGTATAAATATAAAGGCCTTAGGGTAGAGGATATAAACTACTATAATAATTATATATATAGTAACTACTATAAGCTAAGCTATTATAACTATAAGTATCTAAGTCTTTAGAATAAGATACCCTAACTACTACTACCTTAACTAAATACTTTAATTACTTAGTATCTCGACTATTTTCTTCTTCTTAAATACCTTTTAGAGCTTACTAATAGTAGCGTTTTCTATAAGACTACGTTAACCTATCCTATACTAAAATTATCTCTAATATTATTACTATTAGAGCTAAGATTAGATATAAGGGCCTAAGTAAACTAAAGAGTAACGCTCTAACGAGTAAGGTTAATTATAGCTTAGCTAATAATAATCCTACTAAGAACCCTAGCTAATCTAATAATATACTTAGTAAGAGTAGAATTATAGAGATTATAAATAGGTAGTCGATTACTATTCTACCTTAAGGATTAGTACCTAAGGATAATAGTAGCTAGTAGGTATTTATAATATATTATACCCTTATAAAATAATTTCGTACTACTACCCTATAGCGTAACTCTATATATTATATTTAATAATATTACTAACGCTATATATAAGGCTAGCCTAGACGCTATTACTATTAGGCGAGATATTAAGAGCGCTTTTCGAAAAATACTAGTTATAGTAGAATATTAATACCTTCTTATAGTCTAATAGTAAGGTAGATACCTCTATAGGGATATTCTACTATCTAGACTAAGAACTACTTTATAGATATTAAACCTCCTTATATAAAGTCTTAACTAGCTCTTAGAACCCCCTAACCCTAATCTATTTAGTAATATATTAACATAAATTACTACCTTAATAACCTTACTATTATTATTAGATTAGTACTAAGATAGTTAGGTATAGCCTAATCTATAAAAGAGGTATAGAAATTATTAATAGATACCTTAGGCGTTCCTATAAATAATAATAAGGGTATAGAAAGTGTAATTATAGAGGTACTAGGTGTAGAAGTTAATAGAGTTATAATAAGAGTAAGATTATTAACCCTAGGCCCTAAAGAGTCCTTACTACTACTAATTAAGCTACTAATAACTATTTACTTATATTAGACGAGACTTAATTACTTAATAGCTACCTAGTATAGGTAGTAGGAGTTAAACTACTTATACGTAACTTTAACGCGAGACTCTAACCCTTATTACTACTTTTAAAGACTATCGTAGTATAAGAAGACGTCTCCTATAGGTAGCTATTAATAACCTTTAATAGAAGATTAACGCTACTAATATCTCGTTAGGTTATAAGATATTTAACCTACCTATAAGGCTAATAATCTATATCTATACTAACGCGTCTAATATTACTATAGGTAGATTCTAGTTTAGAGAGGTTACTAATAATAATATATAGACTACGAATATTAAATATATCGTTACTATTAACTTACTTATAATACGGTATATTAATAATAACCTCTATATCTAGAAAAATACTAAGATCTAGGTAGTACTAGAGGTATTCTAGTCGTAAGCTTAGAAATAGAGAAGCTATAAAGTAGTTATCTATCTAATTAATACTATAGCGTATAGCGTATTTAATAAGTATATAGGTATAGTAGATAAAGCTATTAAACTTATCTAGAGGAGATATTCTTATTATAGAACCCTAATCCTAACCCTATATAATTTACCTATACCCTATATATATATATATTTATAGTAAATCTTAAGACTACTACTATATACTATAATACTTATCTATTATTCTAAAGAATATCTAATAGTATAACTATAAACTATATTTAGCTAATACCTATTTCTAAATACCCTAGTACTTATAACCCTCTATTACTCTACTACCTCTAACCTATTATTATAGAAGTATATATATCTAAAGGTTACTAGAGTTAGTCTATATAATAGAATTATACTCTAGGAGCCTAAAGAATCCACCTTTATAAAATTCCTCTATATCTAGTCCTAGTATTTTAGTATCTATATAAATATATACCCTACTTAGTCTATATCTTAGGAGTATAGCTATATTAAACGCTAGCCGGTACTTATATACGTAGTCCGTACGTACGGCTATAAAGGACTATATATTTCCCCTTTACCTCCTAATTCCTTTAATAACCTTATCCTCTTCTACTAACTCTAGCCGGTACTTAAGGTTAATTCTTAGCTTATTCCTTAACCTACGACTCTAATATAGGTAAGGCTAATATATTCCGCCTAAAACCTTCGATACTAACTACGACCTATAGCGACGACTATCCCGCTAGGCGACGATCTATCGTCGGAGAGAAAGGCCGCTAAGCTTAGGGTTATCGAAGAGGACGGTAATCTATTTAACGCTACGGACGGCGCTCTCCTTATATACGTATATAACTATAATAGCGAGTAGGGTAGCGACGTAGCTAAGAAGTTTAAGAGGCGCTACCTAGACGCCTTCCTAGAATATAAACAAGCCTATAAGAAGGATAGCTATACCCTACTTAGCGAATCTCTCCTTCTAGGCCTAGTTAGCCCTAAGGGCTACTATATTAGCTACCTCTTTACGTCTACCGGCTTCTATAAGAAGATAAAGTCTACGCTAGATACGGTCCTTAGAGCGACCCGGAGGGCTCTATAAGATATCGACGAAAAGGTTAAGGAGTAGAACGATACCTACGAGGATAGCGAGAAGATTATTAATATCCGTATCCCGATAATTAACGCGGGATCGTTTAAGGTCGACTAGGGCTTAACGAAGGATATAATCGAAAGTACGGAGGTTATAGGAGGCGGTATTAAGAAGATTACTATCGTCTACTATAATAAGACTAGAAAGCGTAAGGCGGAAGGCGAGCCTACTAAGAAGCCCGCTACGAAGAAGCTAGCTACGAAGAAGCCTACTACTAAGTAGGGTAAGCGAGGAACGGATACGAGGTCCCGATACGTACCTTTAAGTATATACCTATAGTATATAAGATATATACTATTAAGATTATAGCGACGAGAACTATAATAAATATTCTATACTCGTATTTCCTAACTAAACTAAACGTAAATACTAACTAGCGCTACCCTTCGAGGTAGTATAAAAGGGTATCTACTAACCTAACGATACTATTACCTATATAAGTATATCTAACGCCAGCTAGAACCTAGGCTTACTTACGAGTATTAGACTTAGTATATCTAGCTCCTCTACGAACTAACTAAAAGACCTAGATAAAGGTATACTTTAGACTCTACCCTTCGACGGAGTATCTAGAGGGTAATAGCGATTTCTACTAGCTCCGCCGCCGTAAGGATAGCGTTACTAAGCCTACCGATAACGATTCCTATACCCCCGTATTTAACTAGAACTCTTATAGCGCTCTATTAAGATCGAGTACGCTTAACTTCGACCTCGACGATATAGATATATTCTACGCTAACTAGGGCTACCTTCGAGTAGGTACGTTCGATAGTACTACGCGAATTATACGCGTAAGGTTCGCTCGACCTAGTAAATCTAGTAGACTATTCGTAGTAGACGGCTAGATCTTTAAGTAAGTCTTCGTATTCGCTAGTACGTTTATAAAGAACGGTAAGGCTAACTATCTAAACCCTCGGTCGCTATAAGTAACCGCTAATAATAGATAGGAGAGTTCGGCGGGGAGGGTAACTATATCGATCGAGCCGGATTAGAGGGCTTTATTACTTATAGTAGGATCTTTAACTAGTAGTTAATCGATTTCGACGCTACCCTTAAAGTACCGGCCGATACGTAAGGCGTAAAGGACGTATAAGTAGCGTAGAAGAAGATCGCCGATAAGCTAATACTCCTTACGCGTACCGGATTACGTACCTAGCCTAGTTATACCGAAGTAGAGAGGAATAGGATAGTAGAAAGCTACTACTCTATATATATATACGAGCGTTAGATAGGGTAACTATACTAAATCGTATCCTAATATCTCTATCCTATACTATACTAAATACTAAACATAAACGCCGTCCGGTATTCTACTCTACTCGTAAGCGACGTATAAGGTTTAATTATCGATATCCTATTCGCTAAATAGGAAATTATCTAGCTCGTATATCGACCCTTTATAGTTATACGTATTATACTAGTTTCGATAAGCCTCGAGAAACCCGCGGTAGCCTACGCTAGGCCGCTTAACTATTAGACGCGGCTTTAGCGCTACCGCCCTAGTAGGATATACCTAAGCTAACTACTCGCCGCTACCTTCGTCGTATAAGAGTATCCCTACGGCTATTAATATTTCGCCTATCGCGGCGAAGACGTCGTCCTTTTACGTAGGCGTAAAGAGCTCGTACTAGTCGATATTCCTAATAATCTTCGATAGCTACGCCTAGTCTTTATTAGAGGTATAATCGTTAGTATAGGTAAGACCGACGATCTCGAGGTAAACCTACTCGATCGTCTAAGTAAAGTAGGCGGCGGTATAGAAGAAACACCCCGCTATTAGATAGTTACTAGAGGTAATAATAGCGTACGGCTAGCTAGAGGGCTAGAAACTACTACCGTTAGCGTAATTACCCTTAATACTTAGCCGAGACACTCGTAGACTTATAGTATATCGCCGTAGCCTAGTCGAATCTTAGCGATACCCCTAGGATACCTCGACGTCCTCTTATTATATACGAAATAGCGCTAGCGAGTCGCCTCCTACCTACCTCGAGGGATATACTAGATCTTCTCTCCTTCTAGGCCTATAAGGAAGATATAGGCTCCTATATTATTAGTATACTAATAGGATATAGTTGGACTATAGGTAAGGATAAACTATTCTAGTATAGAAAGTAGTACTTCTCTATACCTACCGAGAGTAGCTAATTCCTATAACCTCTCTCGGATTTCGATTAAGCGGTATAGGTCTACCGAGTCGATAGCGGCTAGTCGGAAGCGAAAGCCTTATCGATTAGTAATATCGAGTAGATTTATCCCTAGATCCTCGGGTTACGGCTAGGAGGGCTCTAGAAATACTCGTTTAATAATATCTAAACCGATATTAGTATAGGTTAGTTCGCTATTAGGTCTAGGAGGAGTAGCTAGCCTATACGCGCTATAGGTACCTCTATATATTTCGAAGGAACGTACTATATCGCTAATACTCTAATCTAGCGTACTAGCGATAGTATACTCGGCTAGCCTGTACGCGAGTCGGAAAGGTATACTAAGTAAGGTACGGAGCTTAGTAGGGGAAGAGACTAACTCGATATTATAGTCTAGCGGCCGATAGAGTAAAGCTAGTACCTAAACCTAGCTAGCGCCTACTCCCTAACCCTTTACCCGTATCGTCGCTATCTTAAGGATATTAGATGTTACTAGTTTACTAGTAATAGCTATTAGACCCTTTATAAAGTCGGCGTCGTTACGAGTAGCTTCGGAATCGGCCGCCTAATATCGACGGAGTAGTAGGCGATAGACTACGGGTTCTAGACGTTTTATTGTAAGGGTATCCCTAGATACCTAGTATACTACTACGTAGCGACGTTACCTAGCCCTAAGGCTATCCTCGGTACTATCTAGTAGTCTCTTACTTATATCTAAGACACACTACGCGCCTTAACTAGAGTAAACCTATTAGATAGTATAGATAATACAATTAGGGGTATTAGTACTAACTTATAAACGACTAGCTACGTAGTCCTCTAGTAGAGGGTAGATACTCTCCGTATATATCGAGGCGAGAGGAAAAGGGTAGATAGGCATTTTAGAGCTAGGAGTCGATACGCGTAAGAAGGTGTAAGTCCTACGCGACTAACAGGGTTCTATCGGTCGTATAAAGTATCCTAATCTCGCTAAAAGCTTCTATAGCCGTACGAAACCTATACGCTAAGTATAGAGCTTTAATACGGTAGTATAGACCCTATTCGATCGTAATTCTAATACTCGTATAAGAATCCTCTTTACCGTAACGATTGCTCCTTACTATAAGACTCTATCTTAACGACGAAAATCTAGCTAACTCGTAAAGACCCCCTTCTCTACCTTAATTACGAAAGTTCCTATAGCGTAGGAAAGTTATCGTAGCGTAGGAAAGTCCCTATATACTACTAAAGTTCCTATAAACTACGAAGGTTTCCCTATAAACCTTAAGAGTTAAGAGTTCTTATAAACTATAAAAGTTCTTAACGTAACGGAAAGCTTCTAGCCCCTAATAAAGAATTCCTAACGGATTAAGAACTCCTCGGTAGATAGAGAGTTTATTAGCGAACGGAGATCTTCGTAGTAGACGAAACGTTTATAAGGTGCTAAGAGCTTCCCCGTAGAATAAGATCTCCGGAGTATACGATAAGCTTTATAGCGTAGTAAGACCTACCCTATGTAATAAGATCTTCGGGGTATACGATAAACTATATAGCGCGGCTAAAGCTCTCTAGTATAGAGGTAGAGAGAATATTACAACTTAGGGGTAGACTTATAGTATACTAGGTATTTAGTAAGGGTTTAAAAACATCGTAAAGTGTTAACTAATTCTCGACCCTACGAAAGACTACCGGTACTATAGAAGGTTACTTATATATCGAAAGCTATAACTTATACCTAAGGATCCTATATACGCCGAACGATCTCCTAACTCTACGCCTAAATTTATATATAGGCTAGTAGATCTCTCGTACGAGTACCTATATCGCGTAGGTTAGACGTCTCGTACGTCTAAGACCCTATAGATAGAGTAGGAAGTAGCTTCTATTACTATAACCTCCGGTCCTACGGCTATAATAACTCGGCTCGCCTAACGTTAGACCTAGGACGACCTCCTAGTATAGAAGGTATCGCGAATAGCGTAGGAGCGCCCTAATATAGAGAGTAGCCTTTATATAATAAGTAGCTATCGCTATTACTCCGCGTATCGGGTTTCGGACGCTTCGACCTATATAAAGCTTTAGTAACTAGGTCCGACCTTACCCGCTACCTAACTAGCGATATTATTATAGATAGGCCGGGAAGATAGATACGCCTCGATAACCTTTAATACCAGCCGCCGTTCGCAACCGTACGGATACTATATAATTAATCTAACTACCGCGCTTTCTCCCTCGAATACTATCTAATAAATAACCTATTACGCTAACTCTAGCTAGCGTTAAAGGTTATATATAGTCTACTACGACTAAGGCTATAATCTAACTACTACGCCCGCCTTACTAGTAGACGTTATATCGTTAGTAGAAGGATAGTATATAGGCGCCGTATATAGCCTCGATTATAACGTTATCCGATTCTCCCCTACTAGCGAGCTTAAATAGATCGTCCGAGATAACGCCCTAAACTACGAAGGAATCGGCTACCTATAGGCGCTAGAGAGATAGTATAGAAACGATACTCGTACGCCTACGGATATATACGTAGCTCTCGGTAAGATACTAGCTACTAAGGAATAGCTTAGTAGGGCTAGGGCGAAATAGCTCTAGATATTCGTATACCTAATAAGGCGATTGTCGTAAGGTATAATAAAACGATCGTATATTAACGGTCGTACCGCTAACTAGTCGGTAGCCCGTTAACTAGACGCTTCGCTTTTCTGCCCCCCTTTATACCTCTTCGCGGCTATCGGTAGGAAGAAGATAGGCCCTATAGCGTAGATAGAGGATATTTCCGGATAGGATAGATTCGAAAAGTATAAGCGCGAGGCTATCGAAGTATATAATAAAGTAGATATAATTATCTTAGAGAAACTAGATACGAGAGGTATTATCTAGGTTAATAAGATATTAAAAATTGTATAGACCGGGGTTATAGGATCGCGCGAGACTAGTATCTACTCGGTAGAGAGCGCCTAAACCGCCCCTATTAGTAACCTTCTATATAGTAGAACGACTATACCTCTACCCTACTAACGCCTATCTACTATAGACTTTACCTCCCGACTCTTACGACTATAGGCCTACTAGTCCCTATATAAAAAGCCTACTAGATAAAAGCGGCGAGATACCTTACCGTCGCCTATAGAGAACGAGAGCTACGAACTTACTCGAGAAACTATTTATATACTATCCTCTACTACCCTACTTATATAAAACCCTATAAATATACCTAAATACCGCCCGGTACTCTATTAACGTATAGACTATATCTAGTTTCGACTATTTAAGAAGCTCTTTCTATATAAACTAGCTAACTCTAGCCGGCTCTCGACCTTACTCTCTAAGCCTTCGACTCCGCTTTAATATAAAGCCCCTTAAGCGTAACTACGAAGACGATAGCGACTTCTACGATATCTATACGGACTAGTCTAACTAAGACGAGGCTCCGCCGTCCCTAGGCGACCCCCCTCGCTAATAGTATACTAGTAAGAACTACGACGACGCTACGTATAACGTACGCGATATCTAGGTCGACGTAAGATTCGCTATATATATAGCGATCGAGGGGATAATAGGCGAAGATATCGCTCGAAAGGTGTAGGACTAGCTATAGGTACTCGAACTTAAAGCGGGATACTATAATTAGTTAGTTACCGGGCTAGGCTAGCTATTAGTAATAGAGAGTTATAGTATAGGCGGAGGATCTACGTAGTATCGAGCTATTACGCGTATTATAGATATTCTAGTAGAAGGTATACTATCTCCTCCCAGAGAGAGGGTAGACGTTTTAACTAACTTTTTTTATAGATCGACGCCTTAACCTCGACGAACCGAGAAACCCGCTATATACCCTAGCCGTTATCGCACGTCGGTTAATAAGGTAGAAGGCTACTAACTAGTATAAAGAGGGCGAGACTCTATAGGAGAAGGCTCTAGAGGCGTATAATCTAATAGATAATACGGTAATAGACGAACTAGACGGCGTTAATACGGGTATATTATACTATAGCTTCGAGGTTAATCGGACCGGATAGGACGATAGGAAGGAGCGGCGTTTCTTTTACCTATAGACTCTAAGCCCTCGATAGCTAAGCGGGAGATAGGTACGATATAGAACTAAGAAACGAGCTACGGAGTAGGATTAACCTATAAGCGGCTACTCTAATAGGATAGCGGGCGTTACTTATATAGCCTAGATAGCTCGATAAATACAATTATAAGCGCTATACTAACTCTAAATACCGACCGTATATTAGATTTATACTCTATACTTAGGCTAGTAGGAGCGTCTATATATAAAACCCTTCTTTAAACGCTTTAAACTTAAACTCTATAATACTAGATATAGATAGCGGAACCCTAGTCGGCGTTTAACGATACCCTACTATATACGTTTACGTCTACTATTCCGCTTAGAGTAGTATATAGCCCGAGGGTAGACTCGAACGTAAGATAGCGATAGCCCCCCCGCCCCTCTCTCTATATAGCTACTAATAAAAACCTAGCCGACAAATAGTAGAGGGCCGCTATAGGCTATAGTACGATCGTAGTAGAGAGAGAGGCGTAGAAAGCGTAAGGAGGGCTAGATAAGCGAGTATAAACGTATCTACGCTAACGACAATACGATATAGGGCGTCCTAGGATCTACCGCTATACTAGAAGAAATATTAACCTAGTAGGCCGCCGCGGCGTACTAGGGATACTATCCCGATAATATCGCTAGCGCTCTCTACTCGTTATTAGCTGCGTACGAAGGCGGTATACGGGCTAGTACTAAGTTTCTATATATACTACGATTCTTTATCCGCGCTCTCGCCTAAGGTATATCTCGTCTACCCGCTTATAGCCTATATATATTAATATACGTACCCTTACTATAGAACGCTAAAGCTACGAAGTAGCCGATAAGTTACTATTAGAGTTTATTACGTAGAAGGTAGGTATCCTAGCCGAAAATATCCCGCTAAACTAGGCTGTACTTAAACTAGAGGGATCGAGAACTAGATACCTTAAGGCCGTACGAGAGATAGAAGATATACTAGACGGATTTCCCGATAGGGACGATACGAGAGAGGCGGCCCTAGCGATAGGACTATTTACGTTACGGTAGTTAGTAGTAGATAATACTAGCTAAATCTACCGAGAGAGGCGGAGAGACTAGTATAAACAATCGACTACCCTAACCCGTAATAGTTAGCGAGCGTAGATACGGCTATTCTTAATCTAAAGAAGATTATTACGTACGCCCTTAGAATTATATATATATTAATCGCCTTCCTCCTAAACCCTATATTAGTACTAGAAAGGGACGTCGTACGTAAACTATTCCGATCCTACTAATTAATAGTTCCTATACTTTATATTTATAGCTTATCTCGGTAACGGGGTAACTTAATAAGAATTATAGGGTATTCTCGATCCTTCGCTCCCTAAACGCGTAGGATACCTAATATTCGGTCGTACTTATATCGACTACCTTACCCTATACTTATAATAGCTAGAGGATACTATACCTACCCTATAGAGCGTACTAAACGTTAATATACCGGACTAGGTAGAACGCTACTAGCGAAGGCGATATAAGCTAACTAGAACGCCGACCGGCGTCGCGAAAATAGGGGCGATTATAAGCTAGCGAGAAGTACCGCCTTAATACGCCGCTAGACAGTATACGGCTACTACTATACCGACGTATAAGCGCGCGCGATAGAGTATAAATAGTAACAAACCCTTTACTATAATATCCTCTCTAAATACCTTATATAATAATATACTTCGATAGCTAGCTGGTATTCGACGTTACTTCGTTACTACGCTCGCTCTACTACTATAAATACCTTAGATATTCCGGTAAGCGGGACGATAGTAAGTACTCTAATTACTACTACTAACCTATATCTAACCGATACTATAGCCGCTAGATATATAGTACGATAGCGCTTATAAGGTAAACCGCCTTAAGTATATAGCTCGTAAGGCGGAATAGGATACTAACCTAAAGAAAGTTAAGACGAGCGACGTAGCGAAGAAGGTGTATATCGATAGTAGCGCGAGGAATAGACTAGAATATATAGCTCGCCTCGCCAGTAACTAGCTAAGAGAGTATAGCGACTCCGGCCCTAACCTACCTTAACGTACGCTCGACTTTATAGCGGGGTATAAGAGCGGTAAGTAAGACGTAGGTAACAAATTCCTATTTATACTACTAAACCTCGTCGTAGCTATAATATTTAGTATATCTCTATATTCGCGCCTAGGGTACCGTACTAATACCTCGTAATCTAGAGCGACTCTAGAGCAAGGGCGAGTACGACTAGCTACTCGAGTTCCTCTCGTAGAAAGCGGAGACGCTAATTAGGTCGGTCCTAGCGGGTACTTAAGGCGCTAGTATAGAGAGAATAAGGTAACTCGGTCTCGAGGGACTAGAGTTTATAGAGAGCCTCCTAGACGAGCTCCCCGATAAGGAAGGTATAGCCTTACTAACGTTAGACGACTAAGCTACTAGGAGGGCGTGGAGTATCTAAGTATACGGTAACGAGCGGGCGCTTAGTAGAAAGTATAGTTTAGTAGTAGCCCCTTAATAAGAAAATTTAAGCGACTAGACTATATAAGTATAACTAAATAACGGCCGGCGTACGAAAGCTAAGGTTATATATAAATCTTAGCGTAGCGGGACGGACTATACCGCTATACCTACGGCCTTTTATAACCGCGGCGAGACGTATTTAAGCTCTAAATCTTTATACTGTCTCGAACGACCTCTAGCCGGGATTCGACTATACTTTTTAGTATAGATCTTAGCCCCTCCTAGACTATATATACCTACTATAAGCGTACTACGGGAACCCTAATATATACCCTTAATAATATCGAGGTAGGGGTATAGCTTAGGATATTATTCGCGGAGATAAGGGTCCCTTTCGATACCGCCTACGAGAATTAGCTAAGTACTCTTCTAGCCTAGCGCGATATAACGCTAACGGTCGATATCGATCTCGGTAACTACCTCGTACTCTAGTAAGTATAGCGTACTAGCGGTATTAAGTTCCTCGTATACTTTACCGCCTATACCGATATTTTAGTAAAGCGTAAGTTAACCCGGTTCCTCTATATAGGACTAAGGGCGCTAACTATAGTTATAGGGCGTTCGGAACTATAATATAGTAACTATACGGTTATCTATCCGCTCGTTATATTAGGCCGCCGCGTCGTCGCCGAAGTAACGTCCTTAGAAGGGGACGGGGTATTACTATTTATAAAAGAAAAGGCCCTCGCCGTATATATAGCGATAGAGTCTATCGAGTAGCGATTCCTAGATACTACGATATTCGATTAAATACTAAACCGATCTAACGTATACGTCGGCTTTATAGTTCGCTATAACCTAGACGAGATAGATTAGGAGGATACGGAGGTTAAGTAGACGATACTAAACGGATAGATAAAGAAGATCGAGCGGGGAGGAATATAAGCGAAGTTAGGCGAGATATAGGATAATATATATTAAAGCGACTAGGATATAGCGACGGCGGCACTCCTAGGAGGAATAAGCTTAAACTCCGGCCAGGGTTCGAGGGTACTATAGTAGCTAGAAGCTATCTTTATAACCCTAAACTACTAACGACTATAAAGCTCCTACCTAATACTTATCCTAGAGACGGAAGGTAGTCTTAATCTCTAAGCGCCTAGAAGCGCCCTATCTTATAAGTACTATACGCTTCCCTCCTATACGATAAGATTCCCTAATACCCGAAGATTATTTATAAACACTCTAAGATTTTCCGTGGACTTAGGGACCTTATCTACCCGTAAAGGTCTCTATAGAGCTCGACAGCCTACTATAGAGTCTATAAATGTTATTAGAACTCGAAGACTTAGCTTCGAAAATTTATATTCTTATTAAAACTTAGAGATTCCTAGAACTCCTAAACTAACCCTAAGCGCGAAGGCTTTTTTTTAGAAATTTAAACGTTTTCTCGGAACCCGAAGAATTAGCTAGGACTTTAAGATTTATTACTAATACCCGTAGTCCTAATCGTAACTCGAAGATACTTATTAACCCCGAGCGTTCCTACGAGTCGACTATTTCTCTAGAACTTAAATATCTTAGGTTAGAGATCTCCTCTTAAAGATCTTCTTACGACTTAGAGATCTTATTATATATAAAAGATTTTCTCGTAAGGGTAAGATCCTCTCGTAAAGGTAATATATATTCTTAAAGATCTTCTTACGACTTAAGGATATTCCTATAAGGGTATAATCTAACCCTAAGCTAAAGATCTTCTTATAAGGGTTAGATCTCCTTAAGAGGAGAAAGTCTTCTCGTAAAGGAGAAGATCTTCTTAAAAGCGGGGGAGATTTCCTATAAAGAGAAGTTTTTTTCACAAAAGTAAGATCCTTTTATAGAGGTAATATCCCTCTAAAAGGGTAAGACCTTCTTAAAACGCGGGGATCTTCTTAAAAGGGTGAAATTCTTTTAGTAAATAAGGATCCTCTCGTAAAAGTAAGATCTTCTCGTAAAGGTAAGATTTCCTCTAAAGGTAAGATTTTCTTTAAAAGTTAGATCTTCTATAGAAGTAAGATCTTCTTATAAAGTAAGATCTTCTTACGAAGTAAGATCTTCTCGAGAAGTAAGATCTTCTCGAGAAGTAAGATCTTCTTAAGAAGTAAGATCTTCTCTAGAAGTAAGATCTTCTTAAGAGGGTAAGACTTCTTAAAAGGGGAGATCTAACCCTAAGCTAGAAATACTCTTACGACCTAGAGATCTTCTTATATACTAAAGAACTTCTTATATACTAAAGATCTCCTAACGAGAGAGATTATTACACGAGATAATATTATACCCTAAAGATCTTCTTATACGTACTATTCCTATAAGCTAATAATCTTCTTATAACGGTAAGGGCTTCTCCCGAGCGGGAAATCTTCTCGTAAGGGGAAGATCTTATCTTAAGTTAGAGACTTTATCGCAATTAGAACTCTACTAATAACTTTACGATCTCCTTACTAGTTAAACCCTTTCTCCTAATTAAAGAGCTCCCTAGAGCTTAAATATTCTACCCTAAGCCTTATTCCCTTTAACCTCGAATAAAACCCCTATAGAATTAGAGAGTAACCTAGCCCTCGAAGATTCCCTTATAATATATAAAGTTCTTATATCTCGGTAGCCCTCTTAGACTCGAACGTCCTCGTAGAACTTCCCTTCTATTATAAACTATAACCCTTTCTCGGAACTAAGGTAATCGCTTCGAACTAAATAACCGTTTTGTTACCTCGCGATCTAGAGGGTTTCGCGTTTAAATAGAAGGCTAGAGACGGGCTATATCTCGAGGCTCGAAGACGTCGTTAACGCTAGTAGTAGAAGTACTAGATATAAGAAGATACCTAAACCTACTAAAAACGATACTACGATACGAACGTTAGGCCTATAGCTAACCTCGAATACTAGCCGGCGCCTATAGCGGCTTATATACCTACGGCTCTAGTTAGTAAGGGAGCTAATTATAGACCTAGTATAAGAGACTAGCGTATTATCGCGAATAAAATAACTCGGTAAACTATCTTCTTTCTCTTCCTCGATATAATACTACTAATCGAAACCCGGCCGGCTCTTAATATTACTAGTAGTACTAGAGTTACTATATCCTATACCCTCGACTACTACTAGTAGTCTACCTAATAGTAAGTAGAGGGCGATTAGCTAGTCGACTAGTATATTAACTAAGTCGGTAGGCTAATAGCGGTATAGCGGGAGATCTAATAGCTCGGAAGACTATAAACTATACTAGGTATATAGCGTAGTACGCGGAGTAGGCTACGAAGCCGATACCCGTATATATAAGCCTAGAAGCGAGGGATATATTTATTAGTAAGAGTAATACCGACCTATTAGAGGAGGCTTACTTCGTCTAGGCGATAAGCCTAACGTATAGTAGCGTAAGCGAAGACCCCCCTAAGTACGTCCTCGAACTTATAGTAGGATATAAGAATAGATAGGAGGCTCGCGATAACTTCCTCGTAGCCGTAGGGATATTTATAGCCCTACTAATATATAGTAAGCTATCGCCTATACGGTACGGAAATCTAACTAACTAGGTAACTAGAACGCCGGAAGAGTAAGGGGGCCGATAATATACTATTAGAATTTATCTCCTAGAAAGCGGAGGCCCTAATAAATAAAGTCCTAAAGGACTAAGATAAGAGTCCGGTCGAGAGGATAAGACGGAAGGCGTTAGATATAGCGAAGAAAATAGAGGACCTTCTAGACGAATTTCCTAACTAAGAGGGTACCCCTACCCCTACGTTGGCTATATAAGGCTAGTCTACGAGAAGAAGAGGCCCTAAATCGAGGCGAAGGCGAAGATAGAGGTATACCCTACTAATACTATAAACTATATAGGAACTATATATAAATCCTATACGAGTACTATATTAATTATAAGTATAGTACTATATATAGTATAAGCCGTACCGCTATACTATCCCTTAGATACCCGGCGGGATCTAGTATATAAATCTTAGCGTTAAAATCCGGGGCTAACTTTATAGATAGTTTATACGCCTATAAATAACCTTAACCCTAAGTCCTATCTACCTCCTACTAGGATGGCCTCGTAGCCGTCCGAATTCCTACCCGCCCTATATAGAGAGAGGAATTCCTCGTTACGATATAGCCTATAAGGGAAGATCCTCGAATATACTACTAACTATTAATGTCTAGCCTAGTAGACTAAGACTACGCGCGAGCGGGGAGTAGAGTAGGCCTAAATACCGACCGCTATTAATAGGGATATACGACCCCGCTATACGTACGTAGTAGGAGTACTACTAAACGCTAGCCGCTATTAATATAAACTACGTACTTAGTACGCCGGGCCGCTAATCGACTAATAATATACGATAGCTATATACTAGCGCGATAAGAAGCCCGTTAATAAAACCTTACGACTACGACTAAACCCTCTCTTCTCGAGATAATACTACTATACGTACGCCGGGTAGTATTCGACCTTACTTCGAGCTATATATTGTCTATATACTACCTACATTTAGTATAGCTATAGATAAAGATATAAGTAGCTACCTAACCTAAACTATAATTAGCGGCTAACCTCTATAGTAGTCTAAGAGCGAGGGTAGAGGATCGTCTACCGCTAGAGCGGATAGGCGTACTAAGTATCTAGCCCGCTATACAGAGTAGGAGACGAAGCCGATACCGCTCTTCGTAAGCGCCGACGTAAAGAATAGGTTCCTCCGCTACGATAAGAACAACCTCCTCGAGGTATTCGTTAGGGCTTAGCTACTAGTAACTATAGTTACCCCGACTATAGGCCTAGACCCTCGTAAGTAAGTCCTTAATATTATAGCGGTATACGAGAACGGCTAAGAGGCCGGAGTTATATTCGTAACCGCTATCGGAATATTAGCGAGCCGCCTAGCTATAAGTAAGTACGCGTAACCGTATCTAGGATTTATACTAACTGACTTACTTAGGGCGCGCTAGTAGTAATAGTAACGACGATATACCGCTCGAGTTTATTACCTAGAAGGTAGAGACCCTTATTAATAAGGTATTAGGAGGTGTATCCGATAGCGGAGTATAGGAGGTAGGAGATAAGGCCTTAACGATAGTCTAGGATTTAGAGAGTTAGCTAGATATTTTCCCCGATAAGGAGGGAACGCCTCTCCTAGTCGCCGAAGATTAGCGTCGAGGCTAGAGACCTAGGGCGGATTAGAAGCTAAGGGGGAGAGAAATAGGGCCTAGTATTAAGCCGTAGGATATAAATAAATATAGACTTAGATATATAAACTAAACTATAGCCCTTTTCCCTACCGTTACTAAGTTCTAGTACCTATCTAGGAATACGAGGCTACTATACGAGTACTACTAAATACTAGCCGTCGCTTATATAAGATTATATACTTATCGTACTAGGCCGCTACCTAATAATACGTAACGGCTATCTACTAGCGTACGTAACTCGTTAAGAAGACCTCTAGATAACGGCTATACCCTCTCTTCTTAATATAACGCTATCCTACTACCGCCGGGCGGTATTCGACCTTACTTAAAGCGACTCCGTCCTCCTTACGTAACCTACCCTACTATCGATATAGCGGCGGATAAGGAGGTAGGTAGCGACCTAATCCTAACTTTACCTATAGACTAATCCTCGCTATAGCCTTAAGGTCGAGGCGAAGGATCTCCTACTACTAAATTAGAGAACCGTACGAAGCGTATAGCCCGCTATACGTAATAGGAGACGAAGCGGATACTAGTCGTCGTAAGCGATATAGTAAGCGATATATTCCTTCGCGCTAGTAGAACCGACCTTCTCGAGCTATTCGCGCTAGATTAGGCGATTAGTATAGTAGGAATATTAAGCGTAGGCCTAACCCTATATACGTATCTCCTAGAGCTAATAGTAATATATAAGAACGGCTAAGAGGCTAGACTCTACTTTATAACCGCCGTCGGGATATTCGTAAGCCGTTTAGCTCTAAGTAAGTACGCGTAACCGTATCTAGGATTTATACTAACCTACGTACGTAGGGCGCGCTAGTAGTAATAGTAACGATAATATACTACTCGAATTTATTACCTAGAAGGCGGAGACCCTTATAAATAAGGTGTAGGGGGCTACTACCGGTAGCGACGTAGAGCGGATAAGAGAATAGGGCCTAGTAATAGTTAAGGATCTAGATAATTAGCTAGACGTCTACCCCGATAAAGAGGGAATACCTCTCCTAGTAGCCGAAGATTAGCGTCGAGGCTTAAGACGTAGGATAAGTTAGAAGGCGAGAGTAAAAGAAACGAGGTCTAATATTAAGCCCGAGGATATATACTAATCTAGACTTAGATCTATTACCTATCTTATAAGCTAGTCTTATACTATCCTAGTATTTAAGGGTCTCTCTAACGGCGCTACGCTACGAGCTACGCTAAATACCGGCCGCTACCTATATTAGCGTATATACTCGCTACGCTAGACGGGAATATAGCTAACTATAGTCGACGAATATAGTACTAGCGCCGTCCTATATCGTATAAATTATTACGACGACGGCGCCTATCTACCTTAACTAAATACTACTTACCGAGCGCTAGACGGTATTCGAAGTCGCTTTAAATCGTATAATACTAGCCTTACTAATAGTAATATAGGGGGAGTAGACGACGGTAAGTATAGACTTACTATAATAAATAAACCCCCCCGTTAATAAGAGTATAGTACGAGCTAGAGGGTAATATACTCTAACTTTAGAGGTAACGTAACTGGGATAAGCGGATAGTACGCCGTAAAATATAGGAAGCCGCGCCGAAACGGCTATCCCTAAGCCTACGAGTAGACTTTATATTCGTCGGTTATAGTATTACTACTACGGACGTACTCGAGAAAGTCTACGGGGTATAGGGGTTAGAACCGCTATTATAGCTCCCCTATCCGCGCCCTCTATAGACGCTTATCGACGTACTAGCGGGATACGAGAGCGGCTATTAGAAAGCGGGCGTCTAGTTTCTCGGGCTAGTATCGTAGTATCTCGTTACCCTATATTATAGTTAGCTAACCCCTTTACTAGTATTAAGCCCCGCTAAACGTTATAGTAGGGCGACTTAATAGTATAGGCGACGATAAAATACCTCTAGAGTTCGTCTCCTAGAAGGTAGAAGTACTTATTAACGACTTATAGAGGAGTACTACGAGCGGAGACGAGAGGGACTATACGTTAGTATAAGTTAAGGCCCTCGAGAGTAGCTTAGATATATACCCCGATAAGGTAGATATACCCCTACCTATAGAGGAAGAGTAGCCTAACTCCGCCGAGACGTAACCCGAACTACAATAGCCGCTCCTATATAGATCTATTTGTATTTGCCCTACTTATATAGGTGAATTGTCTTTATAATATACTAGTCTATACTACCGTATAGCTCGTATAATCTAATCTAAACGCCGGCCGCCGTTCGTTACCTATTATATACTCGCCGCGCTAGTAAGGCGGCTAGCGAATTAAACGCTATATAGGCGAGCTAGTACGGGCGCCTATACTATATAACCCCTAATATAAACTTCTTCCTTTTATCTTCGTATAATAATACTACGTAGCTACCGCCGACTAGTATTCGAGGTTATTCTAAGGCCGCTAATCCTACTACCTTAGCTATAGCGACGGTAATATAGGAGGATACGAAAGTAAGTATCGACGTTAATAGTAAAGGAGAGAAAGGGTCGACTAACTACGCGATAGGACGAGGGCGAAGTCGACGAGCGCTAGGTAAGGTAGGAAAACAATCGTAATAGCTATATTATATATCGTAGAGGATAGGAGGCTATACCCTACCGCCTTCTCGTTAGCCCGCAAGCGGAGTTTACGTTTAGTTACGCCTCCCCTACACTACTCGAGCCTATCTACGAGGTATAGTCGCTATACCTAAAGTTTTACTAGTAGCCTTACTAAGACCCTATCTAGACCCTTATCGATATTCTAACGGGATACGAGAGTAGCTAGTATACGAGCGTATAGTTTATCCGCTTAGTCGTAATATTCGTCTAGACCGTATAGTACTATAAGTAGACTATTTACTAACTATAGTTAGAATCCGGCTAATACTTTCTTCTAGTACGACTCTAGAGTAAGGGTAAGGACGATATACTACTCGAGTTCCTCTCCTAGAAAGCCGATATACTCGTCCGTATACTATCGGTAGAGGTAGTCGATAAGGACGACCGTAAGGGTAACCCTAGCTAACTAGACCGCGTAAGGTAGATAGCGTTAGAATAGATTAATAAGCTAGAGTCCTAGTTAGATATATACCTAGATAGAGTAGATACGGTACTCCCCGTCGTATATAGCTAGTATAGACGCTTAAGATAACTTAAGCCCGTAGTAGTATAGATAGACGACCCTACGTTTACCTATCGTCGGATAGACGTATAGTAAGCTAGGTATTATAGTAATAAAGTAGTTCTAGGAGACTATTAGACTTATATCGAAGTACCTTTCCGATAGCTATAGCCTACGTATAAAGCCGTTAAACCTAAATACCGACCGGCGTTACTACGTAATTATATACTCGTAGTACTAAAAGTATAGCTAGCTAATTATTAACCCCGCTAGCTAGCTAGCGCGAAGCCTCCTACTATATAATATACTTATAATACCCCTACTTCTTAACTTCGTATAATACTAGTTAGCGACTACCGACCGGTATTCGAGGTTACTCTAAAGCTACTAAACTTACTACCTTAGCTATAGCGACGGCTATATAGGAGGATACGATAGTAAGTATCGACGTTAATAGTAAAGGAGAGAAAGGGTCGACTAACCGCCCGATAGGACGAGGGCGAAGTCGACGAGCGCTAGGTAAGGTAGGAAAACAATCGTAATAGCCGTATTACGCGCCGTAACGTATAGGAGGCTACGCCCTACCGCCTACTCGTTAGCCCGCGAGCGGAGTTTATATTTAGTTACGCTAAGGTAGAATCGCTAGAGCCCCTCTATATAGTATAGACTAATACGGTAGTTAGGTAGTACTACGCGGGGCGAGATCCCTTATAGACTCTTATCGATATCCTAGCTGGATACAAGATCGAATAAGAGGCTAGCGTCTACTTCTTCGTAGTAGTTAACTACTTCGTCGGGATTATATAGTATAGTAAGCGACCCCTATCCCGCCGATATCGAAGACTACTAATATAACCTATTAGTACGACTCTAGAGTAAGGGCGAGGACGATATACCTCTAGAGTTCCTCTCCTAGAAAGCGGAGACTCTAGTTACTAAGCCGCCGCGGGAGCCTCTCGAACTTACTATCCCGCGCTAGTATCGCGAAGACGATAGCGGCGACGACGGCCCTAGCCCCGTAAAAGTATTAAGGGAGGCTACGCTAGGAGGTATATAGGAGATAGAGGCTTAGTTAGATATATACCTAGATAGGATAGGTACGATACTCCTAGTTATAAATAACTAGTCCGAAGGTCCCTAGGATTAACCCCTAGTATAGTTCGGGCCTCGAGGTAGCGCTATATATAAGTCGTAGGGTAGAGTAGTAGCGAATTATATCTTACGGTAATAAATCGGTTCTAGGAGACTATTATAGTTATATCGATATCCCTTTATAATAGCGATAGACTATATATAAATATATTAACCCTAAATACTAACCAGCGTAGTCGTAATTATATACTCGCGGCGCTAAAGGAATCGTCGGCTAATAATAAACCGCGCTAATAAACTAGCGCCGAGCCTTCCTCTATATTAACTACTTACGGTACTACTACCTTTCCTCTCTATCTAATACTACTTAGCGACTACTAGGCGGTATTCGAGGTTACCTAAAATAACCTCCTCTAACCGCCCTTACGACCGTATTATAGCGAATATAGCTACTATCGACGTAACTATAAGTACTAACGCTAGGGAATAATATTTACCTACTAATATCGGTAATAGGTAGCTAGTAAAGACGAGATATAGTCGGACGAGTAGATCCTCTACTATAGTACCCGAATAAGACGTCGTATACTATAGTAGGATAGGCTAATACTACTAGCCCTACGGCCTAGATTATAGACTATATTCCTCGTCTAGGGCTCTATAGAGGTACTCGAGACGGTATATAGAGTATAGGTTATAAGTATACTCGAGGGCGAATCTAGACTAGAGCCGTACTAGTAGCTTATCGATATCCTAGCTAGATACGAGTACGGTACCTAATAGGCGGGTTACTTTTTCCTCGCCGCTATAATAGCGTTCTTCGAGGTGCTCCTTAATAGTAAGTACTTACCCCGAGTCGAGAGAGAGAGTATATACTAACCGCTATAGAGCGGCTCGAAAGCGGAGGCGACGACGATATAGTATTAGAATTTCTTAGCTAGAAGGCGGAGAGGCTAATTTAGAATAGAACGCTAAACTATTCTACGGACGGGTATATAGAGGCCCTAAGCCCCTTATATATAAAGATAATTACAATTCTAGAATTAGTCCTAGATAATTACCCGGACCAAGAGAGTATAGCTCTACTAACTATAGGCGAGACGAGCGTATAACCCCGTCGACGGCGGTATACGCTCTACGAAGCTTAGAGTAAGATACTATATACGATTAAGTAAATAGTATACCTTAAGTCCTTAGTATAGAGCTATTCTTAGCTTAAGAATCTCCCTTAGTATAAAGTATCTACTCTAACCCTAGTATCTTCCTCGATATAAAGTATTTCCCCGATACCTAAGCTTTCCTCGATATAAAAGTATCCCTTAATACGAGACAATATCTTCTTACTAGTAAAAGCTTCTACTAACTTATAACTTCTCGCTATTATTAGGAGAACTTTCTCTATTATTAGGAGTTCTCTCTAACCCTAACAATTATATCTAGAAATAAAGATCCTCTCTAAAAACAAAGATCTTCCCTAAAAATAAAGATCTTCCCTAAAAATAAAGATCTTCCCTAAAAATAAAGATCTTCCCTAAAAATAAAGATTTCTATCTAGAACTAAAATCTTCTTTAATAACTAAGACTTCCTCTTAGAACTAAAATCTTCCTAAAGCTTAAAGATATTCTTAAATAAGAAAGGTCTTCTTAAATAAGAAAGGTCTTCTTAAACAAGAAAGATCTTCTTAAATAAGAAAGATCTTCTTAAATTAACCCTATCTTCTTAATACTTAGAAATCTTCTCGAATCCTAGAAATCTTCTTAAATCCTAGGAATCTTCTTAAATCCTAGGAATCTTTCTAGACCGTAGAGATCTTCTTAGACCGTATAGATCTCCTTAAATACTAAGGCTCTTCTTTAAAGCTAAAATTTCCTCTAAAAACAAAGATACCGTATAGCGCTAAAGATCCTCTCTAAAAAAATAAGGATCTCCCTTAACGATAATAATCTTCTCTAGTACTAAAAATCTTATCGAAATAGAGATCCCCCTAGAAGCGAAGCTCTTTACTAGCGGTAAAGATTTAACCTAACGACAAATATCTTCCTTAATAATAAAGATCCTCTTAAGTGTAAAAAGTCCTCTCTAGTAGTAGAAATCTTCTTATACCTACCGAATACTCTTTAACACTAATAGTCTTTACTAATATTAAATTCGTCTCTAACACCTATATTAACCCGTAATACTAACAATTAACATTAACCCTAAAGGTCCTCTTCGATACGATATCGACCCTTTCTTATCTATCGTAGTCCTTCTTAAGCTATTCCGAGTCCCCTAGAATCTTTAGATCCGACTTCGATCCTTCTTAAATATCTCTACTAGTCGTTAATACTTCGTAAACGTCTAAGTCGTCCTCGAATGTTCCTTATACCTGCTAGCCCTTCGTAGATATTCCCGAGAACTACTCGATACTAGCGACGGTAACTTCCGGCTAGTGTTTATAGTAGCGTAAATATAGCGTATATAGGTTTAACCTAGTAGTAATACTAGATCGTACCTATAAACATTATATATATATAACGAGCGGTTTCGCGTATAGCTATAACCTCGATATTTATAGATATAAGGGACAGATATATTCGTAACTAGGTTTAAATGCTCGTACGATTCTCGACGTCGTAGTACTATAACTACCGTAGTACTTAGGCGATACGGATATATCTAAAGCGGCCCTTATACGTACTATACTCCTATACTACTCGACCGTCTTAACTATATATAAGCCCTATCTAGATATTTCTATTAATCTATAACGTCTTATCGCGAGATCGTATAGGACTATACTTCTACCGATATTATACTACTATAATAACGTCGGATACCTCTACTATAGACCCTCCTTACGAGAGTATCCCTCTCTACTACTACCTATTTAGGAATACGTTTTTCCGCGTAGTACTTAGTTATAATCGATATTACCCTATTGTCGGTTACGCCGTACTAATACCTATCTACTTATTATATATATATCCCTACTATAATCGTTTATATTTACCCCCTCTCTATAGTCGTTTATATTTATATACTTACGATAATTATCTATATTTACACCCTTACGATAATTATCTATATTTACACCCTTACGATAATTATTTATGTTTAAACTCTCGCTACGATTATTTATGTTTATACCCTTACTATAATTATAATTATACCCTCGCTATAATTCCCCGCTAATTACCCCTATAATAAAGTTTACTCCTCTACGTAATAGAAGCTCTAAGTTATATAGCGTATATAGACGACGACTACCCGTATATATCTCTAACGTAGCTTATATAGCTACTACGTAGTAAAGGAGAACGCCGGGCGGAGTTCGAGTAAATACGTAACCGCCCGGATCGTATATATACTACCTAGAGGGTCGTTAACCTCTCTTCCTTCTTTATCCTTATATAAATACGCGACCTCCGGTCGGTACTTACTATTACTATAACGCGATCGTTCGAAGACCTAGCCTCGACTAAGTTATAGCTCCTAAGATACTAATATAGACGACGGCGCACCCTAATAGTATACTATATATCTCGGTAGAGGGTACGCTATTCGAGATCGAAAAGTAAAACCCCGAGCCCTATAACCTTACTACTAACTAAGTAAGCCTCTAGGTCCTTAGGCTCCGCTATAGATACGAGAATCTAGACGGAATTAATATTACCTTAGCGAAGTTACTTATATTATAGGCTAGGGGTAAGGATAGAGGCGAAGATTAGGCGAGTACATTAGGTACGATTACGTACGACGCTACGTAGAGTAAGTAATTAGCCCCTATTACGAACGCCGTATATAGAATAAACTAACGCGGAAACCCTAGTTCGGACCTTACGAGGTAGCTTCGATAGCTAGGTACTAGGCCCGATTGTCGAACTATAGGGTACGCTATCGACTATCCTAGATAGTAAGCCTAGTATAGACGAGACGCGTAAGTAGACTAACGAGCGGATCGAGGAGATACGTAATACGCTCTAGTAGTTCCCCGATCTCCCGATAGCTACTCTAGTAGACCCGTTATTTAAGTTATAGAGGAACCTAAACCCGACTTAGGATAGTAAGCTATACCTATAGGTTACTAAGTAAGGGATAAGCCTAGGTAGAGGCTTTACAGATCGATTAGTTAGACGAGTACGCCTAAACCCCGGCTGGTATTCTAGTTAGCTTTAGATTAGGTTTATTACTATAGGATAGTATATATATATTTAATCCCGATATTAGATATACTTATTCCCCCTAATATAATCGATCGGCCTATACTAGCGTATTATATACCTAATCGTCTATACCCTTATCTATAACCGTATATACTATAACTAGTTCGAAACGAACTATATAAAGCGATTACTACGATATAGGCTATACGTAGATTAAAAGAGACCTACCTCTCCTAAATAGTATTCGTTAACAAAGTCTTCGTTAAAGTATATTTCTATTATAGTATATACGTAGTCTATAAAAGCTTACTCGTCGCTACGGTCTACTAACCCCTATAAATACCGTTAGTAATAGTAGATCTCCTTCTTATTAATAGCGCCTACTAGCCTTTCTAGAAGGACCCGCCTTATACGGAACAATATACGCCTACTCGTCTCGAGAGGTAACGACCGCTAGTAGTCTATTAACGTTATACTAGACTCCCGAGGACGGAAGGTTTAGTCTCCTACGAGGCGTTTAAGCTATTCGTAGATCCTACGGGAGGCTTATAAGTCGCTAGCGCTCCCGGCCTCTTCTAACCCTTTCGCTATCTCTACTAAAGGGCCCTCGACCTCGCTCTACCGCTCGAGGATCGTATCGGCCTAGCTATACTACTCGGGCGCGAGGCCCTAGGTAATATATTTGTTTCTACGGTAGAGGCGAGCCGTTACTTCTTCCCTCTCTTTCTTTATATAGATATAGCGGAGTACTCGACGACTAAATAGCTTATTACCTATAACGAGCGTAAGTAGCTCGTACCTACCAAGCGTTAGCGAAGCCTTTCTACGCGGAGGCTATATATACGACTATACTAGTAGTTAAATACCGTTAGGTCTTACTCGTCCTAATAGTAGGCTAGCTTAGTATATAGATTGGGAACGGCTTCTAGTAGGAACTATAGTTTCCGCGCGATCCTATCGGCTTATATAACCGTAGTTTAGTATTTAGCGGTAAGCGACGCCGCGCCGTCTTATACGTCGAGTAGATCTATTAGCTATCGTCCAAGGTAGCTACTCGCTAGCGAGAGTACCTTATATAGTATAGCGTTATATATCCGGTCGATCCCGATATAGCCTAGTATATATCGAAGCTTATTTAGACTATATATTCCGGTAGGGAAGCTAGGTAACTCTATACGTAGCGTATAGTACGATTAGCCGACGATAGGAAACGCTATAACTTTACGAGTATATTATAAGTTCGGTAGGGTACGGCGAATAGGATCGTTATATAGGCGAACCGCTTCGAGTATATCGGAGCTATAGTATTACTAATAATCTAAGGGGGGCTTTATTATTATTATTAGATATAGCCTAATAAACCCCTATTAGATAAACGTAAGTTATCGTAGATAGGTATAAGTACGATAAACTTATTATATCCTAGTATAGAGACCTCCTATACTCGCCTACTACCTAAAGTTAAATACACCCTAGCTAACCCTAAGACTAGAGCGGCCGCGACTAAGCTCTAGCTAAGAGTACGTCGACTACTATCGTATATACCTATATCCTATTCCGCCTCTTCCTATACCTTATCTATAATAATATAGCCGCGCTAACGATCGTAGTACTACGCCTAGGTTCGCTAGACGAATATATCGTTAGGGGTATCGAACTTCCGCTCTAGTTCCTATAGCGACTTAGTATTAACGACCTTAGGGAGATAGATAGCTTCGCGGAGTTAACCCTAAGAGATATATAGAAGGAGGGTAGCCCCGAGCTAGCCTATATACTAGGCGCGTTACTTATAGCGTAGTATTACCATCGAGGTAGTAACTAGAGGTAGATAGTAGCCGTTACCGTAGCTACTAATATAGTCTATAATAGTAAGACCGCTATAATTTATAGTAAAAACCCCGCTAATATCTATAGCCTACGAGTAATTAGACGGTAACGATAAGATAATAATAGCGCCCCTTACTATCCTAATACGTTAAATAATAGATAATATATTAGCGATATAGGCGCGGCGATATATATAATAGCTCGCTATATAAGTATACTAGCGAATAGACCGAGTAGTCGTAAGGCGACCGGATAGTACCCTAGTACGAAGAGGCGAATAGCGGATATACCTAAAGGGTAGAGGCGGGGTAAAGAAACGGCGAGAACTACTATTTACGTAAGCGGGGAGTCTAGACTTTCTAGCGGAGCCTAAAGATAAGGAGGAGGACGATTAACGGGAGTTTATAGGTATACTAGGCTCCGCCGTAATTAAAAAGATTACCTTATACGTTTAGAGCGAGTCTAGGATACGATATATACTAAAACTATTACACCGAGCCTAATTCGCGCTTTCTCTATACTATACTACGCTAGCGAATAAGCCTACTAGCGGAATACTCGGCCTAGGTAGCGACTAGTCTCTAGATAGAGTAAGCTTATTACGAGCCCTACTATTAGAGCGTAGTCGAGGCCTACGAACCTTCCGCTAGTCGAAGTATATAATAAGGACGGGTATACCTAAGACTACCCTACTCCCTAGTAACGAACTCTCGCCTACGAATACTATTCGTAAACACCTACGGCGACTTATATTCGTACCCGTAGCCTTCCTAGGCGTATAATTCTACCCCTTCGTCCTATACGAGACAAATACAATAACCTAAGACCTAAGACAATATATCTAATATACCTAACCTACTAGCTATCGACTACGGATTACTACGACGGTAGACCTACTATAAGAGGTAGTAGATATCCCTAGATACGTAGGTATCGAGCGGACTATAAGCGATAGATATATAGATATAATAGCGGACGTCTTAATAGGGAAAACGAAGGATAGCTATAACGTAATACTCGCTAAACTACTAGTACTTTAGGCGGCGTTTAAGGACGGCGGCGTAGGCTAGGCTAGGGCGATAGCTACTATAGTACTCGAAGCGAAGGAAGGTAAGTCGTACTATAACGACGGTAACTAATACGCTAATACGCTAATTCGTATAGTTCGCCTTAAGCGTAGGTCTAACGACAGTTAAGTCCTATCTCCGATACTAGAACTTTAGTTATAGGCGCTATATAAGTTTAAGGATATATCTAGGAGATATTAGGATTAATATCCCGATTCCGCTTAGGAGTACCTTCGGGAACTAGGTATAGTAGTAGCCGAATTCCTAGATGCTACTAGAACTATTCTAAGATATAAGTACTTTCGCTTATAGACGGGTATAGAGTACCTAACGTACTAGGAGCCGTATACTAATATATACTAGTATACGGATATCTAGTATATATAGATTTATAATATATTAATTATCGTATCCTATATAGAATTATATAAACGTTCGACGTCTCTAGCTACGAAGGAGTACTACTAAGCGCCGATCGGCGCTCGATAGTACGTACGGGAGATTAAATTTTATAATAGTCTAATAAGTAGTAGGATAGGATTATAGATAGAGCTCTTTATAGAGGTCGAGTCTTCTACGCGTAACCTAAATAGGACGTCGATTAGCCTCGAACGGATATCCTTATACTTTATATCCGCTAAATATCCCTACTATCGAACCTAGTACTTATATTAGAGCGGAAAGTTCCCTTCGAGGATAGAGCGAGAGTATACTAAGGCCCGACGGTTACCTCCGTATCCCGGGCGAATTTTAGGTAGTAGGACGATATATAAGTATAGGCTATAGACCGGGTAGCTTTCCCCGGCGGATTACGTCGTCCGTAGCTAGTTAAATATAGCGGGTCTTATTAATAATAGAAAGAAAAGTTTAATACCGGGACTTTAGTAGGCTTAGGTAGGGGACCCTAAGCGAGATACCTCTAGTACGCCGAATCGAGTTAGTAAAGGAAATACGTAACCGTCTAATTCGACTATTTACGTTAACCTACGATTTAGAGACCCCGGGTAGGAACGTAGATATAGGTAATTATAACATTTCCTCGTCCTTATAAAAGACTACCCTCGTCTACCTCGCTCGAGTATCGAGGCCTATACGCGGAAACGCCTGTTTATCGCCGAGTACTACGCTACGCCTAATACGGTTCGATAGTTACCGGTTCTCTAGGTCGATAAGGGGGCCGAACTAGTTAACCTAAGTATTCGGGTCGGTAACTAGTAAGGATAATAGCGTCGCGCGCGGCGTACTAGCCTAATTAGCTACTAGGAAAAAGTATAGTTAAATACCGACTGGTTTTTAAGTATAGTAGCTATAGGCGTTAGAAGGCGGAGTATACGTATATATTCTATAAGTAAGGAAACCTAGGCTATAGAGATAAGTACTCCTAATAAATCTAATAGTTACGGGCGATATACCTTACTTTAAAGCTAGTATAGAAGACCGCTATATATAGGATCGTACTCTTACTCGTTAGCTTTACCGTAGATAGTTTACTCGGTCTAGTAGAGGTAAGTCGCGAGGTTAACCTTATGTAACTTATAAGGCTATTAGAGGGCTAGGTAGAACTACTAACCGACGGGATTAGTAATATAGTAAGGGTCGATACGACTAATATTACCGCAATTATAGGCTCGCGTCTAGTCTACCTTACCTAAAAAGGGTAGAAGAGACGGGTTGTTCTATATTACTCCTAATAGGCCGAGTATATAAACCTAATATAGGGTGTATTAAAAACGTAAACGAATACGACTTTAACTCTATAGGGCGTCGAGGGTCGCCCTAGGAGAAACCTAAACTAATCTATAGTAATCTATATACGAGTAAAGAGAGAACTAGGCCTCCTATAGCGACTCCGCGCTTTATAGTAACTACCGTACTAGAGGGCGTAAGTTAGCGTAGGATAAGCTCTAGGCGGGTAATAAGATAGAGGGCTTCGATAATAATAGCTACGCTATAATTCTATATAGGGAGGTAAGTAGATCTAGGAGTACGTAGCCTACGTTACTAGTACCTCGACCTAGACGAATATTACCTAAAGTTTATAGAACGATACCCTAGGACTACTTAGCGATACTAGGTAACGACTCTATATATATATTGAATAGTATCTACTACTACGACCTTCGGAGCTAGAATACGCTCTACGATATAACGAATATACTAATATCTATAGTAGCTCGAATAGGGGCGTATAGGGACGAATAGGTAGTAGATAGCGTAGAACTACCGCTTTAGTTCGTAAAGAGAATAGAGACCGACGGTCTACTAGAGACGAACGGCTTCGTAGAGACCCTTATTAGGGATATACGAGTCTATAGAACCCCTCCGGCGTCCTATACGCTAGCTATATTACTCGCTTAGTAATATTATCGACGGGACGGCTACGTACGCTAGGTAGGCGTAGTTACACTAGCGGTAGAGATAGTTAGTAGCGGTAAGTCGAAAGCGATCCTTAAGGTATAGAAGGGTAATTAACTAACGCCCCTATAGATCGAGAGTATATAGGCGGATAGGATAGAGTAAGAGCGGCGCCGCTAATAATACTAATAGGCCGCCTACTTAACGATATCCCTCCCGCCTAAAGAAAAGGATATCTAATAGAATTAGTAATCTAGGCGAGTAAGAGACTACTAAAGGTAGTCGCGAAGTAGCTAGACGTAGCCCCTACGAGGGAAACGTAATAGCGAATTACGCCTAGGGATCGAGGTAGGGTCGTTAGATAGGCGTAGTTTCGACTACTCCTACCTACTATACGACTAGGCGGATACGTAGCGACTCCGGTAGAAACCCCGTAAGAGGAAGACGAATAGATATAGGATCGGTAGGATAGCCCTAGTACGCTAGTAAAAGCCGCTACTATACTAATAAGGCTCTTATTACAATAGTCGAGCGTAAACTATTAGGATATATAATTAGAACTTGTATAGTTAAAGTATAGGAGATAGAGTAAGTAAATAAAAGTAACACTTAGCTCCGGCCGGCGGTAACGTAATTATATAACACGTTTAGTATATATAAACCCCCTTCTAAACCTAACTTCGCTAACTATAAATACTAGCTTAAGACCGGTCGGCGTTCGGGGTTACTCTCCTCTAGTTTATAGCGAGTAAGGTAAGGTACGTAGAAGATAGCGAACAAGTAAAAGGTACGATAAGATAAAGCGATAACCGCAGTAATAGTTCTAGTCTAACTATATCCGAAGTATAAGACGAGGAAGTAGTAGAAGGCGGCTATAATTAAACCGATACGGCGCGAGCGTATAGAGCGGCGAGTAACCTAGGCTACGAACGGTAGGTAGCTCTAGATAGGTTAGGAGATATTAGACGGCTTCCGTCGCGAAGGAGTAACTCTAGACGAAGTAAGCGCCTATTTCGCTAATATCCTAGTCGACTAGCTACTATAGCCCGACGTAGCCGACTATCTCGCTAAGATTATTACCGCGAGAGAGAGCGGCCTTAATACTAGAGTCGACTTTATTAGCGTAATAGGGCTCTTCCTAATAGCGCTCCTAATAAGTAAGTCGCTCGCTATACTAGTAGACTCGTCGATATACTAATATAGTTAATAATAGGGCGAAACGATAGTAAAGGCTAGGACTAGACTCTACTAGACTTCCTAGCGTAGAGGGCGAAGGCTATAGTAGACGGTATCCTATCGGATAGCCTAGACTCGTTATAGGAAAAGATAAGGGGTATCTTCTAGAAGGGCTACGACGATATAGAGCGCGCGCTCGATAAGTACCTAGACTATGTAGACGCTAAGCTTAAGATAGATTAGGGTAGTATTAGAGAGGATTAGAACATTATAGTTTACTATCGTACGAAGGATATATATTAAACTTTACTAATTCGTAGTAGAAATAATAAAGAAGTTCGGATATATTACGTACCCTAATTCTTAGTAAATACGTAGTTAATACTACTATTTAGCGTAGTTGTAGTTATAATAGATTTAGTAGTAGTTATTACTAAGATAAAAGACCTTGCGACTCGAATCTTAGATCTAACTCCCGATATTAAATTAGAATTAACTATAAACTATCGCTATATAGAAAGATAGTACTCTATATTAGTCTTAAGGGTATATAGTTATAACCTACTACGAATAGTAATTACCTATAAGTCGTACTATTATACCTTAGTTATATAGAAGCTTACTTTTAATATTAACCGTAACCTTAGCTTAGATCTTAACCTTAGTAGCTATTATTAATCTCTTAACTTTAATATTAACCCTAAATATTAGATAGTAATACTAGAGACTACTATTCTAAATAAAGTACACCTAGGTCGATTAAACTTCGATTTAAAGGGATAATATTTATATTACTCGATATAGACCTCGGCCTTAGCTTTCGCGATCCTCGCCTCTTGTTAACGGCCTAGAAGGAATAGAAAAGGTGCTAGGACAGACTATATAAGACTATACTAGTCCGTAAAGTAGGACCCTAGATTAGAAATAAGATTATATAGCCTAGAGCCCCGAACCGTCGAATAGCTATAACTATATACGATAGCGATTATACAATTTGCCTTTAAAGCTATTATATACTTAGAAATATTACTTATATAGCTAAATATTATTAAATATTCCCGGTATATTACAAGAAATCGCTCTTACGTAATATTACTACTACGTCGTCCTCTTCCGTTATATCTACGTCGAATAACGAATACTCTCCGTCTTTAAATCTAATTAATCTAGGTCCCTAATCTTCTACGCGACCGCTAGCGCTAAGGCGGCTCTATAGTATCGACCTGGCCGTACTATAAACGACCTCGTAGTTATCCTACGGCTTAGGGACGAACTCGCCTACTTTACTATCCGGGTTTACTATAACCTAATCGAAGAGCTTATCCTTAAACTAACGTACTATAGCGATATTATACTCGATACGAGGGTCTACTAGTAAGTTAGCCCTTACGTATTACCGTTGGATAGATCGTAACTAGCGAAGGCCTTCGACGACGATTATACGATCTACTACTTCCGAATACTAAGTAGGGAGGTATCGGAATAAGGTAGCGAGGTATCGGACGGCTAACTAAGCCTCTTAGGTAAGGCCGTAGAGCGCTAGGAGGACGAGAGGGAGTCTAGAAATATTATCGGGGTAATTATCTAGTATAGGCGAGCCTAGCTATTCCCTAACGGCGTAGATATAAAGAGGGTTCCCGTAAGGAGTAGTAATAGTAGGGGTTGTATTTTAGTCCCTATCTACTACCGTAGGGTAACTAGTATATAATAATATAGCGTTAAAAGAAGCAGCGACGACGAGGTACTAAAGCTACTACTAGACGTCGTCGTCGATATAAGGCTATACGGTCGATATAGCGTCCCGTAACGTAGACTATACGACCTCGGCGAGGACTCTAAAGGATTCGAGTAAGCTACTTTCCTCTATTATCGCGGTAGCGCTACTCTTAGCTAGAACTCGCGTATCGATAGCTAGCTACCGACGTATCTAGTATATACCCTTAACTAGCTACTATTATACCGTTTATCCGAGATAGGGCCGGATTAGGCGCTATATATCGGGTGTTAGGATAAGGGAGGTCGGCGTAATAGAGATAATATTATAATTAGACTAAAGCTCCCTAAGGGCGATATAGATCTAATCGCGGATAAGCTAGCGGGTATAGGAGGGATAAGTCGGGAGGGGAGGAACGTCGATAAATATAGCTAAAGTATTAGGTAGCGAGCTACTAGGACGCTAGGCTAGAGACTATACCTACGATACCGACGCGGCTTACTATACACTAAGACGGGCGAGGTATAGCCTTAGTATATAGAGAGGGATAAAGTAAGGCGTATACGGGACGACGCTATACTCCCGACGGCTAAGTATCTACTGCGAGATTTCGACTATAGTAACGATAAGATCTAGAATAGTAGATCGCTACTACGTAATAAGCGCCTAGTCTACGATAGTAGGCTAGAGCGTAAAGGGTTCGAGTACGGGATCGAGGCGGATAATAAGTTAGACCTAACGGTTAGAAGCGAGTAATATCCGCGATAATATCTAACTCTAGCGATCGGCGTTAACGATAGTATTATCTAGTTTATAAATATAGCTACCTAGCGTACTAGAGGTCTAGTCTTAGCGGAGGACGTTGACGTACTATATATAAGCGTTAAACTCGAACACCGAGCGCTATAGTTTATTTAGTAGTAAAGGGAGAGAAGAGGCTATAACTAAGAAGAAGGCTTCTAATAAAAGACTAGCGCTTTAATACCTAAGGTACTTACTAGCGACGACGAAGTAGGAGAAAGGAAAGACAGTAGAGCGGGAGCGAGAGGTTTCTTAAATACTCGATAGCGAGCTAGCGTAGAGCTAGCGAAGCGTTAGCGTCGTAACCCGTCTTCTAACGGTAGATAATATTATCGTAAGGTATCGTAAGAGATCGTAAAAGAGCGTAAAAAGGCGTAGTATATTTATAGTATATTACCCCGGTTTCTAGCTTAATCGGTAGCCGCTAGACCTATAAATAAATATACACGTAGTTCGATATCGGCTATATTAGATCCTCCGAGAAAAGTAGTACCGGCGTAGAAAGTCGTCGGTAAATATACGTCGTCGATAAAGTCCTCTATAGAAGACGTACCCCTTCTTACGATAGTTTACGAAAGCTTACGATAGTAAAGTCTACTAGTATATAAGGTTCCTTAGCGTATAGGGTAGAATCTAGGGTAGCCGGATTTAGCTATATCTATTAGTCGTAGCGATAGCGTTTATCTAGGTATAGAGTATAGGGAGCTTAGAATTAAGGAAATCTATCGATATAGTCTAATCGTAATACGGTAGGTTGGTCGTTACGCTAGGTTACTCCCGGGAAGGTACTAGAGACAGTTAATAGTAATAAGGGTATAGTAGTCCTTATATTTAACAGCGACGATTAAGCTAGGCGTAGCTACGAACTATAAAGTAATAACGAAACCCGGCTGGTACTAAGAAGAAGCGCGATACTAGCTAGAGGTACGTCCCGCTTAATATTATTTACTCGTCGGTATTATATATTACGCCTTTTATACGTCTTACTATACTAGGAGATCCGGGGGTATTACGAGGATAATTCGGTATAGCTTTACTACGAGCTAGAAAGTAACGACGAATACTATCTAGTACTAGTACGGCGGTATCGATAGCGGCGGCCGGCGGCCCGTCCCGTCCGACCTTACCTCTTATAGTATATATATACTATACCTCTCGCCTCGTCTACTATTTTAAGCCTCTTAACCCTTAATACCTCCTCGACTATACCCTAGGCGGTATTTAATACTACTAGTTACTTCTAGGCTTCGTACTAGTAAATATATCTAAGACTTCTACTCTAATAATAGGCTAAGTATATCTTTATTCGCTCTACCTAAGCGAGACGCGAGCGGTAATCCTTTAGAAGGATTTCGTATATCGTTAAAGGTAGTACGGGAGTTAACGGAGACCCTCTCGATAGTATATATTATAGATATCGACTAGCTAGGAGTAGATCTAGCCGCTAAGATAGGAACTCTAATTGCTATCTAAAACGTCCGCGGTAATAGAAGGTACTAATAGCTTAAGGCCTTCGTCCGACTCGCCGATAGACTTATTATAAGTATATAAATACTACGCTATCTAGGAGGCCTTCTACTAACCTCCGTACTAGGGCGATAGGAAATAGGATACGCCGACGGCGTAAAGCTTAAGTAGTTAGTATACGAGGCTCGTCTAGCGATTAAGACGGTTAGCGACGAGAGGGACGTAAGCCTAAAGGACGATAAGAACGGCGCTTTCGGTAAGTGTACGTAGATAATAGAGATACTCGACGCTAAGCCCGATACCCGGGAACTAAAAGCGCTCGCCGAGGCTAAGGAAATAGACGGATAACGAGTATATATACTATAGAAACACTAAGTAAGAAAAAGACTAAAACATAGAGTAGTAAGAAGGCTTAGATACTTCGAGAGTAGTTATATTTATAGGAAGGAAGGAAGATAGACAAAGGTAATAGCCTATACTTAGTTTGAATTTATAAATCTTTGTCCTTTATTTTACGATATTACTTTCGCGACGTAGCTACTATAAACTCCGGCCGGTAGTCGTAAACCTATTAGTCTCGTCTCGGCCCGTCGACGGTATATAGCCCGCGGCGACGTATAAAAACCCTATATAGCTCTAGTTTTCTTCTATATACTATAACGACAAGACCTCTAACTAGCGACGAATACTAGCCGGTAGTCGCGATTACTACTAGCCTTATCTTACTTACTATAGCCGTTAAACGCACCCTATCCGAACCTAATATCGTAGACGACTCCGACGATAAGGAGACGTAGCGTAAGAGCCTAAACGCTAAAACGGCGTTAGATAACGACCTCGAGTCCGGCGACGATAAGGATATAGAAGACGAAGAAGGTAAGGGTAGTTAGGACGACGAGGGCTACGGTAGGGAAGAGGAGGGAGTATACTATAGTACCGAAGATAGAGGCGAGGCGCCTAAAGGCGCGTAACCGCTAGCTCTACTCCCGAAGGTCGCGGATCGGAGTATAGATAAGGTTATAGTACTCCTCGGCGAACTACTAGGATAGGAGGCGGTAGTCGCGATAAATACTATAAAGGATAGGTCTATAGATAAGTTAGTAGGCGAATACCTCGCCGCGATTAACTATATAAGCGCCGTCTAGACGATTAGTAGCTAGGGGATTCTAATAGGTCTATAAACTCTTAAACAAGACGGTAGTCTCCCCTAGCTTAAGGCTATAGGCGTCTTAGCTCTAAGACTAGCTAAAAGTAAGATCGTATAATCTACCCTATATATACGGACGTCGGGCTAATTATACGTAAATAGGTCGCTACTAAGGAGTAGATAACGGCGCAGCGCCGTTAACGGGGTTATAGAGCTAGGGCGACGACGCTATTACCGGCTTCGACGACTACGGGGATATAGTATTAAAGGGGGAGAAGGATATTATAGCGGCGAACGTAGCTTAATTAGGACACGTATTAGCCGGCCGACTAGACGAATAGAGTAAGCCGTAGGGTAGGATATCGCTAAACAAGGAGTTAGATTACCTCGAGTAACTACGAGTACCGCCTAGAGCTTAGTATTACGTCTTAGAGAGCGACGACTAACGTTATTATTATATACTAACGCGGCCCGACTTCTTCGGCGTCTACCGTTTTTAAGCCCTCTTAACTTCTTATTAACACTTCTAACTTCTTACTAACCTCTCTATACTTTAATATCTCTACCTTAGTATCCTCGCGAATACCGGCTAGCCTTCGATATTACTCGCTAGCTTTATTACCGTAGACACTTTAGCGCTAATTACTAAATAGACGACTCTACTTACCTACTCGAAGATACTAAGGTAATTAAGGGCGATCCGGCTATACTAGTAATACTACCGACTACTACTCTAATCTATACTACCGCGGACGAGGTCGAGCGGGTTAGAGGCGCTTTTACTAGCGGCGAGTATAGTCTAGTCGAGGCGTTTAAGGCAATAGTAGAACTATATACGAAGGAGGGGTATAGCGATCTCTTATAGGTAGATATAGTCTTACGTACTAGAGTATAAATTACTAACGGTAAGTATATATTATCTCGTATAAAGATAAGGACTAATATTTACTAGAGCGCTTCGCGACGAGTAATTAGGAGAAGGTCGAGATAAAGGCGTTAGCGTAGGTAGCTAAAGGCTAGCTATAGGACTTAATAACCGACGACGATAAGCTAACCGAGCGTATTAAGATAGCGGTAGAGGTATACGACGCGATAACCCGGCTAGAGTTCTATAGGATATAGGAGACTCCTATCGAGATCGTTCTTAACTAGTTAGATATACGCGATAGGCGTAGGAACCGAGTCCGCTAGTAGAGGATTAGATTTCGGTAGGCGATAGATATAGGCTAATAGTCCTTATAAACTTGTATAAGAGATTTAAATACTAAAATATAACACCGATCGCCGACCGGTAGTCGTAGTAACGTAAATAGTAGCCCGTACGTTATAGTAGGCGGTAAGTAGGGCGTATACGTAACTATATATATAAATCTACTCTAGATCTCTAGACCTTTCTAAACCCTCTATACGATTAATACTACTATATATTAAAACCCGGCCGGACCTTAAGCGTACTATACGATACTTCTCCCCTTACCTTACTTACCCGATCCTAAAGGGGGCCCCGAGAGATCTAGCTTTCCTAACTAGATAGAAGACAAGATACTTACCGAAGAGGGTATATCGATAGGCTACGATATCCTTAACCTCGCTACGGATTAGGATACCTACGTTAGCTACCTTAAGGGTAGCTATACTACTATAGGTACGGTCGTTACCGGCCTTATACGCGAAGTAGAGGACGCGGTGTACGGAATAGCGTCTTAGTAAGAGCCTAAGTAGCTCGACGTACTAATAGTAGTATACGCTAGTATTAAGATCGTATAGAGTATAAAACCCTCGCTACCGAGACTAGTCCTAATACTAATAAGTAGTAGATATAAGCTCTATTTCGGCGGACGATATATACTAGTACCGTAAGGCGGCGAGGTATATTAATATATTTATCGAGGGTCTAAGGCTAAGTAATACGACTACGTAAGCTATAAAGGGAGTACTAGGCGGCCTAGCCTAGACGATAGCGTCTTAAGTTGCCCGACTTCTAGATAAATATATAGTAGTATAGGTAGAGGAGTAATAGATTAATATACGTAATTAGACGGGCGACCCTAAGCCTTAATACGTATAATACGGACGAGACGAAGGGATAAGTATAATTAGTATAGAGGAGTAGCTTCTAGCGGTTATTAATTTTAGGCGAGGATAGTATTACTAAAAGGCGGCTAGTATTAGGTGTTACGGAAGAGGCTTAGCGTTAAAGATTATCTATATATAAATATTCCTTATACCCTTCGCTATAACCTTCCCCTATATACTTCTTACTAACTATACCCGCCTAAGGAGTACTAGGCGGTAGTCGGGTATACTAAGCGCTAATTTAGGTATACGGACGACGTAATAACTACTAGGGTAAATAATAGTAAAGGATTCGGTTATCGACCTTACCGACGAGTAAGAGGATAAAGATAGGAGCGTATATATCTCGATCGAATCGGACGAGGAGGCCTTTAAGTCCACCCCCGATAGGACGATATCGCTACTATTCTATAATAAAGAGTCTTAGACGATAGCGCTCTATCGGGTCTTATACCCTTATACGAAGAATACCGCCGAGGTCTACGCTACGTTAGTAGCGACTAGACGAGATAGCCGAGAGTTAGACCTAATAGTAGCGCTAGCGGCCGTCTTACGGCTATAGGAGAGATATAGAAATAGCGGCGAGGCCTAGTTAGATAGGGTTATAAGTCTCGTAGAGGCGATTATAAAGAGTAAGAAGAGGAGTACGGTAGTCCTTATAGTACGAATCCGGATTACTAACGGCTATATAGAGACCGCGACGATATACGTTGTAGAGCGAATACGGGTTAACGTAGTAGCGGCGATAGCGTAGAAGTAAGTCGAAAACATAGTAGTAGTTATCGAAACCCTAGGCGCTAGTAGACTTTAGTAGGCTAAAGATCGGGCCCTAGGAAATATAAGTATACTAAACGACGCTATAGTAAATACGCTCGATAGTAGAGTAGGTATACCGGTAGATAGGGTACTCTAGTTAGTAAAGAAGATATAAGCGAGACGGAATATAGAATAGGCTACTACGCGAGCGCCGAGTCTACGACTTATTAGATTATATTATATATACGATAGTCGTATAGGATTAGGCTTACTATATATCGAATATCGGCTTCTTCCTACTCGTTATTAAAACTAGTTATCGTCGTCTATACGGCTATAGGAGGCGTAATAGTCTATCTCTCTACTTCTACGTAGTCGGATATATAGCCTAGGCGGTAGTATAGTATATATCCTAAATATTTATATCTTGAAAGCGACATAAAATTAATATAAGAGGTGTCTATAGCGTATACTAACCCTATATACTATTACTACCGCTTCGTAGTCCTTCCTATAGAGTAGTTATAAATCGATTTAATTTACGAATAGATTTATAAGTACAATAAATATATTCCTATTCGAAATTTAGAATATAGCCTAACTTGAATTAAATCCTATTTAAATAATTCAAGATTTATAACTACTTATAAATATTCAAGAGAAATTCGTAAATATACTTATAAATAGGCTTCTTAGACATAAATATTATAAATATATTCATAAATAACAGATTCATAAATACGATTTAGATTCATAAATATAAGGGACTTGAATTTATCTATATTTAGAATAAGTCCGTATAATATAGATTGAATAATTTATAACTACTCTACCTTCCTAGCCGGTCTACATAAGAAGCTCTTCTTATAGCACCTTCGGATAACTAAGAGGCTAATACGAAGACCGGCCGGCGTTCGTATAGTTAAGGACTATTACGTGCCTCCGTAGGGGGTATTTAACTACTATAAATCCTTCGTCTTATAATTTACTACTATCTTCCTCTCTATAACTCCGGCTAGCGCTTAGGCTTACTCTTCGACTAGTAATAAGACCCGCTTCCGACTAGTAAATAATAGATCCTCTACCCGCTATAGCCGATACTTATCCTAATCCGACGACCCTCTATATTATTATAACTCTATACTTAGAGCGACGTCTATAGGAGGTCCCCGAGGTAAGCGTCGACGCCGAGAGCCGGACCTTACTTACCCGCTACTACGGTATAGCGAACGACGAGGGCTACGATATAATACTCGGTAAGCTACTAGCGATATAGACGTAGTATAAGAGCGGTAGATAGACGTAGTTAACGGCTTTTAATATACTAGTAGATAGTACGATATAAGGTAAGTAGGTTATAGTTTAGATTATCGTAAGGGAGCGTAAAGCTAATAGGCCAGTAGTAAGACGAGCGATACGTAGTAAAGATAAGTAGGTACTATCGCCTATCCTATAAGTAGGTAGGACTAGCGTAAAAGACGTAAAAGAGGACGGACACTTTATACAAATACTAAAGGATTAGTCGGAGACGCTTCTAAACGAAATAGAGATAGCGTTAATAGAATTTCTAGACGTAACGGATATAGAGTTAAAGAGCGACGGTTTCTTCGTCCGGGTATTATAGGATAGTATTTTTAGCGGGTATATAGGCCCGAACGGATCTAGTAAGGTTCGATAGGCTATATAGCTATTAGATAAAAGTATAGCCGTACCCCGGCCAGCGTTCGAGGTTACGATTAGGTAGGGGGAATTAGTGTTATATTATTAATAAGCCGCGAGTATCGTTATATATAATACCCTATCGTATTAAACGTTATCCTTCGCCTCGTATAGTTTAACTATCTACTAGGTTTCTTAACGCTATATCGTCTTTAACTTTAATATCTAAACGGCGATCGATCTACTACGCTCTACGTTAACTACTAAACTACTAAAAACTAGAATAATCGTAACGCTACTAAGGTAGATATCCTCGATATAGATATACTACTATCGACGATATAAGGACTCGTAGAGGAGGGCGGATAGGCGGTAGACGGCGTAAAGGTACTAAGGAATTTCCTTAGTAGTTTAGAGACGCTAGATCTAAAAACGGATAACTTTATAAACTAAGTTATTAAGGAATATAGGGTGTAGAACGAACCCCTACTAGTATATACGCTTAGGATAATACTCGCTATCTACGCTTATTAGAGAGATAGAGGTATCGGGTAGATCGGAGCGATTATACTAGGAGCGGATATAATTTCTAACGGTTCGTCGCCCTATATACGTAAGATACGATCGTAGACTAACTCGTATTAGATAGGGAGCGGCTAGCTAGCGAGGATAAGGTCTCTATAGGTCCCTTAGGCTTACTTATATAGCGGCTTATAGAGCGTTTCCCGGAGAGTAAGGAGATAGAGAACCTACGCCTCCTAGCTATATAAGCCTACGATAGGATAGATAGGGTCGTAAGGCGATATCTAGATAGCGTACGGGACAGAAATATAGTTTAGTACGTATAACTAAAAGGCTAGGGCGGCGTACGGAAAGTAAATTAACGGGCGGGATAACGAGATACGAAATTAGAAGGATAGACGGGCGTAAGGATAATAAGTACTAGAAAGTCCTATAAAAGTACGGTATAACGATCGATTTAAAATTCTATCGGTATCCGTAATAACCGTAGAGACGGTATTAATAGACGATTCTAGACCTCTTCGTAGTAGGTAGGATATACCTATAATATGTACTTAACCCTAAAATATAGTAACCCTATCTACTTTTAACTCCGCTAAGAAAACCTACTACGAACCCGTACCTATAAGATACCGCTCCTTCGGCGATAGCTTACTTCTCTACTATTTACTAATAACTCCTACCGCCTAATACGCTAGATATAACCGCCTATTATACGAGGGAGCCGCTAGCGGTAGTATCTACGTCTAGCCTAATTAACTATATTATCGTCTTAGGGGAAATAGGAGCGATAAAGTATATACTCTAAGAGGCCGAGGAGGAGTATATAGGTAACGTATCCTATCCTCCTTCCTATACTTTTATCGTACCTAACGAACTATTACCGGTAACGAAAGTATAGAGGGTCTTCGTAGTACGCTCGTAGTTAGCGGCGATATATTCTATAATACGTCGAATATTAGAGAGCGAAACGTACTAAGATACCTACTACGGCTAACCTTTATAGTCGTTAGGGAGAGATAGCTAATATAAACGATAGGCGGCGTAGAGCGCGGTAACGGCGATAGCGTAGTCGCTATATAGTAGATATAGTCGGCTCTAATAGCTATCGAAGATAAGGGCCTACGCGGCGTTACGAAGACGATAGTAGGTCTTAAGGTTATATTAGCGTAGTAGATAGTTTAACTAACGGAAAGGCGAGTCTACGGTAATATCGAAGTAGAGCGTCTCTAGTAGGATACTCTCGTTATCTAAGATACGGTCCCTCTAGCGCTACTAATCTCTACTCTATTAATTAACGAGGAGACCGATATCCTTTTACGCTATACGATAGTATATAGGGATAAGATCCTTTAATTAGCGGGGGTAGTCTTCCGCTTTAGATACTAGGTAGAGGGCCGTAGCTATAATTTAAAGGGGATAGAGCTTAGGGATACCGTTATACTCGCGGACGAGGCTAGTACGTATAAGGAAGCGCTAGAAGAAGACCGACGTAGTCCCGATAGCGTAGTAGGGGAGCTTAACTATAACTACGACTTAGACGATAAAATCTAGGCCCTTATCGATCGCCGATATCTCTTCCGAGATACTTATCCCGTCTAAGATAGAGGGAGACCGCGCGAGCTATACTTTAGTAAATCTCTATTACTTATAGGCTCCTAGTAAAACGAGGTCGTCTACCGCGGATAATTGTATTATAGTACTACGTAGGATAAAGGTAACTACCGGGCGGGGGTAGTAGGAGGTTAGATACTAGTTAATATCGCGGTTAGAAAGGTAATAATATAATAAAGGAGGAGAGTAGAAGATAAAGGGTAGAAGAGATCGATTACGCAGCGTAAAAGTAACGTAACGTATAGACTATTAACTAGGGTTTCAATAGGGGTTAGGAAGACGATACGTAAGAAGGGACGGGAGATATATATACTATAATACAATTTAGTCTTACGTACCGCTAGTACGCCTATTTATCGTATATCTATACTATAACCTAACCCTAATACCCTAAGCCGTCCGCTATAACCCGTACTCTAACTATTTCCTTAACCTATACGAGATAGGCGTATAGCTTCTTCGAAGGCCTCGGCGTAGATCTTAGGAAAGCCGTGGTTCTTAGGTTTCTTTATCTCGACGGCTTTAATAGCCTCGATTTACTCGTCGTTAATACTATACTTACCGGCGTTAAGTAGCCTAATTATATAGTTAATAACGTAAGGGTAGAAGGTCGCCTTCTTAAGCCTACTATAGTTATCCCTCTCCGGCGTCTCCTAGTTAGGTAGTTAGTACGCGAAGTACGCTAGGCCGCTCTTAAACTTAGTAGTACCCTCGATATAGTCGGTATTCTTAACCTACTCCCGGATTACCGGCTCCTAACCGCCTAGTAGTTCGCTATACTTACTAACGGTAGACTTAGACTCTAGCTAGGTAGACTCGGTCTCTAACTATAGCGGCTTAGACTCTAGCTAGGTAAACTTAGTCTCTAACTACGGCGGCTTAGCCTCTAGCTAGGAAGACTTAGCCTCTAGCTAGGTAGACTAGGTCTCTAACTATAGCGGCTCCGTCTCTAGCTAGGTAGACTTAGTCTTACTAATAGTAGGGGTATTCTCTAGCTAGGTAGACTCTTCTATAAGAGAATCCTCTACCTAAGATAGCTCTAGCTATAGCGGCTTCTCTTACTCTAACTATCCTAACGGCTTCGCTATAGGGCTATCTTCGCCCTCTCCCTCTTCTTCCTTATCTACGTCTACCTCGATAACGAGTTCTAGCGGCTACTACTAACGAGGTCGCTTACGAGGGCGGCGCGAACGAATTAGCGATAAGGCGGCTAATTTACCCTCGCTATCGTCGTCGTCTTCGTCGGAGTAGGCTAGCGCTAGGCGCTTAGTGTAAGCGGCGGAGTACGGGATAGGGCTAGAGTACTATATCTAGCGCTAGTAGGTAAGTAGTATAGTAGGGCCGTACGTCCTAGCTTCGATAGCCTCGGTAGCGTAATACTCGATAATTTCTATAGCGGTAGTTAGTAATTAAGGCTTAAAGGTAACGCTAAAAACCGGCCGGTATTTAGGGGCGGATAGTACTTACGGAATTTAGTAACCTTATATAGGCGATACTTATACGTCTCCGCTAATTACTTAGCTACGTACTCGATAACGTACGAGGCGGCGTAGACGTCCTTAATAGGCTTAGTAGGTCTAGCGTCTATAGCGCAGACGGCGGAGTAGGGGTTATCTCGCTATAGGCGCTTTACTAGGGTTACTTCGTTAGGATTACGCTTTCTTAGGGTAGGACGAGATATATTATCTAGAGGAGCGGCTCGAGCCTAGTCGGCCTAGTATTACGTATAGGTCTTATTAGCGACGCTACCGCCGAGGGCTATACAGAAAAGGAACTCTTCGGGAACTAGGTTCTTAGTATCTAGGGAGTTCTTATCGAGCTACTAGTAGGTCCGGTTAGAGCGGAAGCCAAAAACCTAGCGAATAAGGGTATCGGTAACGTAGGCCTTAAGTTACTTCTCTACTTAGAGGCGAGGGTCGGTAGAGCCTTCCGCCGTTACCTACGCCTACGCGGTAAGGGCGTCGTCGTCGGATATTATAGCTATAGCGCGGTCGATAAGCGTAGCCTTCGGTCTAATATAGGGGACAAGAATACTACGATACTTCTCGAAGAACTTAGCCTACTAGTACTAGTCGTATATCTCGTCGGCGTTAAGGACGTAGAAGACCTACTCTTCTAGCTAACCGATACGAGACTAGCGCCCGGTATACTAGACTAGGGTCGTAAAGGGTACTAGGTTAAGGAAGATCTATATATAGCCGCCTTACTATAGGTTTATAGACTCCTAGGCCGAGATAACGGAGAGGACGATAGCCTTAATACTATCGCTAGTATTAAACTTAAGCTCTATATCGGCTCGATCCTCGGACTTAATACCTAAGCGGATAGAGACGTATTTATACTAGAGGTATAAGAGGATTATCTCGATATATATTAGGGCTAGAGGCTCGGTAGCCTAGAATACTACCTTCTTATCGTAATCGAAGTATCGCTTAGCGAGGCGTATAGCGGCGCGGAACTTAACGGAGGTAGTAAGTAGCTAGCTAACGCGCTCTACGCGAAGGCGGGGCGGAAAGCTATTAGTATCGGATTTAGTCTAGGTATAGAAGAAGGTAAATAAATCTATAGTACAGTTAGCTCTATAAATATAAAAGATTAGTAACGATAACGGACGGGGAGTAAGGCTAACCGCCGGCCGGAACTTAGGTTTATAACTTATAGGTAGTATACGGTCTATACCTTAGTAGGGATACGACGGGTATTAAATATATCGAGGCGTAGATTAAGCGTAGTAAGGACTAGGCGGCGACGCTTAGAATTAAGCGGCGTAATACTCTCGTCTTCGTCGTCGCTAGTATTATCTCTATTATAGTCGGACGCCTTCTACTATAGCTTCTTCTTCTTCTAATATATAGGAGGTAGGATAGGGCGCGCTAGCTACTAGGCGGCGGTAATCTATACGCTACGGTAGCTAAGGCGCTTATCCTTCTCTATAGCTAGCTCTACGTTAATAAAGCGATAGGGCGGAATCTCGGTACCGAGCGTAATAGTCTTACCTTCTACCTATAAGCGGTCGCCTTTTACGCGACGTAATATAATTAACCCGCTAACTATAGAGGTAATAGGAGAGGTAGTATTAGTATCGTTAGCGGCGGCGTCGCTTAGGAAGTACCGCTAGAAGTCGGAGAGGTCTAGGTAGGAGAGATAGTATAGGCGCTTAGGGCCTAGGGGAACGAGGGATAGGTTATAGTAGTAGTTCTTACTAAACGACTCGTATAGCTAACCGTATTCGTAAGACGACTTAAACGAGAGGGGGATATAGGGGACCTTACTTAGATTCTTCTAGATAAAGCGTAGGAGGCTATACTTATCGCGCGTAGTATTCTTATCTACTATCGCTAAGAGGAAGATATACTTCGCGTCCTAGTACTTATAGAGGGTATCGGTCTAGACTACTATCTTATTCTTTACGCGATATACCTTGTCGACAATAATAAGACCCTAGGCTTTCGGATTAATACGTAGGCGGTTATCTAGTACCTACTCCTCGAGGTCTTCTTCGCCTAGTCCTATAATATCGTCTAGGATATCGCCGCCGTCGTCGTCTTCTTTATTATAATTACCTATAGCGCTATCGACCGGCGTACTATCGACTCCCGCTAATAGATCTACGGAAGGGGTAGGAGGCGTAGTCTTCTAAAGCTTAACGATACTTAAGAGGGACCCTAACTTACTTCTAATACCCTAGGTAGTAGCGCTTATATAATTAGTAGGTAGTATAGTAATAGTAGGTAGCGTAAGCGGTACTATAGTAAAGGTAGTACTCGAGGTAGCCTATCCCTACTATAGGGCGCCCTATAGGATATTAAATACGGCTAGACTAGTAGGTTACGTATCGGTAGTAGCGATAGCCGCGCCGCTAGAGCGACTCTAAGTACCGGCTGTAGTTCGCTACCTCTTAGCCTTATACTTCTACTAGAACTCCTAGAATAAAACCCCCTTTTCTAAATAGGTAAGATAGTAGACCTAGAGGGTAATAAGGTAGACAGTACGGCTCGTTATCTAGTCGTCGCTATCGAGGGTGTTTAGCTATACCTAGACGCCTATAGCGCCGCTAGAGAGGTCGAGCTTAGCGTTCTTAAAGAGTAGCTATACCTATACCTTACTACTAAGCGTCCTTATAATTACGCGGTTAGGCGAGCTAGCGCTACTAAACTTAGATATAAGCTCTAGGGCCTAGGTACGGAAGGCGTTCGGTAGGACGATAATAAGAGTTAGGCGATACTACGGCTTATCTCCTAATTCGCTCTTAGCTAATAGTTAGTCGAATACGGCCTAGAGTTAGGGGTAATCTATTTATTAGTTAGCTATATACGGCTAGCGAGCGAGTAAGCTTAAGTACTAGACGGTATTTAGGGTTAGAGCTACTTACCTTATAACTACTACTCGTTATTAACCTTAGCGTCGGCTATCGCGGTATCGCTACTAGTATCTATAGTAGTACTAGGCGTAGGCGGGTTATCGGCGCGGAACTAGCGTAGCCTATCGCGCTAAGCGGCTACTCTAATATTAGCTTCTAGGATAAGGTAATAGGTATACTAGGTAGGGTACTTACCGATCTACTACTAACGCTAGTATTCGATATAATAGGATAGCTAGATTATAGTATAGATAGCCTAGATAGTCTTACCGATACTAGTATCGTCCGCGAGGATAGCGGTACTAGCCTCGCTAAGTAGTATCTTAATATACTAGGCGATTCCTAGACCCTACTATACCTTAAGAGGGAGATCGTTACTAAATAGGATACGATAGCGCCGCTTAGTAACTAAATCGTCGTACGGTAAGTTACGCCTAATAGTTAACCTTAGCTATTATATACTCTCCTTAAAGGTTAGCGCCTTCGCGTAGTACTAGTTTATACTAGCGTACAATACTAGGAAAGCGAGCTATACCTACTTTAGCTACTTAGTAGCCTCGTCGTCGGCGTCGGAGACGGAAAGGGCGGCGGGGGTATCGTTAGCGTTATTATCGTACTTATTAGCGATATAGTCGAAGCCGAAGGTAGGTTACTTCGCGATATTATCGAATATAATATTAATGCGGTTATCGCCGGTAAGGAGATTTACGACCTAATCTCTCTACTTTTCCGTTATTAAGGGATAGCCCTTACTAATCTAGGGCCGCTACTCGACGATATACTCTTCGTTCGCGATAGCGGCTTCGTCGTCGTTCTCTTAGAGGCCTAGTTCGCGATCTTCGTTAGCGGCTTAGTAGAATATTCGTATTAAGCTACTATTTATAAGGTCCTCTAGTAGCTAGTTCTACTCTTTATCGTCTACGGTAGTATTCGTCGCGGCCGTACTACCGTCCTAGTAGTTTAGTAGTTAAGGGAGCCTAAAAAAGCGTATATTAATTTAGTTAGGATAGGAATAGGTCTTATACTTACGTATATAAACCCTATATATAGTAAGGGCGCGGAAGATATCGTCGGCGTACTAGTTTAGGCTACCCTCCTATCCCTCCTTAAAGTAGACCTTAGCTTAGGCGGGCTCGCGGTTAAAGACTACTGACTTAAGGTCTTTACCCTCGATGGTACTAAAATTAGTATTAAAAACTTTTCGTACGAAGCGTATATAATAGAGGAATATACGGGCCTTATTATCGACGTTAGTAGGGTTAAAGCGGCCGATATCTAGTATAGAGTCGGAGAGGATATCGCTAGCTAGAATACTCCCGTCGTTAAGCGCGGCGAAGAAGCCTTCGATATAGAAGTTATACGCGATATTTCTACCAACTACCTTCGCGTAGCCGAATATAGTTTCCTATATATATATTAGTCGATAACGAGATCGAAGGGCCTCTAGAGTAAGGTAGAGTACCGGCTAGAGCTTATAGGTAGCGAGGTCTAGTCGGTAGTCGTAGTTACCTACTCGCGTATATATATAATTTACTTACCTTACGAATCCTCCGTAGCTCTACGAAATACGGCTATAGTAGCTATAGTACGTTAGGAACTTAGATTTAGTTAGGTAGATTCTAGTAGCCCGCGAGAGGCGCTAGAGTATTAGTATCGTATCGTATATTAAGTACGAGCGGCCTACCGCCTTCGACCTAGCCGTACTAGTTACCTATCTCTTTTAAATAATCTTCCGCTTCCTTACGTAGCTTCTCTAGCGCTAGACGGTATTCTTCGAATAGCTAACGGGTTATACCGTCGTTTACTTTCTTCTAGTCTAATTTTAGTAGGTAGAACGGCGGTAGCGTAGTAGTCTTCTTCTTCGTAGCGTATAAGGCCTTAGGCTTCGCCGGAGGCTATAGCGTATCGTCGCTATCGATATCGTTAACGTCGTCGTTCGTAGTTTACTTCTTTACCTTAGTTACTTTACTACTACGCTTATAGGGGTTAGGATTAACGTATAGGACCCTCTTTATCTACTATAGGGGGGTGCCGACCTATCCTAGCGGCGGGGCCGATATAGTTATAGGTAGGTTTACTACTCGTAAAAGGCAGGTTCTAGGGGAGTTTTAATATAGGTATATAAATATTTCGGTAGGATAGTATTAGAGGTGTACTCGTAATAGGCTATTAATAGGGTAAGGCTACTTTCTAAGACGAAGAATATAACCTCGAACGCCGACCGGAGCTAGATAAAGGAAGGTAAGTAGAAGAAAGGTAGAAGGGGGACGAAGGGAGTTTATATAGGGCGGTATATAGGCTACCGTAGTTACGTACTATATTAGCGAGAGTAAATAGGATGGAAGGTACGTCGGATTCACGTACTAGCGCGGCGGAATATACTAGAAGCAAGTACCGGGCGGTAGTTAGGGTTATACTCTAGCTATAGACTTATATAGGTAGGCGGAGAGCGTCGTAGAGGTAAGTACCGGGCGGTAGTCGACGTTATAATTCGGTATTCTAAGCTAGCTATAGATTATATATAATTAGCGCTTAGTATAGTATACGTTAAGCGTCTACGAGGGGTATAGAGACCCACCTATAGTAATAATAATAATACGAGAGAGCTCGTCTTAGCGTTTAAATCTAAGTCTATTACGTCTCCTATATCGTTATCTTATATGCCGGCGGGGCCTCCGGCGTCGTCTTCGGCGTCGTTAAAGGCCTCTATATCGTCTTTACTAAAGTTATACTCGACTTCGTCGTCGCTAGTAGGCTCGGGAAGGCCTAGCTCTATCCTCTACTATTCTAGGTCTTATATTAATATCTCCAGTAGTAGTAGTAGAACCGCTCTTCTCGCCGGCTCTTTTTTAAAGTAGTACCTCTCGAATAAGTCTTTAGGGTTAATTCGCTATAGCTTAACGAGGCTAAACTATAAGCGCCTACCGGTCTTCTTCTAAATACTAATTAGCGATCTAGTATCGGTATAGGGTAGGATAAAGTAGTAATTAAGGAGGGTAAGGTAGAGCTTCTAGCGGAATACGCTAGCGGTAAGCGTAGGTATATTAGAGTCCGGGAGGTATAGGTAGCTACCGTTTAGGGCGTCGTTTACGAGCTAGATAAGCCGGCGAAAGGGTTTCTTATCCTAGCCCGTACGCTTAGTTTCTAGGTCGATACTATATAGCCGCTACGCCTACGCCTTAGGGGATTATATATCCGTACCTATACGGTTACTAGATACGAGCTAGACGTAGGAGAAAAGTTACTATATATACTAAAAGGACTACGGCTACTCGCCGTTTATAGCGGTCTCTCTAAACTAGTTACGTATCTCTCGCCTAACGTTAGGTACGCGGAAGATATCGCGTCGTATCTACTAGAGGATAATATAGGCGAGCTATTCGACGATACGGCGCCTCTAGCGGTCCTTTAGCGTAGGCTCCTTAAGGAACGAGAGGCCCTCTATAAGCCTAACGGTAAGCGAAACGAAGTATTACCGCTCGCCCCCGGCCCTAGCGTATTATATACGTAGTACCCGATTTCCGAATATAGCCTACTTAGTAAAGTACCTTTAGAAGGCTAGGCGTTACTAGTTAAATCGCGGCTCTAGCTAGTAGTATCTATATTTCTTTAGCGAACGGCTAAACCCGAGTCCTATAAGGGTCTTACTATTCCTCCCCTACCTATAGCTCTACTAGATCGGTACCTCTCGACTTAACTAGTTAGCTTCTAAGATATAGCGGAGGTAACGGAGGAATACCGCTATTATCTTCGTATCCTCCTAGGAGTAGTCTTTCCTACGCCGGGCGTAGGCGTATACTATTTCGAAGCCGGCGGCGAACTTTAGTACGCTACGGCGGAGGAAGGTAAGGTAGGCGTCGGTAGGAACGGCGTATACGTATAGGGGGTATTATAGGAGACGAGGAATAGTACTAGGGCGGCGACTATAACGGCGGCGTAGTAAGTCCCTTAGGGAGAGGAAGACGGCCCTACTAATATAGTACTCTTCGTAGATACCGAAGGACTTCCTTATCGAGCCGGCGATAGCGGAACGTACGTAGGACTTACTCGCGTAGTACGCCTTTTCTAAGACCTCCCTCTCGCGGGCGCGGCTACCTACGATACTATTAATTCTAGATATAAGTAGCGGGTAGATAGCGAGCTCTTCTAGGCCGTCGTTCCTAAACGGGAAATACTTATTAGCGTCGTAAACCTCCTTTACCGAGGCGTAGTACTAGGTATAGACTAGCCTACCGAGCCTAGCCTAGGATATTAGTTTCGTAACGCTAGTTATAGAGTAGGCGTCGCGGAGTATATTCTACTAATATAGCTTATTAAAGGCCTACTTTAACTTCTCTTAATCGTCTTCTTCGTATATCTATTCTAGGTACTTCCGTAGGTAATATACTTTCTAACTTAATACCTACGCTTAGCTACCTAGTAGCTTGTAGGTACTAGGGAGCGCTATAGATATAGGATAAATCTCCCGGCTAAGATCGTAGTACTATTATTCTAGGTCGAGGTAGCGCGAGTCGAATATATCTTCGTAGTACGTATTAAAGGTATCTATAGCGTCTAAGAGGGTAGGGGTTTCCTCGCTCGTCTTAAATTAGAGCTTAGTACCCTTCGCCGAAAATACTAGAGTCGGGTCTTTAAAATAGCCGAGCCCGGGCGCGGATCTAATATTACTCTTAATCCTAGACTATAGGCGATAGAGTTAGCGGGGTTAGAGGTAGTAAGAGATATATATCCTACTACGGTAGGCGCCTAATAAAGTCGATCGACCCTCCGTCTAGTAGGAGGTACTACTAGCCTAGGTATAACGATAGCTCGAAGGGAGGTACTAATTATAGTAGGCCGGAAAGAGCTTATAGAGGGTAAGGTTTAGGACTAAATCGTACTACTACTATAATTACTAGTCGGTTAACGCGACGAAGTTAGTACCTTTCCTATAGCGGCGACGGCGGGCGTAGATAGGTCCCTAGTCTTTAGGCTCTACCTCGTCGTCGTCGCTATCGCTAGAGGGGTATACTATAAGGTAAGGGAAGAGGATATAAACTATAACGTCCTTATTATCTATAAGCTAACTAAAGAGATAGTAAGGGACGTCGCGTAGTTCTACCTAAGCCTCCGTAGGTAGGCGATCTAGGCGGTCGTAGTCGTATCGATAGAGAGTAGTAGTTAAGTAAAGGTCGTTATATATATTCTACTACGCCTAGGGCGTAGGCTAGAAATCGATACTACCCTTAGCGAATACGAGGGAATTAGCGAAGCCGATAAAACTATTAATATCGAAGGATATTTAGGCCGGCTCGATAGCGGCGTACTAGTTATCTATATATATATAGACATGTTTCGGTTCCGCTATAATACGACGCTCTAGGGGTCTAATACTATAAAAGGCCTCGAACTAGTAGTCTAGGAGTAGGATAGTAATAGAGCCGTAGTCGTTAGGGTAGAGGATCTTATCGCCTTCGAGCTCGTTCGGATATAGGATATCTTCCCTCTTAAGTATATCTAGTAAAGGGTCGGTATCGAAAGCGTCCGCTAGCGGCGTATAAAGCCCTACTTCGCTAAAGTGCTCCGTATAGGCTCTTTCGTACTAATTACTAGTATAGCTATAGAAGCCTCTATAGAGCTAATTATAGAGTTTAATAGTTATCCTATTTAGGGCGTTTCTCTTCTCCCTAGCCCTACGCGTAGGAGAAGGCTCCCGCTCCCCGTCTATAGGCTCTAGCGTTAGTTTAGGGTAATATTCTATATCTATACTACCTACTTCTAGCTCGTAATCCTCGTTATACGCTCCTAGTTACTCCCGCTTAGGTCGTTCTTCTACGCCTTCTTCTTCCCCTCTTCCTTCTTACTCTTAGTTATCGTCGATATTACGTTCTTTATCCCGATAGTATAAGTCGCCGGCGGGCGAGTATAGGGGGTAGCAGAGGGCGCCCGCTTCGCGCCTTACCTATAATAATAAACAGAATACTCCTAATAACGACAATAATATACTAGCCGGGCTACTAGAGTTTAGTATATTCGTTCCCGCCGATAGTATATCTTCGTCTAGAGAAGGGTAGGTACTAGTATCGTCGAGGAAAGGGATAGAGTCGTCCCGTAAGGGGTCGATACTTTTATTACTATACGGATTAGCTTACTATAGCAGAGGGTAGGGAGGCGGTAGGATATACTTTCCGAGTAGGGTTTCTATAGCTCCTATATTTATATCTACGTCCTTATCTAGCGCGCGGAGACGTAACGTCTTCTTCTAGGGTTATTACTACTACTAAGAGGGGACTAGTAATTAACGCTCCGATAGAGAAAAGATATAGTCGAGAGGCGATTCGAACCTAACTACCGGCTAGGGCTTAGGGTTAGTTAAAGTAGAATACTATCGAGTCTATTAGGCGGCGAGAGGATCGGATATAGTAGAAATAGAGCGGCTAGATAGGCCTAGGATAGTAGGGTCGATTACGCTATAGCTTCCTTCGCTATCCTCTAGCTCTTCTACCCGCCTCTTTCCGGCTCTTTTCGATAATAATATACTAGTTACGTTTACTACCGAGGATAAGAGGCGAGAGGCGGCTAAGGTAGGTAGTATTAAGAGGGGCTTCTAGTAGAAGCTATTATCTAGAAGAAGTAGGAATTAGGAGAAGAAGCCGTTCGAGTTACGTAGCTAGAAGTCGGCGTATAGGGACTCTTATTAATAAACTTCGAATATCTTATCTAACCCCTCGGTAGCTAAGCGATCCGTAATAACGAGGCTATCGATCCTAATACCTAGGTCGGTAGGCGTTAGTAGAATATCTTCTACTTCGATAGAGGGGCGGGTAATAACCGCGCTCTTCTTCTTAGTAGAGTCGTATAACTTCTAAGACCGAGCCCTACCTAGGGAACGTCGTCGGTTAACGTTAGGATCCTTAGACTCCTAGGCGCGAGGCCGGCCTCGCGCTAACCGCTATTCGTCTATACCGCTTTTATCGGCGGAAGATATACTACTAGACGTTAGCTAGTTAGACTATCGATATCGGGTATAGCTATCGGGTATAGGAGTAAGGGTAGTAGGGGTAGTAGTAGTAGACGAGGTCGCTACTATAGCTATAGTACGATTACTTCGCGCTTTAGGTAGTATAGTAACGAGAGGGAAGACGAGACGATAATAACTAAGGAGGCTAGGTAGCGGTAACGCTATAGTTTATAAGCTACCCTAAAACGGATAGAAGGGAGATTAGAGTATAGAGGTATTCCTAGTACGTCTAGGGGCGGGAGGGATCTACTAGCTAGTAGCGAAGTAAGTCTCGACGGCGAACCTAATCGTTGGCCTCGGGTTTATAATTACGTATACCCTAGTAGTCCCGCTAGCGAGACGCGTTACGTAACTTAAAGAACGAGAGCGCGATAGGCGCGTTATCGTTATTAGACTTATAAGACCTAAGGTATCTAGTCCTCTCGTAGGCTATTTTCGTCGGCTCGTAGCGTCGTCGCGTAGAGGACGACTAATTAATATCGACTAGTACTACGTTCGGCGCTCCGAGTTCTCGCTACTTCTTACGTAGTCGGCTTTAGCAGGTACGTTCGCGGCTAATACTACGACGCTACTAAGTAGCCGGGTTATCCGATAGGGGTACGAGTAGCCGGCTAGGCGGAAAGTTATATATAGTTCTTCTAAAATCGATAATAGATAAGATAGAGGTATACGAAGTAAGCGTTAGGCGTAGTAGTAGATAATATATACCTAGTCTCGTTAGCTCGGCCTATCCCGCTATAAGTTACCTAGGTATTAGCGTAGGGTAGGCCGCTTAGGGTTAGGTCGTAGGTCGCTATTTCTAACGCTACGCGGCGGCTATAGCTTAGGGTTAGCGGCTCTCGCGCTATTCTAACGCCTAGTCGCTAGGCCGTCGTAGGTTTTGACGTACGTCGAGGAGGTTTTACGTAGCGCGACTAGCGAATAGCGTAGTAAGCTAACGCTAACTTCCGGCTGGTGTTTATAATCGCTAGCGAGTTTAGAGACACGAAATAGTAGCGATAGGGTAACTCTACGTCTCGACTTAGTACGATAGTAGGTATACCGTAGAAGGGCTTAGCGTACGCCCGCGTAAGCTCTACTATATACCGTTCTCTACGAGTCGGACTCTACGGCTTTAGGTCGCTTAAGTAAGTAGTCGTAATACTAGCTAAACGAGATACCTTCCTCGAAACGCGGGTAGTACTATAGGCGATTATAACGCGAGGTTAGAGGTATATAGCGGTAGAAGCGGAGAGTTCTTAGCGTTCGGCGGCGACGACGTACCTAGTAGATTTTCCGCCCTCTACTACGCGCTAGCGACGACCCTAAAAATTCCAAAAAAATAATAGGCGTACTCGCCGCGCGACGGCGACTCTTTCCCTCTACCGTACGATCTCGTTAGCGTACGCGCGATAGAGTACGGCGAATTCTAACGCTCTTCCGAATCGGGACGGGAATTCTAACGCACTTCCTAATCGGGAAGGGGGATTCTAACGCTAGCGCGCGGCTTAGCGTAATCCGATCGAAAGTCGTCCTCTTTAAACGACGATAGCGTAATACCTAGACGTCGTATAGCCTTCCGAGTTAATCGCCCTGCGAGCGTATACCGCGGCGCGTCTTATAGGCCGAAAATCTCGCCCTAGCCGGCGCGGAGCGCTCTAACCCTAGAGGGAGTACGAAGTATAGATTACGGACCGTACGCGCGATAACGTTATAGAACGTATAACGTAGGTATTATATAACTAGGCTATAGTACGTAACTACAATATTATGTAACCGGGTTATATAACTAGGCTATAGTACGTAACTCTAATATTATATAACTAGGTTATATAACTAGGCTATAGTACGTAACTATAATATTATATAACCTTAATAAGTTAGATAGTTATATTACGAGGCTCGAGTATAGCCTTATCTATTACTATAGTAAGAGAGAGTCCTACTCGACGTATTCTACGTATATATAAGTTAATAAAAAGATCGATATAGCTCTTAGTTAATTTATTAAAGATTTCTTCTAATCTAAAAAAATAACCTAATTACGCTATCTTATAAAATATTTCTCTAATCTAAAAAAATAGTTTAGTTAGGCGGCCTTCTATCGTAGGAAATATTTCTTCTAATCCGAAAAAATAACTCGATTATACTATCTTATAAAATATTTCTCTAATCTAAAAAATAGTTTAGTTTAGTAGCTTTCTATTATAGGAAATATTTCCTCTAATCTAAAAAACAATCTAGTTAGGCGGCCTTCCGTTATATAGAATATTTCTTCTAATCCGAAAAATAGTTTTATTTACTCCCTATTTATTATAGGAAATATTTCCTCTAATCTAAAAAATAATCCTCTTATATATAAAAGTAATTCTCTTATAATAGACTACTATAGTAAGGGATTATTACTACCTTATCTTTAATAGCTATTCTTAGCGAGAGATTAGAGTTAGGATATAAATACTTATTATTCTACGACTCTCCTATATTACTATCGCTTAAGTCGTTTATAGATAGGTTAGCTAGTCTATATTTTAGATAGAGTAACTCTTACGTTTAGTTAATATCCTATTATAGATAGGCTAGGATATATACTAAACTTAGGCTACTATTAGTAGTAATAATATAGGCGGTATAGAGCTTAAGTAGAGCCTAGTAATAGCTTATTAAGGTAGTCTCTAATATAGGGTTATTTAGTAGGAAATACTATCTAATATAGAAATAGATAAGACTAAGTTAGATAGAGATTAGAACGTTAAAGACGTTAGTTAGCTCTTAAACCCTCTATAGTACCTAATCTAATATTAGACTAGTATTACTAAGGATAATCCTAAAGAGTTAGTAGGTATAGATATAGTTACTATAGGACCTCGAGCTTATCTTAAATAGTTCGCGAGGATAACTATCCCTCTCTTCTACTTAGATAGAGACTACTATAAAGATAGTAGTAACTATAAACTATACTAGGTCGATTCCGCTAGGCTAATATAACGCCTCTAAAGCCTACCTTATAAGTACCTTAAGAAGCGTTAAAGTAGTTATTACGATAGTATAGAATAGAGACTTAATAATAGAAGAACTATAGTTAGAACTTAGTACTAACCTAGCTTATTAAAGTAAGGCTACCTAGAAAGTATAGGTAGCCTATAACTACGCTATAATAGACTCTATATATATAAGTATAAGTAGGAAAGAAGACTCGCTTATCGCCTCTTTAATTAATTATATAATATTATTATTAATACTAGAGAGTAATACGCCTATTTAGAGTCGTCTATATATAATATAGAGCCTATTATCGAACTCTAATATTAATAACGTATAGTAGAGCTTATTAAAAGTCCTATTATCTACTAAATCTACCCCTAAAGAGAAGAAAGTAACCTAAATCTAAAAATCGGTAAGGGTACCTAGTAAGTAGAAGTTCTAGAGAGTAGGATATAGGCTTAGTAGGTTACGAGTAGATTATATCGAACGTTAAAGACGCTAAGCTATCTACCTAATAGATAGTATAGTTATATATATATAAAGGACTTTAAGTCGAACTAAAGCTATATAGATATTAATCCTATCGCCTACTAATATACTAGTAGGTATAGGAGGCGTAAGCTAGACTAAAGTAATAATAGTACTAGAGTATATATTCTCTATAAGCTCGATATAGGATAGGTTATAAGTAAAGACTAGAATATATATACCTAGGTCGTAGTTTAGATTAGCATTAGTAGTAATCTTAACGAACTATTCCCCTCTAATTATATTACGAGAGGCTTAGGCGACGGCTTTACTACTATAGTTATATATATAATCGGTAGTATATTACTACCCTTAGAGTATAGGCTTATTATATAAGATAACTAGCGAACTAAAGTATATATCCGTAGCGAAAATAAGTATATAAACTTCTAGGTATACTCCCTTAAGGGTTAGAGTCTACTTAAATACTATTTTAATATTAACGGATAGATAAATACTAATACTTAGTAGAGTTAAGAAGATAAATACTAGTTTAGTAGTAATAGTAAGAAAAGGCGGTAATAAATTTATATTTACTAGGGGCGGGTAACTCTATACTAGGTATAGGAGCCCTAATATAGGAAATAGTATAGTATTATACTTAGCCTTCTCTTTATTATCGCTCTTCTTAGTAGCCTCCTTCTCCTTCTAAGCTTTAGCGCTATTAGAATAGTCGTTATTCTCGTCGTTATACTACTTTACCTACTTCTTTAGTCTACTACTAAATATACTAATAATATTCTTCTTTATAGTAGATACGGTCTTAGACGCCTTCTTAGTAAGGTTAACTATATTATATTCTCTAAGAGATATATAGTATAAAGTAAAGAAGGGTAGATAACTAAGGAAGTAATAGAAATATTCTTCTAATTAGAACTTTTAGTTCTTATATATTTAGTTCTTCTAACCTAAAGAATAGGTTAAAGTAGCTTCCTCCTTAGCTTTCTCCTTATTATTACCCTCTTTATTCTCGCCCTCCTTATCTCTACCTCCTTATTCTTACTCTCCTAATCTCTCTCTCTTTATCCTCGCCCTCCTTATTCTCGCTCTCCTTATTATTACTCTTCTTAGCGGCCTCCTTCTCCTTCTAAGCTTTAGCGCTACTAAAGCTATTATTATCCTTATCCTCCTTATCCTTACCTTTCTTAGTAGCCTTCTTCTTCTTCTAAGCTTTAGCGCTATTAGAGCGATTATTATCCTTCTTATTATCGCCTTTCTTAGTAGCCTTCTTCTCTTTCTAAGCTTTAGCGCTACTAAAGTAGTCGTTATCCTCCTTATCGTCGCCCTTCTTAGTAGCCTCCTTCTCCTCCTAAGCTTTAGCGCTACTAAAGCTATTATTATCCTCGTCTTCCTTATCCTCGCCCTTCTTAGTAGCCTTCTTCTTCTTCTAAGCTTTAGCGCTACTAGAGCGATCGTTATTCTCCTTATTATCGCCCTTCTTAGTAGCCTCCTTCTCTTCCTAAGCTTTAGTACTACTAAAGCTATCGTTATACTTATCGTTATAATACTTCGCCTCCTTCTTTAGTCTACTACTAAATATACTAAAGACGTTCTCCTTTATACTAGATATAGTCTTAGAGGCCTCCTTAGTAAGGTTAACTATATTATATTTAATAAGAGGTATATAGTATAAGGTAGAGAAGGATAGATAATTAAGGAAGTAATAGAAATATTCTTCTAATTAGAACTTTTAGTTCTTAAATATTTAGTTCTTCTAACTTAAAGAACGCTTAGAAAGGGCTTCCTATTCTATAGCCTTCTCCTTATCGTCGCCTTTCTTAATAGTATCCCTCTCCTTCTAAGCTTTAGCGCTACTAAAGCGGTCGTTATTCTTATCGCTATTCTACTTCGCCTCCTTCTTTAGTCTATAGCTAAATATACTAAAGACGTTCTTCTTTATACTAGATATAGTCTTAGAGGCCTTCTTAGTAAGGTTAACTATATTATATTTATTAAGAGATATATAGTATAAGGTAAAGAAGGGTAGATAATTAAGGAAGTAATAGAAATATTCTTCTAATTAGAACTTTTAGTTCTTATAGGTTTAGTTCTTCTAACCCGAAGAACGCTTAGAAGTAAGATATTCTATAGTACTACTAGTAGTAATAGTACTATAATATCGCCTTATTAGTAGCTACTAACTATAACGTATATATCTCGCTATCTAGGGGGTACTAGATTAGTAAATTAGTTCTTCCGTTTCGTCTATAGGTCGTAAGTATATAGTAGTAGTCGGTTAATAGGTCTTAGGTATATAAAATAACGCTTACGTTAGACGTAGCTACTATATAGTTACTATAGTCTAACTAAGGGCTATATAGAAAAGTAGTAACTCGATATCTTATAATAGAAGATCCTCTATTATAAAGCTAGTACCCTTATCGATACCTACGATATAACCCTTCGACGCCCTAGTAATATCGAACGCCTTCTATAAGGCCTATATTTAGTAGATATCCTCTATCTCGTAGTAGTCCTATACTTATCTAAAATCGTAGTAGAGTTAGCCCTAGTTTAGGGCGTCGAAGATATAGTATTCTCCTTATAGGATCTTAGGGATACTAATAGTCTTAATAGCTATAGGAGAGCGAATAAGAGCCTTATAGTATCTAAGTATAAAGTAGCTAAAGTAGAAGTACTTACGCTCCTATAGCTAGGACGTAAAGTACTTATAGCTAATAACCTTTCTACTAAGATTACGCTAGGTAATAGGAGTAGAGATAAGGTCCTTATCTATCTTCTCTATAATTACGTACTATATAAACTCGTCGAGCTTAATATCCTTAGACTCTCCTAGGTTATTCTTATAGAACTAGCCGCTTCTAAAGTTATTCTATAATTAAAGTTAATATAAGTATAGCTTAAGGATATTTATCTTCGCTATTATATACCTATCTATCTACGTAGAAGTCCTCTAGTAGACTCTTAATAGCCTCCTATAAGAAGGTAAGTTAGGTAACGTTAGTAAGGTTAAGGTATCTAGCTAGTAGTAGAATATACTCCTTAGTAAGCTAGGCGATACTATAGACTATACTTAGAGGGTTTTTATATACTAATACCCTATTAATACCTAGTAAGAGGACTTAAATACTAAAGCGCTAGAGTAGAGGTACTTCCTAGTTATAGCGCTTCTAAAGCGCCTTAGCCTCGGATTAAAGTAGCTTATTAGCGGTCTAGTATTTATATATACGTATACGCTAGGTAGTAACCTAGCTATTAAATACTAAAACGAGAAAGGGACTAGACTCGCTAAATCGAGTATACGCTAACGATAGAGAGGTAGCTATAGTAGTCGATTTAGGCCTAATATAAAGTATAGTATTATAAACCTAGAATAGAGACCTAGACTAAATATAAGAAAGTTAAAGATAACTAAGAATATTTTTCTAGTTAGAATAATCGGCGAAAGGGTAAAAGGGTAGCTATTAAAGTTAGTAGTATTATTAAGCGAGTAGAAGAGGAAAGGAAGGAAGCGAGCGAAGCGAAAATACTTATACTATAGCGACTATAAGTAGAATAGGCCGCGTAAGGGAGGAATATTATATAAAAGGATTTAAGGGAGACGCGAGACTATATTAACTATCTTTATATATAAAGTATATACTTATATATATATTTACGAGTACTATTAGGTAGCCTAGGCTATTAGGATAGGAAGAGTAGACGTCGTAGAGAGTAGAAGCTTATATATATAAGGCTATACTATATAAAGTATTATAGTAATATAATATTATATAGGTAGCTATCTATAGGAAAATATTAATAGTCTAGTAAGGAAAAGAACTAGGATAGCTTAACCGCTCGTAAGAAAGTTTCTTCTAGTTAGAGAAATAAATAGTAAAGGGTAATAATATCTTCTAACTAGAAGAAAGGTCTACTCTCTATACTCCTATCGTACTACTATTAGAAAACCTATAGTATATAGTCCGCCCTATTTTATATATTCTTTAATAATAGCGTATAGCTAGTCTTACGCGTCGGATCTAGACTATAGTATCTATTAATAGAGTAGAGCGTTAGCTTCTAAGCTAAGACGCTATATACGACTAGCTAATACTATAAGTATCGTTACCTACTACCTATTAATAAGTACTAGCTTCTAGGCGCCTAAGACCCTATCGCTTAAGATAGGTAGCTATAAGGTAAGGGCTACTACTAGCGCTTAGGCGCCCTAGACTATAGCGCCTATAGTAGGTAGCTATAAAGCGAAAAGAGGTAGCTCGATAGGACTACTAGGGAGCTTAGGTAGGACGAATTTATTATCTTAGTTAGACTTACTACCTTCGATAATAGAGAGGTATATATTAAATACCTTCTAAAGATACTAGATACGAGATATATCCTTAGCGATAATTCCTAGAAGCTTATAGGACTCGTTATATACGAAGTTACCCTAGTTTAGTATATTAATATTATAGTTACTACTAAGAACCTTATAAATACCTAACCCCTTAGGGAACGTATATATAAGACTCGTCCTATCTAGGATATTATAGTACTTATAGACGAACGAGGTAAAGTAGTAGTACTTATAAATACTACCCTTAGTATCCTATAACTACTTTAGATTAGATTTATAGTTACGCGCGGCTCTCTCCTTAATAGTACTACTACGTAAGTAGTAGAGAAGGATCTTAAGGTTAATATCGAGGTTATTACTAGTATTAGTAGAGTAGTAGATAGTATCGTAGAATTAAGACTAGTTAGGACGAAAGTTAGCGAGTACTTAATATAAACGAACTAGGATAGTCTTACGCTACGTAGATTATAGAATTACTAGAGTAGATAGCGGATAAGGTTCTAGAGTAGGGATAGCTAACTAATATTAGTTAGGTTAAGGTAGCTAGCGATAGCGGGTAGACGATCTATTATAATTAGACCTAGAGTAGGGGAGAGAATCTATATACTATATTCCTAGAGCGGAGGCGGGCTATAGTCGTCTATACCTTCGAAGCTCTTATTAATAGCTTTCTCGATAAGGCCTAGATACTTAGTATCGAGCTATAAGCCGCGGATAGTAAGCGTCGCCTTTACTTTCTACGTTAGTATATTAAGGCGGATCTTAGGCTATAGGGACTTAAGAAGAGGTCTAGGTAAAGGTAGTATTATAAGTATATATAGTAGAAGAGGTAAGAGATAGCGAGGTTATACTATCTATTTAGAGTATTAGCGAATACTATATTAGGATAGGATATTTTTCTAACTAGAAGAAATATAGAACTAAAGTATTCTTCTAGTTAGTAAAAGTAGGGAATTAGGTAACTTCTTAAAGCTCGAATACGTAGTATTATAGTAAAGTAGAGGAAGAAGGAAGGACTTCGAAGAAAGGATAATTATATATAGCTATAACGCGTAGGCGCTACTAACGGACTAGGCTAGGCGTATTACTTTTATATAATTATATTAGCGGCTTTCGATACCCTATACTATTTAATACTAAGAGACAATATTAGGTAGAGAGTATAGTAGTATTAGTACTCGATATTAAAGTTATAGTACTAATAGTAGTAGTAGGGTAGATTTTATACTATAAAGTAGGTAAGAGAGTAAAAGGAGGGACGTTTACTAGTACTATAGTCGTTTCTTCTATTCTAACCTACTATAGTAGGTAGCTATACCTATATCTTATAATATAAAAGTTCTTCTAGTTAGAAGAATATACTAGTAGTATATAAATATTACTATCGCCTACTCGTTATAGACGTTCTTAGTAGCTTATATCTTCTCCGCCTTATAGTTACGGATCTTCTCGATAGTAGTAATATCTACGCTCTATAGTCTAGCTAGAGGATTTCCTAGACGAAGAGAGAAGAGTAGGAGTTTAATATCTCTAGTAGTAATCTTAGGGACGACGAGGCGACTATTAGCGCCCTAGACGTTACTCTCCTATACGTATACGTTAAAGGCGGCCTATATAAAGTAGATACGAGTAATATCCTCTACTTTATACTCCTTTTATACCTCTATTACGTTATAGCGAAGGGTACCCTAGCTAGAGGTATTAATAGAGTACGTACTAGTTAGGATCTTAGAGATACTAATAGTCTAGAAGTCGTTATTAAGAGTATTAGATAAGAGTAGCTAAAGGTAGTAGAAGACGAAGCGAGTAAAGTAGTAGTACTTAAGCTAGCCTAGTTTAGTATAGGCCTAGCTATTAATATTAACGTCGCGCTCGATATAGTATCTCTAGATCTTATTAGGCTCGAGTCTATTAGCGCCCTTTAGTAGATTATAGGTAAGGAGGTTAAGGAGTAGCCTTAAGTTAATATCGAGGTTTAGGCGAATCTAACTCTTATAGAAGGCTAGTTTATAGAAGTAGCCCTATTACTATATTAGTTAGACGTAATTATCTAGTAGAAATAGTAGATACTATACCTACTTAGCGAGGTAGAAGTCCTCGAGTAGATCTATAATAATCGTCTATAACTTAGTAAGCTAGTAGGTATTAGTAAGGTTAAGGTAACTAGCGATCTTAGGAATATTACGCGAAGTAATACTATAGTTAGTAATATTAAGGACTTAGATACTATACTCCTAGTAAGGTAGTTCCTCTTCGTCGATAGGGTCGTTAGTACTACTATTATTATTAATAGCGTTCTTAATAAGCTCTAGCTTCTTATCCTAAGTCTAGATACCGTAGATAGTAGTATACTAATTAGCGTTTATAGTAGAGATATCGAGGGTAAGAAACTCGCTAGGGTTACTAAGACGCTAGCGCTTAGTAGCTAGAGAGCTAGTTAGAGAGGGCGCTATATAGGTAATAGGTAGATTATAGGAGGTACGAAGGGAGTATATAGTAGACTACGAAATATTAGTTAGTTAATCGAGATAGTAGATAAGAAAGGGTTTTCTAATTAGAGAAAGTAGCTAATTTATAAAGTATTTCTCTAATTAGAAGATTAATAGTTTAGCGAACCTTTTTTCTAGTTAGAAGAATTAGTAGTATTTAAGATTAAAGTAGAGTAGCGAAGAGGAGTTTATCGAGTATAGAAGGAAGAAGAAGTAGAAGTAGAAGAGAAGAAGTATTTATAGTCTAGTAGACGCGTAGCGAGTAGTAATAGAATAGCCTATCTACGACGCTTTTATATAATCGTATATAACGATAATAGTAAAATAAGTATATAATTATAACTCTAGATACGATACTTTCTACTTATTAATAAATACTAATATTATCTAAAGATAGTAAAAACTATAGACGATATATACTAAGCGGTAAAGGTAATATAATAGATAAGAGTAATAAAAGAGCTATATATAAGGTAAATAGAGAGTTTAATATTTAGTATTATATTAATAACTATAAGAAGAAATTTCCTCTAGTTAGAAAACACTTTCTACTAGTAACTTACTATAATTAAGGTAGCTATTATAAGACTTTTCTAGATATAGCTCTACGCTCTACTCGGTTTCGCGGCTATACCTACGCCGTTTACTATTATAGCGCCCTAACGCTCTATAGTAAGGCTAGAAGGAGAAGTAGTTAGAGGGTAAAGAGTAGGAGCTTAATATTAGCGTAGTCTAACTCTAGGATAGTAAGCGATTCGCTAACTAAACGTAGTAACTAAGGGCCGCTAGCGATATAGACTTCGAACGCCTTCTAGAGAGCCTATATATAATAGATATCTTTAGGCTCGTACCTACTACTTAGGACCTATCTAACCTTATATACTAATAGTCCCTAGTCCTTAGTTTTAGTCTTATAGCGTCCTAGGAAGATCGCTTTAAAGCCTATAGAAGCGAAGTCCGCTAGGACTTTAGTTAGGTAGATAGTATATAGGTAGTCTATAATAAATCGCGTAAAGTAGAAGTACTTACGACTCTTATAGGTAGTATAAGGATATAGAGCGAAGAGTAGATTTATATTCTCGTAGCCCGAGAGATTATCCTAGGTAATAAGGGGTAGTAAGGACTAGCTAATACTAGAGGGATAATCGCTAGTTAGATACTAGAGAAGAGTACTAAGATTAATATCGAGCGTATCTTTAAGGTTCTCGTCGTAGTACTAAGGAACGTTATATAAATCCTAATTTAAGAAGGTTAGTAATTATATATAGCGCTAGATAGGAGTATAAACGAACCCTCTTTATAGTATAGAAGTCCTCTAAGGGCTCTCGAAGGTACTCCTAAAGAAGCGTAAGCTAGCTAACGTTAGTAAGGTTAAGATAGCTAGCGATTATAGGGATATTAGTAATAGTAATAGGTGTATTAAAGGCTATAACCTAGATACTAAATACCTAGAATAGTAGGCGCTAGTTAGACTTAGACTTAGTACGCTTAGTAATAGTAGCGTCCTCGAGCTTCTAACGCTTCTTAGTAGCCTATTTATCGTAGATAGTAAAGCGCTTTTACGCCTTAGTAGTATTAATACGAAGGAAGAGAGTATCGCCTAGTTAACCGAGGCGTAGGCGCTTTATAGATAATAGCTAAAAGGCTATAATAGTAGGTAAGCGGCTTATATAGATATCTCGAGGAGGTTCTAGTAGCTAAAAGGTATTAGTAGTTAAATTAGTTAAAAACAAAGGGTTTCTCTAACTAGAAAAAAGCGACTATAGTAAAAGTTTCTTTAGATTAGAAGAATAATAATATCTAAGAGAAGGTACCTAAATAGCGTTATCGAGTATAGAAGAAGGAAGAAGAGAAAGTAGCTACGAGAAAATATAAGTAGTATAGCGACGATAGTAGTAACGATAGCGGCGCGGGCCGCTAGTATAGTTTCGCGATAATATATAAAAGAGCTACGTTCGCTTCTTAGCGTTATATAATAGCGAATCGTTCCTTCGCTAGTAGGTTTTTATATATATAAATATAGAATAGCCTTATTAGTATAATAGAGGGCGACTAGTAGTAAACTTATCTACTATATAGTTTTACTAATAGTATAAGACGTAAAAGGAGGATTTAATACTATAGTCGTTTCTTCTATTCTAACCTACTATAGTATCTAACTTCGCTTTAAATTAATAAGATAAACGTTCTTCTAACTAGAAGAATATATTAATAATAGGTCTTAAGTCGTTTCCTAATATCGATCCTAACGACGATACTTAGATCGCTTTAAAGTAGGGCTAAGCTTATTACCCTTAATATCTATATTATCGAACCCCTAGCTAGTACTATTAGAGGTATAGTTAGGCGTCTTACCTATCTAGTACGTAGGCTAGGAGGATATAGCTATCGACTTAGTAGCCTACTCGAATATATACTTCTAATTCTTACTACTACTAGAGGCCTTCCTAACGTATAAGGATAACGCCTCCTTACTAGGAGGTAGCGCTAGAGAGGCGTTAGTAGAGCTATAAGCGCTATCGATAGGTTTAGGTTTAAGCGTAGTTAAATTAGCTTCCTCCTTAACCTTATCTATAGTCGAACTATTACTAACCTCTAGCTAGACTACCTAAGAGACACCTAGGGTCTCGGCCTCGGATATAGTACGTAGCTAGGTATCTATAGAGGTACTATTACCCTCTAACGACTAGATAGTAGCTAGGTAGACGAGAGCGCTATTCTAAGCTAGTTACTCGGAACTAGGTCGTAGCTAAGTACTAAAAGGCTTAAATATAGACTAATAGTATAGAACGGCTATAAGGGGACCTATAAAGAGAGGCTTAATTAATAGTACCTCTACGTTCTTAGACGTAGGCTTATTAGTACCCTATTCGGTAATAGGGGAAGGAGTAGAACCCTAGCCTCTATTAGCTATCTTAATATCGATAATAGTATCGGGGTTATTAGAAGCCTAGGCGGCGGGTATAGTAATATCCTTAGCCTACGTAGAAGGTACGGCTTTACTAAGAGTATTAATATTAGTCTACTTCTAAGCCGCCTACTTAGCTTAGGCTTACTTAGCTTAGATCTACTTACGAAGCTCTTCGGTATCTTATATAGTAAGGATAGTAATAATATTAGTCTAGGAGAGAGGAGGGGCTTTACTACTAGTCTAGGATTTATATTACTCTTAGACGTTTAGACCTCTAAGGATAAGCTCTATCTAGTTAATACTATAGACGATATAACCGCCGCTACGGGCGCGGACGGTAATAGCTTATAAAAGGACTAGGAAAACGTTAGTATATTATATAGAAGAGGATCGATTAAGAATATTTCTCTAATTAGAAAAATCGTAATTAAAGTTAAAGGGTTTTTCTAATTAGAGAAATATTTCGCTTATTAAATAGCTTACCTTAGGTGTTCTCTAACTATATAGCGATCTTAACGGAGCTATAGAGGGTATTAAGGGTATCCTTAGCGTAGTAGTAGATAGTAGCCTTAACGGAATCGTCGATATTAACGTTAGTTAGTAGTACGACTCGATAGAGACTATATAAAGTTATAGAGATAGCCTTAACTAGCTTAACTTCTATAGGATCTACTTCGCGACTAGCGGTCTTATTAGCCTTCTTCTTAGTCTCGCCTCGTACATATATATCGATTTAGGTAATAATAGACTAAGCGACCTCGCTACTAAGTATAAGGTAGTTAAGGACTTCGTATAGCTCTAGGTTCTTTATACGAGGCTTCTTAGATTTAGACTAGGCCTTACTATCGCTAAAGTCTTTTATACTACTATTAGACGCCTAATAGTTTATACGAAAGCTAAATATCTTACGAATATATATATTAGCGAGAGTAGGTAGGATTACCCTTCTAGCCTTATTAGCGTAGGACTCCTAGGTACGCTCTATAGTAGTCTTCTCGTCTATCTCGATCTTCTCTTTAGCGGGAAGGTAGGCGAGAGCCTTCTACTTTAAGTCTTTAGGAACTTTAAGACTACTAGCGATAAGGGTATAGTAGCGCTTTATATAGCTAGCGATAGATACCTAGTTATACGTCTCGTCGCTAAAGAGGAAGATAATATCCTACTCGTATAACTAACTAAGACGCTAGGTATAGCTAATATACTACGTAGTAGTAGTACTAGAAACTAGCTCGATAAAGACTTAAATATAGTAGCTATATTAGTAGTTAGCTAACTCGGTATAAGCTATAGAGGAGGCGATATATACTATAATATTAGGCTCGTAGTTAAAGGTATTCTAGGCGTAGAGACGCTTACTAGGGCTCTTACTAGTATAGACGCTAACGTAGTCGATATTAAGGAGACTAAGGATAATCTCTATATAGAGGATAATAAGTAGTTCGTTAGCCTAGAATAAGACCTTATCTTTACTAATAATAATCTTCTCGTAGTAGATCTTAACGAGAGCCTAGACTTTCGCGGATACTATAGCGAGGTAGTTAAGGGTACCTATACGATATATAAGTATAAGGTCCTATAGGTAGCCCTTAGTATAGTAGTAGAGGATAGAGAAGGCGTCTATATAGCTAGACGATCTAGGTTACGTTAGTAAAGTTAGAGATAGAAGAAGGTATTATTTAAAGTAAAAGTTTTCTCTAGCTAGAGAAATTATTAAAGTTTTCTCTAGTTAGAGAAAACTTTTATTTATAGCTTAGGGTTAGGAACTTATACTACCTAGACCTAGGCGGCCTTAGGGTTAATAGCCCGCTTAAAGAAGATATTAAGTAATAGAGCGAAACTAGCGATAATAAGATAGTAGTAGGTAGGTATAATACGCGCGTTTAGCTTTAGCTTACCGCTCGTAGTCTCCTATTTATCCTTTTCGATAAATAGGATAGTAATAGTCTCGAGGTTAGCTAGGACGCCGAAGTAGATACTAGCCTATAGAGGTAATATCTATAGTTCCTAGGTAATAGCCTTCTAGAGAGGAATCTCCGAACTAACGATAATAGACTCTCTAAATAGCTTAAGGTAGTCGCTAGGTATATAGCGGAAGACGTATATAGCGGATAGTAGTAGAAGTATATCGTTCGCTACGCCTACGTTACTACTACTATATTTCCTAAGCTCTCTAATAAAGTTCGTAGGATCGAGAGTACTAAGGTAGAAGGCTAGTATATTCTACGGGATCTTACTAATATCGCCGCTATACTACTAGGTAAACTTCGTATAGAATTCCTTATAGGTTATACGATTCGGAGGCTCGCCCTTTAGCTAGCCTAATAGGTATCTACTCTTACGCTTAAGGTACTTATAGATAATAGCGAGTATACTCTCTATATCTAGTACGCTATTCTTAGCTAGTATAGTAGTAAGGAGGACAATTATAGCGACTTTTAAGCTAAAGATAGCGCGGGTCTATCTCGTAGTAGAGTTCTTAATATAATACGCTTTATCTACTATAGCGAGACTAAAAGCCTAAAGGTTAAAGTAGGACTAGTACTAGATAGTATAGACCTTCTTAGGAACCTTCTAGGTCGCTAAAGCGGTACTATTATTACCCTAATTAGATCTCTCTCTATCGCTATTGTCGCTATTAACTAAGCCTATCTCGTTATCTATAGTATTAGCGAAGCTATAGTATTCCTCTTTATCCTTATTATCGTCTTTATCGTCGTTATTAGACTTACGAGTACCCTTCTTAGAGAAGAGAAGGACTTTCTATAGCGCTTAAAAAGTAGTAACGAAGAGGGTTCTCGAAGTAGCTATATTATACGAGTCTAGCGAATCTAACTTACTATTTAGGTCGTCTAGTATACTTAGTATAATATCCTTATACTAGGCGAGGGCCTTATCTTTACTAAGGCTAGCGAGAAGGAAGAGGGTAATATAGCGCTAGGTTATAGGGTTATTATAAAACTACTCCTAATAACTAACCTAGGTAGAGACGACGTTTAGTAGGCTAGTAACTAAGATAGGATAATAAAAGAGGCGAGTAGTAGTAAAGTTATTAGGTACCTCGCTAGCCTTAATAAGAGCGTTAATATACTTCGTAAAGGAAGTATCTATATTATTATCGTTATTTTCGAATATCTTAAGGGCTTAGGCGTAGATAAAGGTATTTAGCTTACGCTTACGCTTCTTTAGGATAGCTTCGCTAGCGTTAGTAATAGGTATAGAAAAGGTAAGCTCGAGGTTAGCCTTAGTATCTATAGTAAGTTAAGTAATAGTCTTCTCCTCGTATATCTCGATAAGGAATTCCTATAATATTACTATATAATATATTAGTTTAAGTAGATTTAAAACTTTCTTCTAACTAGAGAAGTTTAATTTACTAAACGAATAATTTTTTCTAGTTAGAGAAAGATTATAGTTTTAAACTTACTATCCTAGTTATTAATCTCTTCGTCTTTCTACTCCGCGAGCTCTAAGATAGTCTATATAGTAGTAATAGTCTTACTAAGACTTATACCGTCGCTAAGGATAGCGCTTACGAGTAAGCCTATTAGTATCTTTACGAGCTAGTAGATACCCTATAGCTAATAGGTCTTAAGCTTCTAACTAAAGTAAGTAACTATATAGTAGGCGTTAGAGACCTTATTAGGCTTAGCGAGGTCTTTTACGATCTCGAGGTATCTTAGTTCTTACTTAACCTCTTCTATAGTAGAAGCTTAGGTAGAGTTCTTATTAAGGGTAACCTAGTAGTAGAAGAAGTCGCTCTTAGTAGCTAGGCTAAGGAGGTCTATAGAAGTAGCTTCTATTAAAGTAGCTATATTAGCCTTTATAGCTTTATTACTTAAGTATTCGAAGAGCGAGGCGTCCTAAGCGGTTATATTAGTATAGAGGTACTCGAGATTAATATAGACGCTAGGTAGCGCTACGTTATAGGATTACTTATTAATATTTACGAGGTTCTTACTAATAACCTAGCTAGCGCCTATACTATATAGAGCCTTAACGCCCTTAGTAGACGTATAGGGATTATTACTCTATACTAGATCCTTACCCTATAACTACGCCTATACGTAGTTCTAGAGTATATTTAAGTTCTATAGCGCCGTCTTAGCCTACTTCTAGTTTCTCTCGTCTATCTAGCGTAAGGCGAGTTACTAGTCCTAATCTTAAGTAGTAGTATTAATTATACTACGCGGGATATAGAAGATAGGGAGGATAATAGCCTTATTCTAGGGTTTAGAATAGTAGCTATTAATATCGTACTTATTAACGCTAGCTACCTTACTACTCTTCTCTATCTAGGTATACCTCTTCTTCGCTAATATCTAGAGGTAGTTAAATAAGATAAAGGCGTAGTAGACGTCTTCGAGTATATAGCGATCCTATATAAGCTTACTAGCGGCCTTAACTTTAGTAGGGATAGTCTCGTCGTTATCCTTAAAGTCTTAGCTAGTAAAGATAGTAGGGATACTAATATCCTTAAGCTCCTTTAGGAGTTTCTTAAAGGCCTCGAATATAAGGTAGATATAGCGTACCTAGTAGGCGTATATACGTATAGTACTAGTACCCGCCTACGTAGTAAAGGCCTCTACTATTAGCTCCTTACTACTCTTAACCTAGTCGAATAGGATCTTACTAGCGCGGATACGCTTAATAAGTTTAGGAAACTAGAGGGATAGTAGGTCGCCGTTAGCGTCGAGAGAGGTTAGTTTAAAACTAAACTTATTCTAGTATAAATAGTTAGCGAGGGGAAAATCTATATAACTCTATTAAAACTTTTCTCTACTTAGAATAAATAAACCCTCTAACGATAGCCTTTTTTCTTCTAACTAGAGAAAAGTTTCGTTAGAGTTTACTATTTAAATAGTAGACTTACTCTATAAGCCTCGCCGAGGTAGGTAAAGGCCTCCTAGTTATAGTTATAGAGAACCTCGAGTTACTAAGTATTAATAAGGTTTAGATAGCTAGCGACTAGCGGTAGAGATTTACTAGTTACCTCTACGTTTATAATATATATACCTACTTCTATATATAGTACTCGAATAGTACTATTTACCTTTATTTATAGCTCTTTAGCCTTACGCTTCTTATTTAGGTCTAAGTAGGTAGTAATCTTCTACGAGTTATAGGCGGTATCTATACTAGTACTCTACTTATTAATATTAGCGGGGGGACGAGTAGGTATACTTATATTAGCGCTACCGTAGCTACTACGAGCTCTACTACTATAGGAGCTTCTACTAGTTTCGTCGCCTCTACTACTTTAGGCGCGTAGGGTAGTAGAGAAATCGCTAGAGGAAGTTAAGCCGCTTATACCGCTAGAGGCCTAGTTAGCGCTATAACCGCCGCGAGTACTACTAGAGCGACTACTCTTAGGGCGACTATAGCTAGGCGTATATAGTTCGTTAGGGTTAGGGTTCTTTATCTTTAGAGGAGAGTAGAGTTAGAGTTACTTACGTATAGTATAGAGTAAAAGTTAGTAGGTAAAGGTATAGTCTATTAGAGGAGTATACTACTAGCGCTTTTAGAGTTAGTTTATAAAAGAAAGGTCGAAATCGCTTAGAGTAAAGTATTTCTCTAATTAGAAGAATCGAAAGGGGAAAGGAAGGAAGGGCTAGAGATTAAATCGGTATTATAGAAAGTTAGAGGGTTAGAGGCGGTAGATACTTATTTATACTATAGTATACGAACTATACGATAATAACGATATAAGTAGTATACCTTTACTATCGCGAGCGAGTAAAGGTAGGTATAATAAGTAGTACTAAGTAGCCTTTATATATATCTTAAAGTACTAATATATAAGGGCGCTATAGAGGTAAAGTAAGGTAAAGTAAGGTAAGGTAAGTAAATAAATCGATATACCGAAGTTAGGCTAGAGGTTACGTACTAGCTACTCTATTTTTCTAATTAGAGAAACATTTTAATTTAAGGTACTTCTTCTCGTATACTATCGATACTCTATTCGTAGTAAGTATCGCTATTAGTATTACTAGTACGTCTTCCGTTATAGGTATTAGTCTTTATACTTAATTATCTAGGATACTAGTAAGTAAATATTAAATACTACGTAGGTATTATAGGATCTTCTAGTTAGAAGAACGGTTTGTTTCTATTAAGGCGATCGGATATTAGGTAGTACTTACGACTTATAAGGCTATTTTATTCCTCTTATAGCGACCTCCTATAGTCTATTAGTATCTACGTAACTTTCGTCTAGGCTACTCGCTATTTTATCTCTCTCGTCTATATTATATTACTCGCGCTTAATAAACCTAATCCCTTTCTCGCGCTTTACGACTTATATACTATCCTCTACTTTAATCCGCGATCCTTCCCTATCTCTCTCCTCTCTATTCTTAGTTATCGCTAGGTATTAAGTTATATCGAGCGTAGTAGCTATAACGCTAGTATTATATTAGTCGTCTATACTATAGCTATTATTCGCCTCGCCTCGAGTATACGTAGCTCCTTCGTCGTTATTATCGTCGTTATTATTGTTATCTATACTAGCCGCTTTCTCTTCTACTATACTATTAATATTATTAGGTATATATTATAGGCGAGTACTAGTAACGAATTTAGGGGCCGTTTAGTAGATATCGGGTAGGCGATTAGCGACCTTAGGCTACTTATTATCTTACTTATCTATATAGGTATCGCTAAGTAGCTAGAAGTAATTAGGTAGGTAGAGGCCGTCTAGCGCTAATAGCTATTTACCTTCGCGCTATATAGTAGATTAGATAGTAATCTACTTTACTACCTTACTATCGTTAGGGAGTCGCTTTCGAAGGTACTTAGGGATAAAGAGCGACTCTAGTAGTTTCTCGCGAAAATATATCTTATTAGCCTCGTAGTAGAGGAGAATAGTTAGAAACTAGGTAGTATAGTTAGTAAAGTTATCTATCTACTATCTACTAACGCCTTAGTAAACCTCGGCCTCTAGCTAGTAATAGTAGTAGCGAGCCTAGTATCTAAAGATAAGATCGTCCTATAACTTATAGTAGAAGCTATTATCCTAGTTAAAGAGCGTTCGAATACGAGTCTACTAGCTAAAGTCCTTTACGCTAAAGCTAGTAACGTAGTTCTTATACTATCGCTAAGATTATATATAGGATATAAGCGGTTTATAGCTAGACGCGCGAGTAATAAAGCTATAGGAAAGCCTATAGCGACTATTACGCTTAGCGTAGGTAATAGGTTTATATTAGGTAGGAGAGGTAGATCCTATCTAAGCGTTACTATAAGTAGAGCTATAGTCTTTATTAACGAGATAGGGTAGACGGTTCTTCTACTATAGTTACCTAAGGAGCTAGTAGCTATAGACGTAGATATATAGGTCCTATATAACACAGAAAGTAGATCGCTCCTAGTAGTTATACTTATCCTAGGCGACTTTACGCTCGCTAAGCTAGCGCTATACTTCTCGTAGCTATATATAGGCGCCTTAGGCGGCCTAGCGAAAGTAGTCCTCGCGATCTAGGCGTCCTACAATATAGGTATTAATACGTAGGTAGCTTAAGTTAAAGGTAGTCTAGATAAGGACGTCTCTATAGAAGCGTAGACGCTCCTAATAGAATATATTAAGCGGGAGCCAGACTATATTAGTCTACGATAAAGCCGTTTTAAGATCTAGGCCGCGGCGTATAGTACTAGTAGTAGAATTAGTATAAGTATTAGGTTTATCGTCCTCGTAGGTACTAACGTAGTTATCTTTAGCTAGCGTATTAGAGCTAGGCTCTTCTTCTATACCCTTCTTAGTACTCTTAGGCCTATATAGATACTTCTCTATATACTAATAGAGGGAAAGCGATTCGCTATTAAGAGAGAATAATAGGTAGTTAAATAATACCGCGAGTATAGCGGAGTCTAACTCCTCGACCTTATAGACGTTAGTATAAAGAAGAAGTAGTCGTTTAATAGAGGCTAGAGACTATACTATAGAGACGGCGTATAGCTAGCGATTATACTACTAGTAGAGGAAGTTAATAACTTCGCTCTAGCGTAGGACTAAGTAGGGCTAATAGACGTTAGCTTCTAATAAGGGCTACTAGGAAAGGTTAGCTTCTCGTATAGTAATAGTAGCTAGTATAGAGAGCGTAATATAATATTCCTAATAGGCTAACGATCTAAGGCCCTTTCGAGAGCGCGAGGCGAAGGTATAGTAGATACGTAGTATTATCTACTATAGAGTATAAAGGAGCCGCTCTCGTAGTATCTAACCCTTATAGCGATACTTAGTAATCGAATATATATCGTCGAGCGTCCCTCGACTAAAGGTAAGAAGGCGGAAGTCTAGTTTAGAGAAAAGGGCGCTAGTAGTATAGTCTATACTCGCTATAATATCCTTAAAGCTATTATACGACTATATATAGTAGAACCCTTCCGCGTAGAGTTACGAAGGCGCCCTAGGAGAGGTATAAATACTAGACGCCTCGCTAGTACCTCTCTACTAGAACTCCTAGTAGTAGCTAGTAAGACTAAGCTAATAGATATTAGCGCGATTATATTAAGTAGCCTATAGTAAGACGAATAGCTTAGGGTTAGCTTTATTAGTAGCGCTATATAGGTCTTCGCTTTTAGCCTAGTTATAATAGCCTAGATCTCCTACTATATATTGTATATTAACGAAGTCGTTAGTAAATCGCGTAGCTACGTCTACGAGAAGAGCCGCCTAGAGCCGCCTAGGGCTAGATACTATATATACCGCCTTATAGCCGTAGGTTACTATAATAAGCTAGGGATTATCCTATACTAGATCGTCGTAGCTACGCGCTTATTATATAATCTTATCTTAGAGACGAGATAGTTCTATATACTACCTAGCGCTACCTAGCCTATTTAGTAGCTAGTAGCCTAGCTTACTCTAACCTTACTATATATTAATATATATATTCTCCCGCTAGCGTAATATAACGCGATCGTATATATTACTCTATAACGAAGGATATTCTTATATTACCTCCTTTCTATATATAGCTCTTATCGTAGGTAATAGTATATAGTTAACCTAGTATTCCTACTATACGAGCGTTAGATATACTCGCGCCTACTAGTACTTCGCCTTTCGTATCTTTCTATTAGGATCGCGGGGAGGAACTAGGAGGCTAGGAAAGAAGATATAGGTATTAAAGTCGGTAGTAGTAAAGCTACGCGCGAGTTAGAAGTACTTATATTCTTAAGGGACGATAGAGTACTAGCTAATAGTAGCGTACTAATCGACGGCGATAGTCTTAGTAAAGCGTTAGGTATAGAATACCTATATAGTAGTATAATAGGTAGCGAGGGAGGTAAAGAGGAGTATTAGATAATCGATATCCTATATATAAGAGATCTCGATAGAGTTAGGGTTAGCGTTATAGGCGTACGAGGCCTTTAAGGAGAGTAATATATAGTTAGGGTAGTTAGGATCTTTAACCTCTTAAGCGTAGAGCGGGTCGTTAGCTACGCCTATAAGGAGAGCGTACTAGGAGGTATTATCTAGCTAATTACGAGAGTATCGTAGTAGTAGATACTTTAGCTTATCCGTAGCGAGATTACTAAGGACGTTAGGGAGCGCTATACGCTAGACCTCGTACTATTAAGTAAGGCTATAAGAGAATAATAGTTATAAAGTAGTATTACGACTATACTTATAACTACTAAGGTAGAAGCTAGTAGTAAGATAGTCTACTATAAAGTTAGTAGGCTCTACTAGCGCTATATTAGCCTATACTTCTAGCGGCGAGTAGGTCCTCTAATTCTAACGAGGAGACGAAATCTTATCCTTAGACGATAAATAATATATATCTAGGTCGAATTCGTTCTCTAATTATCTAAGTAGCGTCTCGTTAGGGTCTAAAGGAATAGATTAGGGACGAGGTAGTTTAGCCTATAGTTATCGCGCTCGATTCCTTATAGTTCTATTATAATAAGGTAGAGTTAAGCTAGGTAAAGATATTAGGCTAGAGCTATACGTAACGCGAGGTATCTTAGATAACTAAAGAGAGGGTTTAAGAGGGCTATAGTTTAGTATACTAGCTCGTAGTAGATTATTACGAGATATATAACTATCGCTAGAGAGTTAAATACTACGCGTAAGAGTCGAATTAAGACCTTAGGCTTCCTATATAATATACGTAACCCTCTAGGGCGATAGCGGAGTAGGTTAGGATACTACTAGCTAAGATTCTAGCGAGCGAGAGGAGTATAGATTATATATATTAGATTACGCGAGTATTAGTAGCGATAGTATCCTATTATACGTCTCTTAGAATACGTTACTTATAGTAGTATTAGCTTCTATTTCTTTAATAGGTAGTAGCTCGAAGTATTTATACTCTTCGAAGACTAGAGTATAGGTTAGAGCTAGTAGTAGCTATAGCGTATTATAGTATTATTAGCGTAGTAGGCGGCTAGGCGTAGCTACTAGCTAAGTAGTAGTAGTAGGTAAGGGAGAGCGGAAGAGAGTAAGTACTTTAGTATTTAAGGATAGGACGATATTAGGAGTATATATAGGTAATATTAACCGCCTTAATAAAGACTATAGCTAGCCTTTACCTAAACGTATACCTACTCTAGTATAGGAGGGAGGTTAAGCGTTAATATCGAGAGGACTTATAGGCTATAAGAGTAGATATTATAATATATACTACGTTAAGGACGAGGTAACTAAGGGTTAGTAAAGCGTAGTCTATAGTTAAGTTAGTTCTATATCGTTAGCGAGAGAGAGAGTACTAAGTACGTCGAGACTACGCGTAGCGGGATCTAGTATAGCTTAGCAAATAGGGAGATTATAAGAGGTAATAGTAGTAATTAGAGGGCGTAGAATAGTAGGAGAAGCGGGTTAATATAGGATAGGGGTATAGTCGGATATCTAGGATACTAAAACGAAGGCGTCGTCTTCCTATATAGAGAGCTTTAGTACGAGAGGCTAGAGTAAGGAAGACCGCGTAGTAATAGGATAGCGTAGTTATAATAGTAGTTAAGAAGATACTTAAGATAGTAGTAGGAAGGGCGGAGGTCTTTAAGAGAGGGCGATTAGATATAATATAGGAGTTAGACTAGGAATAGCTTCTATTATTAATAGTTAAGGTACGAGTAGACGAAATATACTACTACTAGATTATATATTCTCTAAGGGTAGCTAGGACGATAGCTAGGTATCCTATATACTTCCTATACTACGTCCGTAGCGTTTCGTATTAGTTACTAAATTAGAGAGCCTCTTCTTCTCTTTTAACTATACTTCGTATATAGCTTAAGAGCGAGGGCTCTAGGTAGTAGGCTTACGTCTATAAGGTATTCGAAGTCGAAGCGGTATAAATATAGAGAATACGAGTAAGATTAAATACTAGTCGAGATATAGCGTATAGATAGGAAGAGGAGAGTATAAGAGAGAGTAGAGGAAAGCTAGTTAGAGGAAGATATTTAGGAGAAGGCGAAGGATTACGCTAGTACGACTATTAATCGCTCGTTAATAATAGAACGAGGGATATAAATAAAAGGTATAGGAGAGTAGTAATAGGAGGAAAGACGAATAAAGATAGGCTTAAGGGGATATTTCTAAAGAGAAGAAGGATTAGGAGTAGTTTAGTCGTATTTATAATTTAGTAGAATAAGATCGAGAGATTTCGTATAGTAGTTTAGCGGTTCGCTTTATATTTTAATAAAGATAACTACTTTATAAAAGATATAGAATTAATAGAGTAAAGCGTTCTTCTAATTAGAAAAGCGTTTTTAGTCTTACTTCGCCCTTAGAATAATAGCTTCTACTTACCTACTACTCTACCTAGTAGGAGTAGGTACTACTTTAGGATACGATAGTATAAGTCGTCTTTATATAAACGCGATTAGTTTGTTAAAGATACCGAATCTATTAAATAAACTATTTCTCTAGTCTAAAAAACACTTCTAATTTTTCTTTCGCTCTACGATAGTATCTCTTTCGAGTCGAGAGCCTCGCTAGCTTAGTTAGGAGGAGTTTTACCTTATAATAGCGAAAGGCCTTATTTATAGAGTATAGTTAGAGTTAGGGTTACTTAGGGTAATAGAGTACTATATAGTATAAGCCTAAGGTATCTTCTAATAATCGCTAATAAGCCCTATATCTTAAATTAGTAGAGATTAGAGTAGTTTCGCTATAGTCGTAATTGGTATCTTAGCTAATACTACTACCCTATAGTACTCGCTAATATTACTAGCCGTTTTTAGCGCCTTACCTATCGAATATATCCTTATATAGACGTAATACTAGCTAGCTAGATAGTACTCTTACTATCCTCGCTATACGTAAGTCTTACTCCTCGCTAGAGCCTTACTAGAGCTACTATAGTTATACTATTAATATCTAGGAGTAGGTAGTTACGAGATACGCTCTATAAGCGCGCGGAACGATCGAAAGTAGCGCGACGAGAGTATATTACTCCTATTTTACTCGCTAATAAGGTATAAAAGGGAGGCTATCTTCTAGTTCGCTTCTATTTCTACTTCTTAATATTAGAGCTCTAACGCCTTAGCTACTAACGAACTTATAGTATACCTTTACCTTATCTCTCGACTAAGCTACTCTCGTTTATTATACCTTTCGCCTTTAATATCTAAGTACTATAGACTAAGAGTAGCGCGAGGATTAATACGAGCTACGTAATAAGGGAGGTAGAGAATAGGTTTATAGAGCTAGTAGAGAGACTAGTACTAGTAGTAGGTAGTACTCGCTAGTAAGAGGTAGAGGCCTTAGTAGAGTAGGGTTAAGAAGGGTAAGTAGAAGGGCTACTTACTAAGTCCTAAAGGTAGGTATTTATAATACTAGTAGAGCGATACTAGGTAGTAGAATTAGCGGAGAGTATAGAGATACTATAGTATAACCTAGCTCGAGTAACGTAGCTAGAGTATTCGCGTATTATCTTTAGGCCTAGCCTAGCGATACCTTAACTACTAGTTACGTAGTCTTCGCTAACGCCTCCTATAACGGAGGTACGACTAGTAGTAAGGGGAGGTAGATACTACTTTAATTTACCCTATATACTATCTATCTAGAAAGCTAATTATAAATAGTCCCTACGCTACCTTCTACTATAGACGAGTCTTCTCTCTCGATAGTAAGGCTCTAGCGATCGTTAGCTAGTAGGGCCTCTATAGTAGTATTATCTACGCCTAGGCCTAGGAATAATACTCTCTTATTACTACTACTACTACTACTACTAATTATACTATTACTATTACTATAACCTACTCTCCTCTCTATACCTTAACTACGACTAGTTTCCGTCGCGCTATAGGCTACTACCTACTCTCCTAGGGCTTAGCTTCGCGCCCTAACTCCTAAGACACCTCTATCCCGCCTTTAAGCGCTCTAGTTTCGCTCTCTCGCCTCTACGCCTCGCCTCTCTACTTCTACGCTAGCGTAGTAGCTATACCTTTAGGTCGAGCCTCCTAGCTTAATACCTTAGCGTATTATAGTTCTTCTACTTCCTTAGCTCGTCGCTATAGGTAGGAGTTAGTATAAAGAGCCGTATAGAGGGCTAATACTAGGTAGCTTCCTAGAAAAGGCGAGTAGTCTAGCGTAAAGGCGCTCTAAAATACTACTACTAAGTAACGTAGGTAAGGATATTAAAGTCTTAGATACCGAAGAAGAGCTAAGCTTAGTAGTAGACGTAGCTAAGCGTTTCCGTAGATATATTAACGAGTAAGTCTAACTTAGGCTTAGATTAATAGCTAAAGTAGCTAAAGTAGCTATAGAGGAGAGAGATAAGATCGCGCCTAGACTAGTAGTAGATATACGAGAGGAGGCTATAGATACGCTAGTCGTATCTACTACTAGTAATCTAATACCTACTATAGAAGAGGTAACTATATAATAGAGCGAGAGTATAGTAGTTAGTATAGTAAGCGTACTAATAGAGGCTTATAGTACTACCGCGCTTTCTTAGTCGCGAGAAGGCTCTATTATCCTTATTAGTTCTCGACCTAGGCTAGTATCTAATAATAGCTTAGAAGAGGATAACGACCTAATAGTAGGTCCTAGTTATAAGCGGAGGTAAATACTAGTAGAGAAGGCTTAGTAGAAGAGAGAGAAGGAGAAGGAGAAGGCGAAGAAGAAGAAGGAAGCGGCGTTAGTAGCGGCGAAGCGTAAGTAGTATATCGCGAAGCTAGTACTAAAGAAGAAGCCGCGATCGTAAAGGACGTAGTAATTATCTATTTAAGGCTAGGAAGAGCGGTCTCGCGATTATACGAGTAATAGTAATAGAGCGTTAATAGACTAGTAGGTCGTACCTCCTTAGATTATATAACTTATTATAATAGCCGCGCTTATACTACTTATTACTATATCGTAGTCCTACCCTCTTATTAGTTAATACTCTTCGAGTAATAGCGAATTACTATCCTCTTTCTAAATAGTAGCGCGCGGGATTCCTAATCTTCTATTAGTCGAGCGTTAAAGTACTAAAATCCTATTAGCTAGATAGCTATCGCGAGGAGAGAAGGCTTAAGGCTATAGTTATATATAACTATACTAAAGGATAGTATAGGTATAGTAACTTTAGCGTTAGAGATAGACGCGGAATCTTAGTATTATAAAGGGTATATAGTAGAAGGATAAGGTAGAGACTAGTAGAATAGCGGTAGAGAGGGTAGTATCGTTATAGTAGTAGTTAGTAAGGTACGAAGGGTAGATACGAGGGTAGCTTATTTAGTAGAATACTATTAAAGAACGCCTTTATATAAAAGGTAAACTATTTCTCTAACTAGAGGAATCTTTCCTTATAAACGCTTCGTAAACGAATATCTCTACGAAGGGTATAGGTACGGCCTTCTCGCCTAGTACTAGCCTCTATATTATACGCCTACTAGAGTATTCTACGCGCGCGCCTAGCTTTAAAGGTAAGGGCTATAGTATAGTAGGATTAGGACGCCTACGACTCTTATAATAGATATAGGCGAGTCCGAGACTATCGCTCTATCTACGAGAAGAAAGATCTATTAGCCTTAAGTATATAGGAGTATATTTTATTATATAGATATAGTATAGCGAGAGTACGAGGTAAAGTAAGGAAATTCCTATTAGCTAGAGAGGAAGCCGCGAAATCTAATTAGGCTATAGGCTTCTTAATATCGAGCTAACCCTAACCCGAAAGCCTATATAGGTAAAACCTAACTCGGCTAATTCTATAATATCGTTAATACTAAGATCCTATATAGTATAATATATATATATAATAGTATTAATTATAACCTATTTTATCTTATAGCGGGTTTCTATACTAGGAAAGCTATATTTAGTAGTATTATAGAGGACGTTAAGTATTTTAGTAGAGAAGGTAAGGGCCCTTAGCTTAGGGTTACTAAAGGTAGGCTTAGCGCTATAGTTAGTACTAGCTAAAATACTCTTAATTAGGTTATATAACTAGATATATACTATACCTCCCTACTTAAGTATAGAGGTCTTTATTAGTATAGCGCGAACGCTAGACGCTTAGGCGTAGCTATACTAGAGAAACTCTTAGGTCTAGCTATCTAGCTATAACTTCTATATATTAGCCTTATTATATATAGTAGCCTTAAAAAGTACGAGTAGCTCGTCTATTTTCTCGCCTTTCGTAGTAAGAGCCTTAGCGAAGTCCTAGTAAGCGATATCTATAAAGCTATAGTCGAGTATAATAGAGAGGTAATAGAAGCGTTCTATAAGGTCGTTATATACTTAGGCCTAAAGAGCTTTAATATCGTTAGAGTAGTAATATATCCTACTCTAGCTACTATACGTAATAGTTACTAGTTAAGAGTTAGACTATAAGTCGTACTTATTATATTATACTATAGCGTTAAGGATCTTATCCTATAGTCTAGCTAGCTATATCTCCCTATTAAAATAGGCCTCTACCTCTAGTATTACCTCGTTAGGGAGTAGGTATAATACCTTACTCTAGATATAAGATCCGCTAATAGTAGTACTCTCGCTAGTATATATATAGTTATAGTAGTAGAAGTCTTTAAAGGAGCGTAAATAGCTTTATAATTAGGTATTATATACTTAGTAAAGCGACGGTATAAGGATCTTATCTACCTAGTATTACTACTCTTTATATTTAAGAAAGACTCTCGACTACTACTATACTAGAGAGTAGATCTTTTCCCCTTTCTACTAAGGAGGGATAGGTAGATAAGGAAAGAATATATATATTTTAAACTCTTCTATACTCTACCTTTTCGCTAGACGGATATACTTATACTCTCTTAGCTCGATACTTAGTAGCGAGACTATTATATACTAGTTATAATAGATAGTCCTCGAGAAGTATAGTATATAGTATAAAGTAATACTATTAGTATAAGTAGTAAGAGAATATAGTAGAAGAATAGTATAGTTAATATCCTAGCGTTAATAAATCTAGATATATACTTTTTAGTTCTAGTATAAGTAGGAAGAGGTTAGTAATATTATAGGGAATTTAGGAGGTCGATTATTAGCTACTTCGCCTAATAGTAGGAATACTTAGGGAAGAGCTATAGTCTCTCTAGCGAGGATACTATACTAAGGCGTTAAACGTATATATTAAGAAGTATATATAGGGAGGTTATAGTAGTAGTAGGACGCCCTAACCTTTTTAAGTATATTAGGGATAATATATATACGCGCCTAGTTCTTATACTATAAATAAAGATTATATATACTACTACTACTATTAATTCTCTAACTATCTATATAGTCGTAGCCGCTAAGCTAAAAGCTAGCTATAATACGTTCTTAGGTCTATAGAGAAAGGGAGTATAGTTTATAAGGCGGGTTAGTAAGCTTATATATATCCTAGATAATATCTTCGTTATCGTCGTCCTTAGGTAGTATATTATAGTTAGTATTAGGGAATACTTAAGTATTAGTCGAGGTAGGATACTTAGTACTAGTACGGTTTAGCTACTAAGGACGCTTAATACTAAGCGTACTACTATAACTAATATTTCTAAGAGTATTATTTAAGTCTTTTTCGCCTATAGGCTATTAAGCGTTAGTAAGGCGATAAGAGGTAGGATTAGAATAATAAGGGCGAGGACTAGAAGCGTTAGAAGGGCCTACTTCTATATAGTCGGTTATAGGTTAGATAATAGCGAAAGTATAAGAGGTAGAGCCTTACGCGTTTAACGTAGACTACTTACCTTTACGCTTATTAACTTTAGCTTACCTACGAGTAGTAGTAGTAGTAATATTAGCCTTAAGACTAAATCTATAAGATAATAAAGATAATAATAAATTATTAAGGGGCTAATATTCGTTAGTAGGATCTACGCGCCTAGTATAGTTAGCGTTACTAGTTCTTAGCTCTCGCTCTTTATCCTACTCCTTTTCGTCCTACTTCTCTTCGTCCTACTTCTCTTTATTCTACTCTTTTTCGTCCTATTCGTCCTACTCCTATTCGTCCTACTCCTATTCGTCCTACTACTTTTACTCTTACTACTCTCGCTTCTACTACTCTTACTTCTACTACTCCTACTACTCTTACTCCTACTACTCTTACTTCTACTACTCTTACTCTTACTACTCTTACTCCTACTACTTTCGCTTCTACTACTCTTACTCCTACTACTCTTACTTCTATTACTTTTACTTCTACTACTTTAGCTTCTACTACTTTTACTCCTACTACTCCTACTACTCTCGCTTCTACTACTCTTACTTCTATTACTTCTACTACTTCTACTTCTACTACTTCTACTACTCTCGCTTCTACTACTAGTTTAATAAAGCTAGTAGAGCTAGCTATATTCGCTTAGTAAGGCCTAATCCTACTAGCTAACTAGCGCTTTACTTATAACTACTAGCTTCTTCTAGATCTATAGCCTTCTTTTTAGCTCTATACTTTATAGTTACTTTCCTCTAATACTCTAGCTACTCCTTATAGATCTTAGGTTATACTTAAAGTTTTTTCCTAGTAGCTAAATTAGTCTTTAGTAGTTTTTCTATTAGGCTTATTATAGATAGGTATAGTTTAAGCTAATAGTATAGTAGTTTACTAGTTAGATAGCTTAGTTTAATAGTAGTAAGTAGGAAGGTAGGTCGTTAGTCGAACTAGTAATTCTACTAATACTATATATCTAGCCTTATAATCCTATTATAAAAGGACTAGTATAGAAGAAGTATAAAGGCTATAGCTAATAAATAAGTTTATTTTTACTATCGTACCTAGCTTTCGAGGTCTAAGTTAGTAGTACCTCTAAGTATTAAGAGTTAAGGTACTAGTCCTAAATCGTTTTCGCTCTATAATAGAATAATAAGAATTCTATAATCTATAGGTTAGTAGTAAAATCGACGATAATAGTAAGTATAGAGCGACTTAGGTATTATATTAATAAACGACTAGGTTATAATAATAAGGGCGAGGGTTTATATAAACTATAGGTTAAGAGTTAAGATATAATTAGTATAGATAGTAAGAGAGTAGAATAATCGCTAGATACTAGGCGCTTATAGTAATATTATAGAAAGCTAGTAGTAAGAAGGTTAATATTATTATAATAAAGAGATTAGTTAAGGGTAGTAAAAATTTATAGTAGAGAGAGTATAAAATTTTATAGTAGAGTAAGTATAAAAATTTATAGTAGAGCGAGTATAAAAATTTATAGTAGAGGTAGAGGTAAAAATTTATAGTAGAGGGAGTATAAAAATTTATAGTAGAGGTAGAGGTAAAAATTTATAGTAGAGAGTAAAACTTTATAGTATAGAGGAATATATTATACTAGAGAGTAGAGAGTTATAAGTTTATAGAGTTTTAGGAGGTTACTATAAGTTAGGATAGTTAAGAAGAATATAAAGTTATAGCTACGTAGAGAGTATAGAGTTAAGGTTATAGATAGTAAAAATTTATATTAAGTAAAAATTTATATCGAGTAAAAATTTATATTAAGTAAAAATTTATATTAAGTAAAAATTTATAGTAGAGAGTATAAATTTATAGTATAGAGCGTAAAGCGAGAAGAAGTAAGGTAGAGTAAGAAAGTATTTATAATATAGAGAAGGAGGCTATTACGAAGAGAGTATAAGAGTTACGTAAAGTAGGAGGTTCTATAAAGTAAAAAATTTATATAAGTAAAGTAAAAATTTATATAGATAAGTAAAAATTTATATACGCTATAAGCTATAGGGAAAAGGCTATAAAGTAGCTTATAAAGGCGGCTAGGAGAGGCGACGATAACTAGAGGGTAGAAGCTCTATTATAATTAACCCTATAATCTATATAAGGCGAGAGAGGGAGCTATAGTAGTTAAGGTACTAGCTAGTAGTTAGAGAAGTCGCTTAAGTATTAGTCCTCTACTACGCTATATAGCTTAGTAGGTAGCGCGCTTAACGAAAGGCGTAGAGTATATATTACGCCTACTTCTACTATAGTATTATAATAGCGCGAGAAGTAAAAGAGCGAAAGTAGTAGAAGAGGAGAAAGAAAGGAGAAAAGGCGTTAGGAGTAAGAAGTATACTATATAGGAGCGTTTACGCGCGCTAATTAGCTAACGCTAGTATAAAAATTTATAATATAGAGTACGACTCTAACCCTAATAGCCCCTATAGTAACTTTAGAAAAAACGAAAGCGTTCCTATATTAATAGCTATAAGGACCTTAAGATAGAAGACTTCGCTTAGCTTTAGGCCTAGGCTATTATAGTATATAGTCTACTATTAAACTTCTTTAAGTCTAAGGTTATTTAATAGAGTTACCTATATTATAATAGAAAGGCGTCCTTCTACTTAGCTACTACTATTAAAAATAATATTTAGACTTTTATTACTAATTCTACTATATAGCTTAAGGCTATATTATAGTCTATACTATAAGTATCTATTACGCTTAATAGATAGTACTATAGTATATTATAGTCGTCCTTTATAACTATTCGCGCCTACTAGATTAATAGATAGTAGAAATACTATAAAGTAATACTTAATTTCCCTATTATTAAAGAAGTCTATATAGACTTATATCTTATAATATACCTTATAGGAGTACTAGATAAGTTCGACCTCTCCTAGAAGCTAATATTACTTACTACTAATAATACTACTAATAATAGAACGCTTTATACTACTATATAGGCCTATTCTATAACTCTTATAATTATATTAAGGCTAATTCTTAATAGTATAGATTTAATCGAGAAGTTTTATAAAGACTATCTAAATAATATTTAACGCCCTTTAGAAATACTTAAAAGTAACTCTTATCCTTCTATATTACCTAAAGAGGTAAATATAAGCGCTAGTATAAACCTAAATAGCGAATTATAGAAGGAGGATATTCTAAATATACTAGAATAATTTCCCTACTTTACTTATATAGTATAACTTATAGAGAAAGCTTTTTTTTCCTACCTATATCTATTACTAATAAATAATAAGATAGAGATATAGATAGATAACTAAAGAGCTTAGGTTATAGAGTAGCTAGCTATTAAGCTAGCTAAGAAGGATAAGAAGTTATAAGATATTAGACGGATAATCTAGAAGGTATAAGCTCTTATAGTTAGTAGCTATAGTTAGTATATATTATTATATATTTAGCTACTTTACTTACTATTAGTCTTTAAGTATAAAAAAGCGCTATCTAGGTTAATAGCTTATTATAAAGGTTTAAAACCTTTATAACTACCTAGATAAAGTAGCTCGAGTCTATAGAGCCTTTATATTATATATATAAGCGCTAGAAAAAGATAAAGTAAGTAAAGCTACTATATATAATCTAGGACGTTAAGATAAGGTTTAGCTCTACTACTAATATACTCGTCTAGTATAGTCGTCTATAGTATATATTATATAACTTCTTTACTAAATAGGATAAGGTAGACTTTTAGCTACTAGTAACTAAGTAGAAAATTCTAGAATATCTTATTAATCTTATATAGCCCTTTATATATATAATAACTATAATTAGGTCTACTAAAAGCGCTACTCTATATCTTATCCTTAGATTCTATAATACTCTCTTTAATATACTAGAGTTAGCTAATTATAAGCTAAAGAAAAAGATATAGTACTAATAGTAGAAAATACTTTATAATACCTTCTAGGCGGCCTAGAATAAGCTAAGCGAATACTACTCGAAGACCTAGGAACGTTTTAGCGATATCTATAGCCTTACTATACTTTTATACCTTTCTATAAAGGCTTATATCTAGAAGCGCTCTATATTTAAAGCTAATAGCTTAGAAGAGTAGTACTAGAAGGTTATAGAAGATAATCTCCTTAAGTACTATTCCTTAATAGTTACTATAATAGATAGCTAGTAGGCTTAATAAACCTATAATATATCTTTTAATTTCGCTATAGGCTATAGTATTAATAATAAAAGTAATAAAGAGTACTTATAAACGACTCCTTAGAATAGCTATAATATTCTACTTAGATAACTATAGTTATATTAAGATTAAGGTATATAGACCCCTACTATACTAGCTAGCGACCTCTACTAACTACGCCTACTAACTACTATTACTCTAGCTAATATATATATTTAGATTTTATATATCTATAAAATAACTCTATAGTTAGAAATAACTCTCTAGCTTAGTAAGTAAAGATTAAAGGAGACTATCTAGATATTACTTATATAACGTAAGATATTCTAGCTATTCTAGTAGTAGGTATAGGATATAAAAGAGATTTTAGTATTATATAATACTAGTTATAGTATAACTAAGTATACTATCCTTATATATTATTAATATTAATAATAGTAAGATATTACTAGTAGGACGAAGAGATAGACCGCCTTATAGTAGAGTCTTATCTTAATAGATTACTAAATACTAAGTAGGCTCTTACTAAGCTATAGGAGCGAGTAACGGAAGTTTAAGTAATAACTTAATTAGAGAGGATTAGTAATAACGAAGATAATAGTAATAGTAGTAGATAGCTATACTTAACTTAGATTAGTTTTAAGAGAAAGAGTTAACTAACTAAGAAAGCCTAAGCGAAAAGACGGAGACTAGACGTAGGTACTAGTCTTAATAAAGGCGTATAATATATTACTAACTATAGGTACTAACTATAGGAAAGAAGACATTTTATATAGTAGATTAGATAATAGTTAAATACTAAAGCTTATAGGGATATAATATTATATAACTATCCTATCGTTATTTACCTTAAGCTAAATATCTACTCTTCTTATTTTTATAGAGTCTAACTACTTATTTATAATATCCTAATTACTACCTATAATCTTTATTATCTTAGACTAGTTAAGGAAGGCTTTACTAAGCGGAATATATCTATCGAAGAATATTATATTTATAATCGCTCTACTAAGCTTAACTTTAGTAAAGAGATAGACTAAGTCTAGCTCTAGGAATACTAATCTTCTATTATCTTAAACCTATATTAGACCTTTATAGATCTACGATAAATTAGTATATTATTATTAAAACGCGTAGTATACGTACCTAATCTAAAGCGGCGACTTTATAGTAGTAGAGTTCTACTCTCTAATCTTACTATCTAATAGTACTAATATATATTATACTAAGGAACTTTTCTCGTAAAGATAAGGATAGGTTAATACTAGACTCTATATATATCTAGAGCTAGTATTAGTATAACGAGTTAGGCTTATATATTTATAAGTCTTATAAGGCCTAAGTTCTCCCTACTATTATCTTAACTAGGCGAGTAATATTAGTATATAGGTTCTATATTAAGGGTATTATAGCTACTCTTCTAATTAGCTTCTATAGTAGAAGTATTTTAGGCTTTAGTTTTAGAGGTAGTAATTAAAGACGTAGAGTACGCTTATCTATCCCTAGTAAGTTATTTAATATTAGCTAGACTACTTAATATAATAGAAGTTAAAAGGTTAGTCGTATAATAATAAGTAGTAATATATCTAGGTTAGGATAGGATATTTATAGAAATAGTCGCGTTAATACTATAAAAAGGGGTATACTAGTCTATATATAGCTAACTACTCTAGATACGTAACTTACTAAGCTACTCTTAGCTACTAGCCTAGCGTCTACTACCTATAAAACTATTAGTTTAGTTAAGCGTCTTAAGCGTTAAATAACTATTTAATAACTAGATATTCCGCCTTAACGAAAGGGGGGCGACTCTACTAAACCTAATACCTATATAGTACTCTAACTATATCTAAGTAATATAACCCTTATTCCCTATAGTTAGTACTTATAGCTAGTATATAAAGTTAACTTAATATTATTAAGTATACTTAAAATACCTATATACTAGCCTACTATATAGATTATAAACTAGATACTACTAACCCTAGTAGTCTAAGTACTATAGTAACCTATAAGTATATAGTAAGTATAGATATATACTTACCTTATAGTAATAATTATAAAGATACGCTAATAATACGCTTTATATAAGGTTTAGGGCTTAATACCTACTTAGTAAGTCTTTCGCCTATTAATATAGTAGTACTAAACTATAATTATAAGTTAGCTCTTTAGGACTAACTTTCTACTTTTAGTATATAAAGGTAGGATACTACTAGCTAAGTATCTTATACCTCTCTATCTCCTCTCTCCCCTTACTAGCCTATTAGTTACTAGCCTTAGAAGCGCCTTTTATATAGCTCTATATATAGCGTATACGCTTATTTATACTCCCCTTATTACTAGACGTCGAATAATACGCTTTTTATATACTTAGAGTAAAGACTAAAGCGCTAGGGTAGTATAACTAATAAAGATAATCGAGTAGATAGATTCTACTTACCTATAGTTAGTACTTATAGTTAGTATACTACTCTATATAAGTTCTTTATACTTAACGTATCTTTAGATAAGAGGTAGCTCTATTAAGTATTACCTTATAGTACTTATACGCGCCCTTAACGTCGTATTATATATATATAAAGTATATCTTTAGAATCCTTATACTATAACGAGTTAGTATTAACTACTTTTATAGTAGGTCTAGAGTATACTAGGCTCTCGAATCTTATACGTAGGTATTAGTATATTATCTATCTACTCTATATACTCTCTCTTAATTAAGCTCTTAATACGCTTCTTAATTATATTAATATTAGAGTCTTAATCGATTATTAGCTTTTATAGTACCTACTAGTAAGAGTACTACTATAGAGGTAAGTATACCTATTATACTAGCTTCTACGCTAATAGAACGTTCTAGATACTTATACTATAACTATTTATTAAGCTTCTATATAGTATAGCTTAGAAGAGTATACTTATAATACTACCTATAAAATTAACTCGTATAGCTATAAGCCTTCTTATAAGGATATCTAAGCCGAGAGAGCCTAAGGTAGCGATCTATAGCCTCTCTACTAGTACTCTAAAGCCGTACTAGTATCTAACTAGAAGCTTAGCGCTTATACTACTTTTTAGGAGGTTTCTACTTCTCCTCTTTCGCTCCTTAGATAATACTTAATTAGATATTCGTACTACTTACTTATATCGCTATTTCCTACTTTACGCCCTTATACTCCTTCTTATATAGTAGTACCTAGTAGAGCCCTTAAAGCGCTCTTATATATATAAAACTATATCCTAGCTCTTTTTAGGGTATTAGGAGTAAGAAAGTATATTTCCTATATACTCTAGATATTATTTAGCGTACTATTCTAACTTTTAAAAGGGCTTTTATATTATATATAGTACTATTCTTCTTAATTAAGTAGGTCTAAAAGGGCGCTAGTCTCTATTTAGACTAGCGCCTATTCGTAGCTTAACTAGGCTATAATTCTATAAATAGTATTTATATAGCGTTATTAACTCTTAGTAGCTAGATATAGGAGCTTAATAACTTAATATATAGATTAAGCTACTAGCCTAGCTTTAGAGGCGCGCTTTATACGCGCGCTTAATATAGTTTAAAGAGCCCTAAAGTAACTTATTAGTATATAAAAAGTATATCTTTCTTCCTATACGAGAAAGATAGGTAGAATAATACGCTTTTTATACGCTTAGAGTATAGTTTAAGGCGTATAGGTACTATCTAGGAACTAGAATTAGTAGAGTAGACTTTACTTACCTATAGTTAGTAGTAGTAGCTAGTAGGACCTAACGTTAAAATAGCCTACTATAAACTTAATTTAGGCGCGTTATATATAGTACTAATATTTACTAGTCTATATCTATAGCTATACTAGTACTCCTTAAAGCGTAAGTACTCTATATATTAACTTATATACGTAGAAAGTATATCTTTTAGACTAGGCTTTATTAGCGAGTTAATTTATACTAACTCTAGTACTTACTTTATACGTTTAAGGCGCTATAGTATCTACTATCTAGCTAGGCTAGTAGTACCTATCGTCTACTATATTTAGCGAGAATCTAACCTTCTACTTCTCTTCCTTCTACTTATATTTATAGTATATATAGTAGCTTCTTATAGTATACTATATACTATCTCTAGATTATACTTATTATACTAGTCTACGCTAGTCTTAATTTAGATATATCTACTACTTCCTTATAAGTACTATAGCTCTTCTAGTAGATAATAGTAAAGATAAGGAAGATTTTAGCGCTTAGTAGATAGTATCTCTCTAAAGACTTTATAGAGCTCTACCTTAGCGACTACTAGCTTTATACTTAGCCTTAGATACGCCCCCTATATAGTAAGAAGTATAAAGTAAGTATAGAGTTATACTCTAGTATAGTAAGAAGAGTAATAATATACTTACTATATACTTAGGAGAATATTTAAGACTCTCTAGTAATAGATATAATTAATAGAGTATATTAGGTATACTTTACTTTACTATAGTTAGTAACTATAGCTAGCTAGGCGATAGGTAAAGTATACTTATAGCCTTATATTATATATACTATATCTAGTAATAGCTATATATAGTTCTTTATAATAGCTATCTAAGTACTATTTCTAGACTTAATACTCTATACGCTATTATATATATATAGAAAGCGTATTTTTAGAACTACGTAATAGAGATAAGGAAAAGGATAATACTTTTTACTTACTAATAAGACGTTTAAGGCTCTTACTTCGTTTTAAAGTAGTAGAGTAAAATATATATAATAGTCTATATATAGAGCTAGTAGTTTATAGAGAGAGTACTAGTAGTCGTACTAGTTAGAGAGAGATAAATCGTTATTATTACTATTATATATAGGGAGTATAAGCGGAATAAACGATAGTATTAAGCTTTATTTATACTAGTAGCTACTACTTATAGCCTATATTTAATTTAATTTTATAGTAATAAAACGAGCTTTAATAACGAATAAGGATAGCGATAAAGACTAGATAGTCTATACTAGCTTACGTTAAGTATAGTACTATATACTTAATATAGTTTAAAGAGCCCTAAAGTAACTTATTAGTATATAAAAAGTATATCTTTCTTCCTATACGAGAAAGATAGGTAGAATAATACGCTTTTTACGCGCTTAGAGAGTAGTTTAGAGTATATAAGTACTACCTAGGAACTAGAATTAGTAGAGTAGACTTTACTTACCTATAGTTAGTAGTAGTAGCTAGTAGGACCTAACGTTAAAATAGCCTACTATAAACTTAATTTAGGTATATTATATATAGTACTAATATTTACTAGTCTATATCTATAGCTATACTAGTACTCCTTAGAGTATAAGTACCCTATACGTTAATTTATATATATAGAAAGTATATCTTTTAGACTAGGCTTTATTAGTAAGTTAATTTATACTAACTCTAGTACTTACTTCGCGCGTTTAAGATACTATAGTATCTACTATCTAGCTAGGCTAGTAGTATCTATTATCTACTATATTTAGTAAGAAGCTAACTTTCTACTTCTCCTTTTCTTACTTATGTTACTTATATATATAATAGCTTTTTACTATATACTATATACTATCTCTAGATTAGGTTTATTATACTAGTCTTAATTTAGATCTATCTACTACTATTTCTTCTTAAGTACTATAGTCGTTTTAGTAGATAATAGTAAAGATAAAGAAGATCTAAACGCTTAGTAGGTAGTAGCTCTATAACGACGCTATTATACTCTACTTCTACTACTACTACTATCCTTAAGCTTAGCCCTAAATATACTCTCTATACGCTTAGAAGTAGAAAGTAAGCGTAGATTTATACTTATAGTATCGTAGGAAGAGTAGTAATATATTTCTTATATACTTAGGAGAATATTAGGGGCGTACTAATAATAGATATAATCTATAGAGTATATTAAGTAGAGTTTCCCTTACTATATTTAGTAGCTATAGCTAGCGAGGCGATAGGTAAAGTATACTTATAGCCTTATATAGTATATACTATATCTAGTAATAGCTTTATAGAGTACTTTATTATAGCTATCTAAGTACTTTTTCTAAAGTTAATATACTATATACTATCCTAAGTATATAGAAAGTATATTTTTAAAACTACGCTATAGAGACTAGGGAAAAGATACTACTCTTTATTTACTTATAAGATATTTAAGGCTCTTACCTCGTTTTAAAATAGTAGAGTAAAGTATTATAATAGTCTATATATAAAGCTAGTAGTCTATAAAGGGAGTACTAAAGGTTATATTAGCTAGAGGGAGATAAATTATTATTAGTACTATTATATAGTAGTATATAGAGAGCGTTAGTAGGTAAATTATTAGTACTAAGCTTCGTTTATACTAGTAGCTATAGTAAGAAGCTACTTCTAACCTATATTTAATATAGTTTTATAGTAATAAATCTAGCTTTAACGAAAACGAAAAAGACGATTAAGACTAAATAGTCTATAGCGGCTCGCGTTACCTATAGTACTATACGCTTAATATAGTTAGAAGAGCCCTAAATAAACTTCTTAGTATATAAAAAGCGTATACTTTAACTTATCTTTCTTATATAGGTATAACTATATACTTCTCGTATACTTAGGAGAAGGTTAAGGGCGCTCTAGTAATAGATATAATTAGTAGAGTATATTAGGTATAACTAGCCTTACTATAGTTAGTAGCTATAGCTAGTAAGATAGTAGGTAAAGTATACTCGTAGCCTTATATAGTAACTACTATATCTAGTAATAGCTATATATAGTACTTTTTTATTACTACTTAAAGGCTCTTTTAAGAGTTAATACCCTATACGCTATCCTAAGTATATAGAAAGTATATTTTTAAAACTATAGTACTATTATAAGTTAAACTAAAATATTTTTAGTATATATATAATACGTTTAGAGCTTCTACTTTACTAGAAGAATTTAAACCTTATAGGAGTAGAAGAATACACTTTTTATACGCCTAGAGTATAGTTTAGAGCGTATAGGTACTACTTAGGAACTAGGATTAATAAAGTAGACTTTACTTACCTATAGTTAGTAGGAGTAGCTAGTAGGACCTAATATTAAAATAGCCTTTTAGAAACTTAACTTAGGCGTATTATATATAGTACTAATATTTACTAGTCTATATATATAGCTATAGTAGTACTCCTTAGAGCGTAAGTACTCTATATATTAACTTACGTATATAGAAAGTATATCTTTTAGACTAGGCTTTATTAGTAAGTTTATTTATACTAACTCTAGTACTTACTTCGCGCGTTAAAGGCGCTATAGTATCTACTATCTAATATATCTATAGGCTAGTAGTAGCTATTATCTACTATATTTAGTAAGAATCTAACTTTCTACTTCTCTTCTTCCTACTTACGTTTATTATATATATAATAGCTTTTTACTATATACTATATACTATCTCTAGATTAAGTTTATTATACTAGTCCTAATTTAGATCTATCTACTATTATTTCTTCTTAAGTACTAAGGTTATTTTTATAGATAAAAGTAAGGATAAAGAAGATATAGACGCTTAGCGAGTAGTAGCTTTATAAGGATACTATTATACTCCGCCTCTACTACTATTACTACTCTTATACTTAGCCTTAGATACGCTCTCTATATAGTTAGAAGTAGAAAGTAAGTATAGATTTATATTTATAGTATTATAGAAAGAGTAGTAATATACTTCTTATATACTTAGGAGAATATTAGAGGCGTACTAGTAATAGATATAATTTATAAAGTATATTAAGTAGAGTTTACTTTATTATAGTTAGTAGCTATAGCTAGTAGTACGATATATAGAACTTACTTATAGCCTTACTTAGTATATACTATATATAGTAATAGCTATATATAGTACCTTACTATAGCTACCTATATACTCTTTCTAGAGTTAGTACTCTAAACGCTATTATAAGTATATAGAAAGTATAGTTTTAAAGCTATAGTACTACTATAAGTTAAACTTTAATACTTTTAGTATATAAATAATATATTTAGGGCTTCTACTTTATTAAGAGGCTTTAAGTCTAGTATATATAGTAGTCTATATATAGACGTAGTAGTCTTATAGCTAGCTTTAAAGTATTATTAAGGACCTAGTAGAAGAAAGAAAGTTAAGTAGAAGATTAGTACTAATAAATAGCTATATATATTTTAAGGCTAGGCGAGCTAAGCGAGAGCGCTAGTCCTATTTATAACTAGTACCTTTTATATCTATTCCTTAAAACTTATATTAAAGATTATTAAAGCTAGTTTAATCTACTTAATAATAATAGTAATAATATTATATATAATAGCTTACGCTAACTTAGCGACTATATAGGTAATAAAGCCTTAGTATTACCCCTAATAATATTAAAAACGCTCTAAGCTACCTCCTAAGCGCTTTTTTAGCGTAAGGTCCTATCTCTATTAATACTATATAATAGAATATACGCTTAATATACGCTTAATATAAACTAAAAGGTATTTAGCTTACTAAGAGAGTAATATCTTCTAGGATATTAACTACGCCTACTTATAGTTAGTAGCTATAGCTAGTAGTATAAATAGCTCTATATAAGCTACTAGTAACTAAATATAGTAATATATAATATTATACTCCTCCTATTACTACCTAGCGTACCTTCCTATTTAGGAGCCTTTCTAGTATACTTATCTTTTCTTCTATTAAGTAAAAGATCGCTTCCTTTCCTTTAATACTAAGAGTAAAGTAAGAGCTAGTTATACTTAATAATAATAGTAACCTACTATAGATATATATAGATAACCGCTAGTTACTACCTAGCTATATAGTACTATATAAGCGCCCTTAATACGCTTAAATACGCGTTTTCTTAGTTCCTCTATACTATATAAGCTTCTATAATTTAAAAACTATACTTTTTATATACTTAGAGGTATATTTAGAGCTCTTACTTTTCTTAATTTAGTTCTCGTTTATTATTATAGACTACTTTATTTTAAGCGATAGTAGGTATTTAATTAACGCTAATCTAAATTAGTATTAGGGTTTTTCGACTAGAGTATATATTTAAGAGCTTAGCTTTAATAAGAGAGTTAACTAAAGCGAAAATAAGGACCTTATAAGTCTAGCTAGAGACTACTACTTTCTAACTAGCTATAGCTACTAGATTAAGCCTTAGAAGCGCGCTTTCTATACTTATTAGCGCCTAGCTTATATAGTTTTTAACTATAATAGGATATATAAGTAGAATCTTATACTTTATATATACTTAGGAGTATATCTAAAGCTCTTACCTTTTCTACTATTAGTACTATATATAGTACTTTATTCTAAGCGTAAGTAAGCGTTTAATTACGACTAGTCTACTTTAGGACTAGTACCTTCTAAAGAAAGTATATATCTTAGCTTACTATAATTTAGAGCTTAATCTTAATAAGAAAAGTATAGTAAGGATAAAAAGCTAATAGAAATTATATCTATAAAGGCTACTACCTACTACCTCTTTTTATATATAGGTTCTAAATAAGCGCGCTTACTATACTTAATTATATACTATAATAGTACTTTATATATAAAGTAGCTATAGCGAGTCTATTAATATACTTTATATATACTTAGGAGTATATATAGGGTATATAGTCTTACTAAAAACGCCTAGAATAGTACTATATAGAAGTAAGATATAGCTTAACTACTAAAGAATATATTTAGTATACTATATTTACTAAGTATAAATATAGTTTACCCTATAGTTAGTAGCTATAGCTAGTAGTATAAATAGCTCTATATTAGCTACTAGGCTAAAGTACTAAGTTATAATATTAGCTATTACTATTATTACTAAGCGTACCTTCCTCTTTTAGACCTTCTTTCCTACCTTCTAATATTTCTTCTAGTAAGGATATACTTTCTTCCCTTTCTCTAATACTAAGAGTAAAGCGAGAGCCTATTACGCTTAATAATAATAGTAACCTACTTTAGATATGTATAGACGACTATTAATTAATACCTAGTACTATATAAGCGCCCTAAATATACTTAATTACGCGTTTTCCTAGTTCTTCTATACTATATAAGCTTCTATAATTTAGAAACTATACTTTTTATATACTTAGAAGTACGTTTAAGGCTCTTACCTTTTCTAGTACTAGTATATTATATATATACTATTTTATTTAAGTAGAGTTAGTAAACGTAAGTAAGGAATTACTACTAGTTAGATTTAGGACTAGTACTTCTAGTTAAGAGTATATATTAAAGATCTTTAGTCTTAATAAATATAATAGTAAGAATAAAGAGCTTATAGAAATTACCTTAATAAAGGCTACTTTCTAACTAACTACTACTACTATACTAAGCTTTTAAAGCGCCCTTTCTATACCTATTAGCGCTTAGAATATATATATTTAGGCTAACGTAAAAGTAGTAAGTAGAATAATATACTTAGTATATACTTTCTAGCGCTATAGAAGCTTTAGACTTATTTACCTAGCCTTAAAGATCCTCTTAGTAAAGCCTTAGAAAAATAGTAGGCGCTCTTATATAGTTAGGAGTATACCTTATATATAGTAGAGCTTTCCTATAAATATAACCTAACCTATAGTTAGTAGCTATAGCTAGTAGTATAAATAGCTTTATATAGTACGCTAGAAACTAAAATAACTAAGTAATAATATTAAAACGGTATATTACCTAATATACCTTCCTCTTTTAAAGCTTAGCTTCTACCTTCTTACTAGCTACTTTTTCTTCTAGTAAGGATATACTTTCTTCCCTTTCTCTAATACTAAGAGTAAAGAAAGAGCTTATTACTCTTAATAAAGGTAACCTTCTAGAGATATACGTTAACTATTAATAACTACCTAGCTATATAGTACTATATAGGCGCCCTAAATACGCTAAAATATATATTTTTTTAGTTCCTCTATAGTATATATACTTCTATAATTCGAAAACTACGCGTTTTATATACTTAGAGGTATATTTAAAGCTCTTACTTTTCTTAATACTAGTACTAGTATATAATATATACTACTTTATTTAAAGCGGACTTAAGTATAGAATTACTATTAGTCTAGTTTAGTACTAGGATATTTAAAGTTATAACTTATTATATAGTACTATAATTTTTACCTAATAGTATACCTAACTCTATTATATCTACTCCTATATCTTAGACGACTACTTCTAATACTCTTACTATAATAATATTATCTACTTTAAATAGTAAAAGCGAAATAGACTTAATAATATAATAACGCTCTATTAAATTAATTAATAGAACGATTTAGCTTAAATTTAGGCTATATAGCCTATTATAATAATACTATATTAGGCTATTTATATATATTAGAATTATTATTATCTAATTAGATCTAGTAGTAAATATACTTATATAAGTATTTAGGCGGGTTAGCTAAGTAGTTCCTACTACTCCTTTTTTATAGAAAGTAGATCTACTTAAAGCTATACTATAGCTATACCTCTAAAAGGATATTTAGGTCTATTAAGCGTATATAAGTAGCTTATCTTTAAATAGATTTACCTTCTATAAGAGATAAGCCTATATACTAGAAGTATCTATTTAGATATTTAAGTATTTCTACTAGTATATCTAATTAAGACTTTTTATTAAACTACTACTACGCTACTAGTATAGATCTTTTTTTAGCCTTCTAGTATCCTATTAAGCTAAGGGATCTCTATAGGAAAAAGAACTCTTTTTTTATAGCTATAGTTAGTAGCTATAGTAGTATATAATACTATAAGGATAGGTATTTTTATTATCTCTATTTAACGTTATATAAAGCCTCTATACCTTCTTTAGTATATAGAGATATACTAGTTATCTTTATATTACCTATATTACTTATCTACTAGCTATATTTATATAGTACTCTATAGTTATATAATACTAGACCTCCTATAGTTAGGACCTATAGATAGCTTTTACTATCCTCTTATATACCTAGGTATACTTATTTAGCTAGTATATAACTAGAGTAGGTATTTTTACTCTAATATTTTAATACTTATAATTAAATTATATCTATATTTTATATATAGTAACCTATTATATTTAGTATTACTTAATATTTTCTATAGTTAGGTATTTTAACTAATTTACTTAAACTATATCTTTAGGTTTCTAGGTATATACTAAGTACCTACTTATAATATATACCTAACCTAACTTAGTCTACCTAAAGTAATATCTAACCTTTAAGATAATAGTTATACTATAGTCTATCTTCTAAGTTAACTTATTAGGCTTCTTAGACTCTTAGCCTAGCTAGTAATATAATAATAGGTACTTCTTAGTAACTCCTTTAGTATACTTTAATAGCTTATTATATATTTTATTACTCTTATTCTTCTTTATACTACTATTCTTAATCTAAGTAAATCTATACTACTTTAAGAAAATATATAGATATTTAAAAGCTTTATTATATAACTCGAATTACTAGATATAAGATACTAATATACTACTTTTATTAATATTACTATTATCTAAGTTACTCTATAAGTTAGTATTTAAATTATTAGTAAGTAAAAAAGTAATAGACTTACTTAGAGTCTTTAAACTATCCTTATAGAGCTATAATATCTATAAATTAAGCGCCTTATTATCTATTAATACCTATATAATAATATTATTAATAGAAAGATTAATTATAACTATATTAGTAGTTAAAAAGTAGGAAAGAAAGAAAGAAAGTAGAAGCCTACTAGTAAATTTTAATAGTATATTCTAATAGATATTTCTACCTTCTAGATTTAGTTATATACTAACTAATATTTAAAATTCTATTAATTAATATTTATAAATAACCCTAATTCTAAGCTATATCTTAATTATTTTAATTATAAAAGTTAGTAATTATTAAAAGAATAGATAGAAAGCTTCTATTTATAAAAGTATTAATATAAGAAATAAAGTCCTTTTCTTATTATATTAAAAGAAAGCCTATTTTCTTATACTACTTAGTTTTAGATCTAGCTTTACTATTAAACCTTCTTAAAAGTATAGACTTATCTACTTTATATATTCTAGTAATTTTAGATATTTTAAACTTATTTTAAAGTCTTAGATTCTATAATACTTTATTAATAGCCTCTATATTAGTAGAATAATAGAGAGTTAAAGTTAAAGGATTTTTTAAATTTCTATATAGTAAGTAGTACTATATACTACTTAGTAAATCCTTCTAAATACTTAATTATACCTACTTACTCTATCTTCTAGGCTTAAATATCTATTATATACTTTAACTCTTTAAGTATAAGAGTAACTTTTATCTACTTCTTATTATATAAGGCTTCTTCTTAGTAGTAGTAGTAATAGTATCTATTATACTTAACTTTAAGATCTTTAAGAGCTATTAAGTATATAAGGTAGTAGTACTTATATATCCTTATAAGATATACTATATTACTTATAAGCCTTTAGTTATAGTTAAGACTTACTACTAAAATAATATCCTATTATAATATAATATATAAGCTTATAGGTAATAGTAGGATAAAAAGACTTAGAGACTTAATATAGACTATATATCTATTAGAATTAGTAAGTAGTAGTAGAGCTCTTCTATATACTATTATACTAATAGTAAATATAATATACTCTATAGTAGTACCTATATTTACTAGAATAGCGTACTAATCCTATTAATATCTTACTTATAGATTAAGCTAAATAGCTCTAAGTACTACTATAGAACTTATAAAAACTAGACGAGGAATATAGAGAATTAATAGAGTCTTTACTTATCTCTTATTTAGCTTAACTATACTACTATATCCTCTCTTAAAACTACTACTAGATTATAACTTCTAATAGTAAGATAGCTATAAAAGCGAGCGCTAACTTAGACGACCTTAGACTAGGAAAGGTAAATACTACTAATAATATAGAAATCTCTATTTAGAAGGCTAGTAATACTATTAAGGTAGCTATAGTTTAAATATATATAACTTTCTTTAAAGGCCTATAAAGGTATTCTAAAGTAGCTACCTAGTTAATTCTACTCTTAATAACTATTATTATACTTATATATAATACTATTCTCCTTAGAAGCTTCTATACCTACCTATTCTTTTAACGAAAGTATAGAGTTCTATTAGTAAAAAGGTACTAGATTCTAGCTTTATAGTAGAGTAGTCTTTTAGATAGATCTAATATTAATAGAATTATTAGCCTACTACTAAATAGCTTCCTTTCTAATTAGTATAGCTATAAAAAAATTATACTTAGAGCGCTTATTACTATCGCTAGCTTTATTTTTATCCTTTTCTTTACTTTAAACTTAATAGTTTTTCTAGTTAGAGAGATTCTCTATAGTATCCTATTTAGAATATTTTAAGGTCTTACTACTATATATACTTTAGAAGTTACTCTAGACGTCCTTTACTACTATATTACTTTATATATTAATCTTTACTAGGTTTTTAGCTACTTTATTAGAGCTAGAGTTCTCTAAGTATTACTTTCTTAAATAGATAAATAGGGATATAAGATCTAATTTATAATTTAATAGATCTAGCCTCTACTACTCTTTTATAGTATACTATTTATACTTAAGAGCCTATAGTATTTTATCTATTAAGCCTAGGTTAAGGATACCTAGTAATTATTATAAAGGCTAACTATAAAGCTAGATAAAGTAGAGCTAAATAATACCTTAAAGCTAATAATATATACTAACGAGATTAAGTAAGATATTTAAGCGAGGATATTATATATTAAGTACTTCTATAGTATTAACTTATAAAGGACTAAGATTATATATATAAGTAAGCTAAGAAATCGATTATTTTAAGACTCTTCTATTAATATCTATTATAGTATACCTAATCTAGTTCCTCTTAGGTAATAGTCTTTTTAAATACTTAATATACTTCTTTAAGTAAGTTAGACTATTACTAACGAATTCTTTTAATCTTACTATAGTATAGTATATAATTAGTTTTATTAGTATAGTTCTATTATAGTTCTTAATAGCTCGCTTTAGGTAAAGGATATTATATCTTACTAGTATAGTACTTTCTAGTATCCTTCTTATAATTATTAGCTTCCTAAGTCTAGCTTCGTTTAAGAATAAGGCTATAAACTAGGTAAAGGGTAGTTTACTCCTTACTTTCTTTTATATATATTCCTACTTTATTAGCCTAGTAAGTAGTATATACTTACTTTTTATAAAGTAAGACTAATATAAGTCTTAGATTCTCTATACTATTATAGGAGAAATCCCTTCTATACGACTCTACTAAAAGTCTATTATCCTTACTATAAGTTCTTAGAGCGTTTTAGGCTTAGTAAATACTAGTCTTATACCTTATATACTAAATCTAACGTTATAGAACTAGAGAGCTAAAGTAGGCTTTTTCTAGGGAGATACCTATATCCTTTTAACTATATAGACTTACTTTAGGCTACTAGAAGCTAAGAATTATACCTTTACTAAGTTAAATATCCTCTTTAATAACTAAGTTAGCGCTAGGAGATTTAAAATATATACTATTAATCTTTCTACTAAGACTATAGTAGGAGAGTAGAGTAGTAGTACTATTAGTTAATATTAACTTAACTTAAGAGCTCTAAATATAGTTATTATATCGTCGTAGCTATTCTAATAGTAGTCCCGACTTTCTCGTCTATTTAAGGGAATATATACTCTATAAGCTTTATTAGATATTATAGCTTAATAGTATATCCTCTAAAATTATATTAGCCCTATATTCTATTACTATCTTATTACTAGGTAGACTAATCTCGTATTAGACTATATTAGAAGTTATAGGCTATAGTAAGTAAAATACTACTTCTTCTACTAACGCTATAGGTAGATATTCTAGTTTATAGTTAAACTACTTTAGTAATAAGTTTCTAGTATAGTAGATATAAGCGACGCTATAGTCTATTTAAACGGCCGCTTAAGCGAGGCTATAGTATAATAGCCTTATAGCGATAGTCTAATCGCTAAATTTAATAGTTACTAAGACTTAAATTAATATAGCTAAGTAACTACTAAGGTCTCGTTATTAAATAATTTAATAGTAGAAGAGTAAGCGATAATATACCTATATTCTTAATAGCCTACTTATCCTAGCTATAGAGTACGATAACGTTCTTCTATTAATATTAATTAATAATAATATTAGTATAACCCTTTAGCCTTCTATTATACTATATTACTACTATATAGGCGTAGAAAGGATATAAAAGTAAGTATACGCTTAATTTACGAACAAAACGTAGCTATTATACTAATATATTATAGGTCGTACTTAAATAGTTATAACGAGTAAATCGATCTAGCGAGCTATTAACCGAGCGTCGCCTAGAGATATAATTATTATCGATTTAGGAATATATACTAAACGACTACTTATTAAGAAGAATAGTCTCTTACTTATCGGCCGTAGCGCTATACTTATTCCTTCTACTAACGCCGCTAGAAACGACTATTCTAATTTCTATAGTCTAGGGATAAACGCTAGTATCTATATCGCTAGTAGTAGTATTACTACCGACCCTTTCCTAGGAGAGTACTAAAAGATTCGATTAGTCCGTCGTCCCGTTAAGAACGTTCTTATTAAAGGCCTCTAAGTATTAGGCTTTACTAGTAGCCTAAGTATATTAATTATTAGCGGGAAAGATATAATCCTTAACCGGAATAAGATTAATAGAGGTATAAACTCGCTATATAGTATCCTATTAGCTAGCTCTTTCGATACGATTATATCGAGGAATATTATTTAAGGACTTAAAGATCCCTCGACCTTTAACTTTATTACTACTTATAATAATAACCTATAGGGAGCTAGCGCTTTCGATAACGATCTAGCTAGTTACTTTATTAGACTATATATCTAGACCTTATCCTCGAACTTCTATAATAATAAGATTAGTAACGCTTATACTAAAGTATACGTTAATCTATTTATATCTAATATTAAGCTAGAGAATAATAATATTAGATCTTCGTATCTAGCGTATAGCGGTTTTAGCGCCTAGGGTATATACGTAAGTAGAGTAAATAAGATATAGATTAGTAATAACTATATTAAATCTATTACGAATAGTAACGGACCGTTAGCTAGTATTAATATCTAGGACAACGACTATAGCTAACTATCGTTAGTATACCTTAGTAATAGCGGAGTTCTAAGTATCGTATACGGTAATTAAGTCTAGAAGAACTTATTCCGTAATAATATATTAGATTTTCGGCTTCGTTCCTTAGGCTAACGTAATATATTACGTAAGAATAAATATAAGATATCCGATCCTTCTAGGCTATATAACGGAAGACGGGTAGATAGTAGTATCGACGATATTACTTAATAACGGTAGTTATCTTAGTAATATATTTACGAGACTACTAATAATTTATAATATATAATAATATAGATCGTCGTCTTTATATAGTTCTATAGTACGGATATATATCTATAGTTTTAGTCGTAAGCTCCTACTAATAAGTTACCTAGCTATAACTTACTCTTCTTAAGTCGAATATTAATCTAGTTAGGAAGTTTATTCTCTAGGACTTTAACGTTAATAAGGTACGGATTAAGCTAGCTTAAACTCGTTACGCCTAGTAAGCGTATCGTAGTCTAAATCTTATCCGAGAGAACTAAAAGATAGTTAGCTTTTTAAAAGATACTAGTTCTAATAATAACCTACTTCGAGTAACTCTTACTACTCCTTCTACACTATAGCCTATTAAGGTATATAAGAAAGGTCTTCCTATCCTAATAGCCCTTATACCTAAGTATAAGGCTTTTACGACGTTAGATCCTCGTCGATAGCCCCCGTTAAGGTAGATCTCTATACGTTCAAGCACTTGCGGGTGAAACTTTCGAATCTCGAGCAGAGTCTTTAGCGAGCTTGGTGCGTAGTCCAGCTGCCTGCCTCCATGGTTGCTCAGGTAGATGGTATCAACGCCGGCTTCCATTGCCATCAGCGCATCCTCTGCTGTCTGAATGCCCTTGAGCACAAATGGCCCAGTCATTCCCCATTGTTTGCGGAACAACTTGATATCTCCCCAATCCAATGTTGCGGAATGGATTCCACGAGGAACAAACGAGTCGTCATCCAATACTGGCAACACATCTAAGTCCTCGTTATGGCTGACCTTCATCCGAGCATCAGCTTCACGTTTGCCTATCACCGCCGAGTCCACCGTAACTACAAGAGCCTTGAAGCCCAGCCGTTTCGCTTCGTCGATGAGTTCTGGTGCTTTGGACTTGTCTGGTGGGACGTACAGCTGCCAAAACAGTGCTCCAGCCTTCTCGCCTCGGGACTCGCTTTCTTGCTTCCAACATGCCGCCATCTGCTCGTGTGCAACTGATGCCGCATTGCTCGTGCAGTACGGTATGTTCGATCTGCAAGTCCCTCGAACAATGCAGAGCTCACCATCAGGATTGGTCAGCTTGGCTCGAGCCGCCGGCGATGCAAAGATAGGCAGCGAGGATACATGGCCCATTATCTCCTGCTCCATATTCACCTTGGCCAAATTGCGAAGAATCCGTGGGCGGAAGCTGACTTTCTTCCAGTCGTTCAGGTTTGTGTTGTAGGACGAGTATGTGTCTGCTGCTGAGCTGTAGTATGCCCATGCGTTCTCGGATGCAATTCCCCTTGCAATGTGCTCGAACTCGTCCAAGTTCTGGATGTGATTCAATGGCGGCCGCGATGCATTGGAAGGAGTCGTGGTTATGGCTTTGGTCGGAGGTTGGATCTTGCCCCAGCTGCCCGTCACAGGCCCGAGATGATATTGCTTGTCCAAATGCTTCTCGATCGTGCCTTCAGGATGCTCGGCTTCGTATTCTTCGGTGGCATCTTTCCCGGCGTAGGCAAGGATGCTGTTCACGCCACCTGGATGCTCGTTCAGGAAGTGGGTGACATCGTATGCTTGTCTTTGGATTACCACCCAACAAGATTTGGCCGTGGAATGAAGGCTGACCTCGTCTGTAGTCGGCATCTCGAATGGTGGAACTTTCCCGATGGCAGTCCTCGGACGAGGTTGAGCAAGCTTGACGCAGTAACGAGTAAACTTGCATCGATTACTCAGCACTTGTATGGGGCTTGATTCGTCTTCTTGACCAATGCGATGGCATGGCTACTGACGATCTGGGGTCAGCATGTGAGCTTCATCTTTATCGTGGCCGGCGTCGGACGGATGCCGGCCGAAGGATCACACACTTCCTTCCTCCTTCTCATTAATTCTCTATCTGCTTCTCCATACAGCCATGGTCACAACATCACACCAATGTCTGTTCGATGCCATGGAAAGGACGAGACATGCGGAGATACGGATCGAACTCAATAGCGAACGAAGCAATTCATTTCACCGTGATTCAAGCTGACATGCCGCCAAAACGCCGCCTACCTCGCTCTGCATCGAGGTTGCCCGCTGGGTTTGTATTCATCTTCTCCCTGACAAGCCTGACCTGCAGCATCCTTCACGCATCGTACCGGCGATATCAGAAGCCGTCTGTGGAGAAGAAAAGCTTCGCTCTTGATCAAGACAGAGTGAGGAGACCAGGCCGGTACGGAAGAGCATTGTAGTCGGATGTATCGGCGTTCGGGTCTCTACCTTGGTACAGAAAAGACAGATTGCAAGGATCAATGGTCTGCCGATCTGTTAGTTCTCTTCTCGGCGACTGAAGATACGACTGTGCTCACCATTGTCTGATCATTGGAAGATTTGACGAGATCTCCATGCGAGATATCGTTGCTCCAAGTCGCACCGCTGTTCGCCTTTCCAGCAAAAGGAGCTGACTCGGATCCAGCTTGTACGGCCCATTCGCCATCCAGACTGGTCGTGTTGAAAGAGCGGAAGAATCTCCCATTCGACCCAATTGCCTCGACGATCATCAAGTACTGGTCTTGACCTGCGACGGTGTAGACTTGCACAGCTTCGAAAAGATTGTTCCTGGTATCACTGAGAATCTCGGTGAAGTCAGTCCCGAAGTCACTCGGAAAATTGTCAATCGGCATGCTGGCACGGTAGATTTTGCCGTTGTCACCGGCGAAAAAGAGGTACATGTTCTCACCGTCGCCAATCACAGTCTGATCGATAGCTCCAGTATCCGATCCAGAGATCGTGCCGCTGAACAGTGGCTGAGAGATAGACCAGCTTGTAGGATCTGAGGGATCGCTGGATGTCTTGTAGGAGAACGTCGTTGAGCCCCATTGATGGGCGAGGATCCAGATCTCTTTTGGTTCGAAGTAGAAGAGAGTGGGAGCGACCGCAGAGCTAGGCATGGCAGTCTGCTGGGCGCTTGACATGCTGCCCCAATCACTGAATGGAGCCATTCCTGAGACACCGAACGCAGTTAGCAAGGTATCTTGCCGAATTGCCCAACGAAGCTCTCACCCATGGAGCCATAGCTGGAGCCGTCGTAGTAAGAGCCGTAAACGGTTGTCTGGCCATTGAACGTCGAAGTCGTGAAGTCTTTGATCGAAGCCCAGCCACTGGCAGGCTCAGCCAAAGGACCACCAAAGTCGGTCCATTGGTAGGTGGAAGGAAGAGCACAGGATTGGCGTCTTGCAAGCCTGCTGTCTTCTGCGACGGCGTGTGGCACGAGCGCTGCGAAACCGGAGAATGCAGAGAATGCAGAAAGCCCAAGGAGGTTTTTGAACGCCAGCATTTCGCAATGAGGACTTGTGGGAAGCGGATGAGATCTAAAGACTTTGGGAATAGATGTTCGGGTGGCAAGGAAGGCTGTACTTGTATGAATCTCAACGCTTAAGGAAGTACATCGCCTACTTTCTGCAAAAGTACGTCTACTCTACTAGAGACAATGCTCCATCCGCTGTAAGATATCGAACAGTCTTTGTCGACGATATACAGTCCTTGACACCGAGCTGTGAGCTTCATCAGCACAAGACAGTACTCCACGGACTCCGCGGACTACTTCAAATGCATTCATTGGCTGGTAAGTGACTATAAGAAGAAGACCAGCGTCAAAGGTGTTTCAAAAGTCTTAGCGAGCTTCGTTGGCGGCTTGATCGTCACAAGGTGAAGATGTGGAGGCAGGCCGCAGCCAAGCGTTACTCATGAGTAGGCGAAGAACATAATCGATCGATGTTGTTTCCTGTGTGGCTAAGAGAGGCTATCATTTACACAATCCCTCCACCGTGCTTTGACAAGTGATCTACGCTCTCGTTTGAGTCGCAACGTGTTTCCACAGCTGGGAAGAAACGGCTCAGGAGCCAGTACAAGATTGAACTCGTGAAGAATCCATAGAAGTAGCTCAGGTTGTAAAGATGCTCTGCACCCGTATTGAGAGCGACGGAAGAGCTGACCTACATGCATTCATTTAGTCCATCTTCACGCTGACAGCTGGAACAAACTTACGGCGTGACAGAACCCCGGCATGAGAGGTGTCCACCCAACACACCAAGCAACGACAGCCCTCCAATTCGTCCCGAGTTTGTTGTATCGATACTTTCCATCTGGCCAGTACATCTCCTTCACGGCGTATCTTCGATCATGCACGAGCCAGTAATCTGTGAGCAGGATGCCAGTAATTGGTGCAAGCCAGATGATATACCCATCCATGAAGTTCAGCAAGGCTGACGCCGAAGCGAGGATATTCCATGGAGTCAACGCCCAGGCACCAATAAAGGCAATTATGTACGATGCTCGACGAAGATTGATGTACTTGGGAAACAAGGCGTTGAGGTCATTGGCAGCCGAGATGCAGTTCGCACTGAGATTGTTTCCAAGTTGTGCAAACATGAAGGACAGCCCGCAGAATGCCGCACCAGCTCTTGCTCGACCACTCCCCGTCCAGTATCCGAGAATTGTGAGAGGGTCCCAGACTTCGACATCGTACGCATCTGATGCTGCACCAGCGACGAGGACACCGATATATGCGAGGACAGCGAAGATCAATGGCACAACCAGTAGCTGCACAAAGACCGATCGAGTACGTTTGGCATATCGAGCGAAGTCATTGATGTTGACGGCCATGGTGCCATAGTTGCCAATCATCGAGTTCAAACCGCTCAGGAAGGCCCAGCTGTACGTTGATCCAGTGATGGTGTTGCCTCTCGTGTATAGAGATGTCTCCAAGACGTTTCCAGGCTCACGGCAGGCCCAGATCAACATTCCCATCATCGCGGGAACGCAAAGAACGACCTTGATGTTGAAGAACCAGCGAAGCTTGCGGGGATGAATGTAATGGAAAGGCAGAACAATGATGAAGTAAATGACGTATGCTGCAAGACGTCAGTAGGATTCCCACATTGATCGATCATCTCTCTCACCAGTCATCATCTGAGTGGAAATGTTGGCCGACTCAGGCAAAGAGTTGGGCACATTCTTGAAAGATGGCCAGATTGCAACCAGCACGGCGTACACACACAACGATCCATTGTACGTGTTGATGCCATACCAGAAGAAGCCAACCAGCATGCGCACGAAGACGACGAAGAAGGAGAAGTAGAATCCGTACGGGGCTCGACTCTGGATGGTGAACGGGATATGTAGGCGAGCTCCAATGATTCCGTTAACGGTGATAAGGACTGCAGCGATGAAGTGGCCAAGAGCTACGACTCCAACTGCGGTCTGACAAGAGAGACCGAGGGTAACGAGTGAGGAGGCCAGTCGGAGGTTGCCAGGAGACAACGCATCGCAGAGCCAATATGCAACAACTTTTCCAGCGTCAGTGACGGCAGCGACGAAGATGTGATCATACGATGCTTACAGTTCCAGCTGCGCCATGTCTGCTCGTCTGCGGCCACGGGCTCCAGGTCTAATGAAGATCAGCTCAGTGACATTCGGTGAGGAAACTGCCATTCGCACCTGCGTTGCTCCAAGCGCCATACTCGTTCTCTCCTGCAGCTGAATCTAGGCGTATCCAAGTACGGAAGCGCTCAACCACTGACGGTCGATACTCCTCGATCTCTCCAATGGTCAACTGCGGAGAAGGATCCTGCCCGCCACTCAGGGCTTTGCTTTCAACGTTGGTCGTGGACTTCGACATTTCAATTGAACTTCATGCAGACTTCCTCTCCCCACGAGTTGCTGCTGAGGGAACAAAGTTTTGTGCTTCGGCGTGGTATCTCCATGTCGACGGATAGCTATCGATGAGTCCAGGTCGCCTGCGGGACAGAGATAGTCTGGATCTCAGCAAATAGATGAGGTTGGAGTTGGTGAAGATAGCGCGGTGAGAGATAGGCCAGCCTCGAAAGATAAGGCTTGCGCCGGGAAGCCTTGCAGGGGTTCATCCGCCATTCTTTTGGCCGCGGCTATCGCAACTTTACCAGCACTCCGTTTGAAGTTGATCACTCGGTTGGAGGGCAGCGATTTGAGCATTGCATTTCGATCTGGACGACACCTTCTCTCTTTCGACCGATCGCTGTCGATTGGCAAGCTACTTTCTACCAACCAGACGGCCCAGCCTTCCTCGTACAACAGATATGCCACATCTCCTTGAGCCGTTGATCATTAAGCCGCTGGAAGAGGGACTTCGAAAAAGTACCAAACTCGGGGCCGAAGTGATCTTGCCATCGCAGCTGAAGCATCTCAATGTCAACGAACTTCCCGAAAGCGACAAGGAAACGCTGCGATCGGCTCTTTTCGATGATGGAGTTCTGGTAGTCCGGGATCAACAAGGCATCGAACCAGAGGCATTAGCACATCTTGCCAAGTTCTTCGACCCGGCTCCTCTCGACGTACATTCGGGCGGTGCCAAGCAAGTGACAGATCCGAAGAATATTCTATCTCAAAACAATTGTACCAGAGTCCCAAATGCACCGCAAGTCACTGTCATTGGTCAAGGGAGATTCGAAGGACATCAAGGGATCCCAGAGATTGACTTGAAGCATCTGGTATGGATTTAGTCGTGGATGAATGCGAAACTCCTGACTGATATTGAGAGCTCAGGATCATACACTCTTCCACGAGGAGCCGTTGTCTCAAGAGTGCTTGCGGAATGGTTTCACACGACCATACCGCTGGCATATGGATGCTCCGCTGTACGAGAGCCTGCCAGGATTTGCCACTGTGCTGCACGCATTGGAAGTGCCAGATGTACCAGATCAAAAGCTCGATTTTCCTAATCACGAGGGCATGGCCATTGCGGCCGGAGCAACTGCATGTAAGTGTAACATTCTTGATGCATCGTCTTGGTCTGGACATTGCGCTCACACGATGATCGCAGTCTTCTCGGGAAATCGAAACTTCGAATTGCTTTCCGCAGAAGAGCAAGAATTCGCAATGAACACCACAGTTCAGTACGCTCCTCGAGCATACGAATGGATGAAAGACTGCAAAGCCACGTCCGATGGCCTCAGTATCGCCAAAGTCGGAAGGGAGAAGAGCGAAGGCGATCTGCCCGAGTTTACATGGGACAAAGTCCACTCATTCCCCGTAGGTCTCTGGTCTTTCAATTTGAGAGTCACTCCAAACTGATGATATATTGTCCAGATGGTATGGAAGAACCCCTCAAACGGGCAACCTCATCTCCAAATCCTAGGCTGCTGCGTCCTTGCTCTCCGTACCAAAGACCCAAAGTCTGGCGAAACGAGAACTATCGACGATCTTGAAGAAGTGCGTCGGACTTGCCATGGCTTCCAGAAGAGGGTCTATCGCCCAGAGAACATCTATGCCCATCGATGGCGGAAGGGCGATTTGGTCATCTTCCACAATCGTGGAGTTATGCACAGCATCACAGGCCAGCTGACCCAGCATCCGGAACGAAGGTTGCTCTGGCAATGCAACATGGCGAGCTCGGTGGAGCCAGAATCTTTTCGAGCATGATCCTGATTTTACGTCCTGGATGTTCAAAATGGTGCAAAGGCAAACACTTGTGGTTTGGCAGAATATATACTATTGCCAAGTCAAAGGCTAGCTTAACACATGGAGCGAAGCGTTAACGATTGAGACGTCTCTTTGTCCGGTTACATTCCACCACACAGACAATGACCTCACGTATGTCTCACTTTCCATGCATACTTTCTTTATCCTCGAATTGGTCTCCTAGCTATCACGCTCCTCACATGCGATCAAAACTTTCCTCACAGTCCTGGCCACTTCGACTTCATCTACTTCTCTAATGTCTGCAATCGGCAGCGACTCCTGGCGTGGTGCAGATGACTACGAAGAAGGAGAAGAGCTCCATACACGAGCGACAGACTTTCTCAAATCTGTCAACTGGCAGGCCTTGTTGACCATCGCAACGCAAGCTCGAGGAGGCGTAAAATGCCACTTGAGCGAGAAATACTCACTCGGCCATTTCAACCTGGTACGAAGGTTGATCTTCCAAGATGGCGAGAGCTGGATCGCACGACTGCGCTTGCCTGTTCTCCAAAACTTCTTCGGCGACCGTGAGGCTCTAGACGTGGATAGCTCGATGAAGATTGAGATTGCCACGACGAAGTTCTTGAGGTAGACGAAGATCACATAGATCTATGGACAGCGCGCTAACTTGGATGCAGGCAGAAGACAACGATTCCTGTGCCTGAGATCTTCGCGCACGACTTGAATCCGAAGAACGAAGTAGGAGCGCCTTACATGCTGCTGGAATACGTCCCAGGCAACGTTGCAGCGGAGCTGGCACAAGCGCGGGAATGTGACCATGGCGTCTTTGGCTCACCCGCACAGAATGAGAAATTCTGGCAGCAAGTGGCCGACATCCACGCACAGCTCGCAAGTCTGCGCTTCGATAAGATCGGAAGCCTCTACCAAGAAGGAGAACAGTTCATCATTGGGCCAGAGATAGAGACAGGCAAGGGACGATGGGACACGGCCGAAGCGTACTACAGCGATCTTTCCTCACACGTCCTCCAAACCGCTGCAAAGGATGCAGACCCGGAGGTGAAGGAATCAAGCTCGTTCAACCTGCCAACGCTCTTCCCCAAATTAATGCAACTCTATGGCGAACCGAATCAGCGAGGTCCCTTTGCGCTCGCCAACCGTGACTTCGGGGCACACAATCTGCTCGTGGACGACGAATTCCACATCATCGGCGTGATCGATCTCGATGGCGTAATGGCCGCTCCCGTGGAACACGTTGCTCAACTCCCTCTCTTCATGGGCATGAATCCTCCGGCCCCTGGACATGTGGAGACGAGGCCGTTGTTCCTCAAGAGAATGGAGAAGGAGAAGCCGCTGTTTCCGAAGTATGTGGACTGCTTTCGGAAGGCGGCTGAACAAAGAGGCGGCAGTGTCAATGAGGTCACACCTTGGATTCGTTCCCAGGCTGCGGATATCGTTGCGGGATTGATCAAGTATGGCGGACATCAGGTCTGGGTGAATGATATCTGGATGGCGGCTTACAAGGGAATGTTGGAAGCGAAGGAGGAGAACACGGATTGAGTGGTTGTGTAGACGACACTGTGTGTTCTCGAGATCAAAGCAGCGGCGAAATAGTTCGATCTTCTCGCGAATGGCAGAGACGATCGTCATTTCAGTGAGAACGTTGAGATTTCTGAGGACACAATCCACCCAACGTTCAAACGAGTGTATTGATTGATGATCTATCCATTGCCTCCCAAACCCTCCCTCGACCGTCTCACGGGATTCTATGCATTTCAAATGGCTAACGCATCGTTAGTCACAAGCCTCCGATCTGCGTTCATGACCTTGCTTACCCCTAAGATACCTAGTTCGCCTTGCCGCATCCAGAACACTTGCTTCCGTTCTTTACAGACTTGCCACAGTTGTAGCACTCCTTGCCGTAGGTAAGGCTGTCGATTGGGGGAGAGTTGGTAGCAGTAACACCGAACATGATGGGCAGAAGACGTCGATCTGATTGTAGACGCTGGATTGGACGGTGGAATGACAACCTTGATGGACGGGTGTACAACGTTACAGCTTTAAAAGGAAGTGACGAGGAAGGGAATAGGGATTCTTTGTGGCGTTGGTTGACGACCGCTTGCGGTGCTCCAGAAAGCAGACCTCAAGCCATGCCAAAGGAGAGGCCCTTTCAATTGTGGGTCTTCTAACGATTGTGGCTTTATGGATGTAGCCTTGTAGATAACCACCTCCTGAAGATAAGATTCCTTCCTCAGATGGCAAGACCGTCGACATCGGTCTTTGTCGAGAGGCACGTTGCCTCAGCCGCTTACGCCTTCATGATACGTTCGTGGAATCAAGATCCATCCCGCTTCGGCCTCTTCCGATACTGCTTTTTCGCTGAACCGTTCTGCACAGTTCCGGCGCTGGGAGCATTTTGATCATTAGTTGCAGGTGCGTCTTGATTGGCAGCTGGCGTTCGATCGGCTTGCGGCCTCGAGCTCGTGGCTTGTCCCTGGAGATTTGTCCTGGCTGTGTCAGCGGGTCGACCTGGGGCAGCAGAGGTGGCGATCCCCTGGGGTGCTCGATTGACCGCTGCTTGTCTTTCCGCTCGCCAAGCATTGAACGCCTCTCTGTTCTCACGTAAGGCAGTCCGTTCTTGCTGAGAGGCTGCGAGAGTTGCTTGAACTTCGCCATGAGTTCGAACAAGTTCATCGCGAAACTCGGTGGCAGCTTCCAACAAGTCCTTCACATACTTGCTTTGGGCTGGTGGAGTTTCGGGGTCGTATAGGCTACCTTCTCCGACGTGAGCGTCATCTTGAGTGTTGTGTCGATTGTCAGCCATGATCAGATCTGGGTTTGAGGGAATATGAAGAACAGAGCAAATGTCGGGCTCCATTTTAACATCCTTCTGGGTGTTTGCTGGCTATTCGCGAGAAACTAGAAGACTCTTCTGGTTGACAATGATGTTGAGGAAACAATCTTCTGTCGTACGCACTCGGGTGCTTTGGAACTCGATCTTGGGATTCACTTTAGAGATGGCCATGCAAGCAATGAACTCTCACACAAGTCTGCACTTGAGAAGACACTTGGGGAACCGGCGGGCTCTCCATTTGTGCAGCTCCATGGCACTACTGTATCAATTGCGATGGTTCAATCTCTGAAATGCGAGTCGGTGGAGCGATCTGGCGCACGATGGTTCTGTTAAGATGAAGATGAAACCAAGAAGCCAGACGAAGAAGGGGCGGCGGTGGCTGGCTACGACTTCTGACCGGCGAGTAGTTTTGGCACAGCGGCTGGGGGTGAGGTTGAAGTCTCCCGAAACCGAGCTCCTTCTTCCTGCGACATCCATCGGTGAGTGAATAAATCTCAACAACGACTACACGAACAGTTCGCTATGCGCACCGGGCCAGGGGAGCTGTTGGATCAAGAGACGGACTGACAGCGATGAACCCAGGAGCCGATGGCGAGAACATGGCTGGAGAAAGAGGAGGTGCTGTTGCAGAAGACGTTCTCGTCGAGGTACACGACAGGACAAGCCTGTCAGAACTGTCAGAAGGACAACATGCACGAAGAAGACGGCGATGAAGAAGGGACGAGGGACGAGGTACCGGCAAAGCTTGAAGATGGGCCGTCGGCAAAGATCTGAAGGTGCAGTCTTTACCTTTGCTGGTCTCAGGACACGCCTTCCTCCCACGGATCGACTCTCGCTCGGCTCGTCGCTCTTTCCGACAACACCCTCGCCAGACCCACCTTGGTGAGTGAATGTGAATTCAACGGCGGCATTTTCCAGCAGCAACAGGTGGGAATAGCGAGAGACATCGTGATCGGAGCCGGGCTTGGGATTGATGAGGTCGCAATAAACTTTTATGGCCGTCTTCCTCAATGGCGGGGAAATAGCACGCCATAGCACGTGTTTGGCACTACTGCACCACTCCATCGCCTCCACCACCAATCCAGACGGCCGACGACGAGCATCTGCGAGGTTGAGCGAGATCAATGGGGGCGATCGTCGCCGACGAGCCAACATTTGCCGGCCAGCGCGCCATTCGAGGTTCAACTCGCACCATGTCGACAGCGTCATCGCCTATTTCCCAGCCCTTGTCCTTCCCCAAAACACTCCCACCTCCCAGGTTTGTTCATGAGCCCTGCATTCGCCGAGTGGGACTGTGCAACGAAGTGGTTCCTTGGTTCTAGTCCCCTCGCTCTCATCACCACCGCCGTGGTTCTCTTTTTCACTGCCAAAGCTGCTGGTTACACCGCAGGCAAGATGCCGTCCGCCTTCTCCAACTCCCCCTTCCTCTCCCTCCGCCCCGACCACGACTGCGGCCGATCCAAGAGCCCCGCCAGTCCCTCCACTCCCTCCAAGAGCTTTGCCTCGCTGAACACGCCCGCGAGCTCAGTAGTCAACGGCAATGGCTACGGTCGTAGTCACACGAACGGCCACACGAACGGCCACGCCAATGGGCATCTGAACGGCCTCACAAACGGCCACAGCACAGATGACGAGTTCCTCAAGCTCGACAAGCCACAACAAGACCTACTACTCCTACACGGCCCTCGCCAGAAGTACTCGCTCGAGAAGTCGAAAGACATTCCTGCTCTCGAAGGCGAGCGAGAGATCCTCATTCAAGTCTTGGCCATTGGCTTGAACCCTGTCGACTGGAAGGGCGCCGACTATGGCTTCAGCCAGCCAAGCTACCCATGGGTGAATGGCAGAGACTTTGCTGGAATCGTTGTCAGAGCACCCAGAGAAGGCAGTCGAATCCAGCAAGGCGACGTCGTGTTTGGCCCGTCGACCGACTACCGCGATGTGAGGAAAGCTGCATACCAAGAGTACGTCGTTACCACAGACTACAATGTCACAAGAATACCTCAAGGGGTCAGCGTCAAGGAGGGAGCTGCTCTTGGTGTCGCCTATGTTGCAGCTCTCGTGGCATTGGGCATCAGCTTCGGTCTGGACTTCTCCAACCTCCGAAATGCACCTTCAGGTCCCGATCTCCTGCATATGGCACGACAACTCGATCCTCGTGCTGTGCCTGAGGATATCAGAAATGAGATCTTCTCCGGCATTCCACAGTCAGAGCGACCACAGCCGGGCGAATGGATCGCCATTTGGGGAGCGAACAGCATGACCGGCCAGGTCGCACTTCAGCTCGCCAAGCACGCTGGTCTCAAGGTCGCCTGCATTGCAGACATCGCCCGTGGTGGTGCTCGACTTTCAGAGCTTGGTGCAGATTTCATGGTCGACCGATACGACGACAAGCGAGCCGTCGAGATTATCAAGGCGGTCACTGGTGGCAAGCTGCGATTTGGAATCGATTGCAATGGCAAAGACTCTGCAGCATCCCTCGAACAGGCTCTTCAACAATCTGCCACTGGTGCCAAGTCACATCTCCTCGGTCTGACTGGACTGCCCAAGGCCGCCGCTCGCGGTGTGCAGCATCACACGATCCCCATCAAGCTGTTCCACGAAGCACCCGAAATCGGCGAGGCAATGTCGACCTGGTTAGAAGACTTGCTCGTCGCTCGCAGCCTCAAGCTTCCTGAGGTCGAGATTGCAGAAGGCGGCTTGGCTGGCATCAACGACGCTCTCGACCGCATGCGCAAGGGTCTCATCAACGGCAAGCGAATCGTCGTTCCAGTTGGCGAGAACAAGAGCGGTGCAACCTCTCCAATCTCCAACGGCGTCGTTCCCAACGGCATCAGCAGCGTCGTGGAAGAGTCGCACGACCTCAGCTACGCCGACTCTCTGAACGCAGACCCAGACCGAGTCCGATTCGCATACTGGGTACCCAATGTTTCCGGAGGTCTGGTCATCAGCAAGATCACCCAACGAACAAGCTGGGATCTCAAGTCCAACGTCAGATACGCCAGGATCGCTGAGCGAAGCGGCTTCGAGTATGCTTTGTCGCAGATTCGATTCATGGCTGGTTACGGTGCCGAGAACCAGCACGAGCCCGTTTCTTTCTCACAGGCGTTGCTCATGGCCACCGAGCGCTTGAAGGTCATTGCTGCTCTGCTTCCTGGTCCATGGAATCCTGCTGTCGCCGCCAAGCAGATCGCATCGATCGACAACTACACCGATGGCCGAGTTTGCGTCAATGTCGTTTCCGGATGGTTCAGAGCTGAGGTAAGTCATTCATCCCAAAATTTCGTGTCCATTCCCTAATAGTATCGCAGTTCGCTAGCATCGGTCAGTGGTGGCTCGACCACGCCGAACGCTACCGCCGCAGCAGAGAATTCATCGAATGTCTGAAAGGAATCTGGACGAACGACAAGTTCTCCTACAAAGGCGACTTTTACCAGTTCCACGATTATCCTCTCAAGCCCAAGCCCCTTAACCTGCCGGGTCGTCCCTATCCCGAGATCTTCCAAGGCGGCAACAGCGACGACGCCAAAGAGAACGCCGGCTCCGTCTCGGACTACTACTTCATGAACGGCAACACCCTGGAAGGTTTCCAATCCCAAATCAGCGACGTAAAAGAGCGAGCCAAGAAGAACAACCGCGAAGGCCAAGTCGGCTTCGCCCTCAACGCCTTCGTCATCTGCCGCGAAACCGAAGAAGAAGCCATCCGCGTGCTCCAAGAAATCCAAGGCAAAGCCGACGCCGAAGCAGTCGAAGGTTTCCGACAACAAGTCCAAAACGCCGGTTCGTCGACCAACAACAAGAGCGGCATGTGGGCCAACTCCAAATTCGAAGATCTCGTGCAGTACAACGACGGCTTCAAGACGAAGCTTATTGGTACCAAAGAGCAGATCGCGGAGCGGATCGTCATGCTCAAGTCGCTTGGTGTGAATATTATCCTCACGGCGTTCTTGCACTATGAGGAGGAGATTGAGCAGTTTGGCCGCGAGGTCTTGCCGCTGGTGAGAGAGCTGGAAAAGCAAGGGCGTGGGAAGGACCAGGCGCATGAGATTGAGCTGACGGGTGATGTCTATCGCAAAAAGTGAGCGATTTTTGTGTGCTTGCGAGAGATTGTTATGTGGGTTCTAATTTATGATACCTTTTATTGTAGTTACCAACCGTCGTCGCATATTGCTGCCACTGAGCAAGAATCGAAAGTTTTGTTTCACGAGAAGACTTCCTCATCGAGTGATACCTCTCATCAGGCAGTCAAGAAGAAATGGGCTCCAGTTTCTGGAAGTGATCGAACGGGCCAAAGATCATTCCTCAACTTGCGGCCTCTGCTTCGAGGCAGGGCGAGATTCGAAGACTCGAAGGGAGACGTTGTGCCAGAGACCAAGTTGAAGTGGACGTCCGCTGGATGGACCAAAGCCATTGATCAGGGCCCAGGACCGGCATCGACATCGTTCGCACCAAAAGACGCAGATGTAGCGAAAGAGCCCAGGCTGAAATGGACTCCGGGAGGATGGATCAACGAAAATGAAGAAGAGTCGAAGCAGCCGGAATCGTCCCTCAAGGATCAACACATTTCTGAGCCTGACCCGGAAGCTCTGACGAAGGCGATCTCAAACACAATTGCACTGCCCAACTCAGATGAAGGTGCAGCGCCATTGCTGGTTGAAGAACAGCCAGCTCCAGAAGAACAACATCTCGCTCGACCAGGGAGCGGGAATGTACCAAACCAGTGGAAAGAGCCTCCTCCGCCGGTCCACACACTCGCGCTCCCTAGTGTAAAGAGCAATAAAAATGGCGAACAGCAAGGCCATGAAGTGGACGAAGGTGGCCATGCATACGGTGCCGTACCGAATCAGTGGGATGAACCACCTGATACCATGGAGACGAAGAAGCCGATGAGAAAGCCGGTGGTCTTTACAGCTGATGATGCTGACGAAGAACAACGGGTTTTGGAACAGTCATTAGCCGAGCCGACTCAGTCGACAGAAACTGATGCAGCCCCAACTCTGCCCGGCAGTGGAAATGTCCCGAATCAATGGGATGAGCCTCCTCCTTCAGCACGCACGCTGGGTTCGCCGAACCAATTACCCGGGCAGGAAAGGCCTGTTGTTGAAGATGGAAGTGGCACAACGCCAGAACGTTCGGACGAGCAACCTGACCCACCGAATGCTTCTGGTGTGCCAAAAAGGAGGCCGCTCGTGTTCACAGAGGGAGACACTGAAGGGAAGCTCGCTGATCTGGAAGAGACAAGGACAACGAGTGAAGAGTCTTATGTTCTTGTGCAGGAAGAGCAGGCGGTCGATACTAATGACCGATCAATCATCGGTAAGAAGCCTGGGCCGCTGGCCTTCATGGAAGGAGATCTTGATGGCAAATTGGGCGAGACTGGAAATCAGGAGCCTGCAATGGGAATGTCCGCCACTCATTCAAAGCCATCTACGCACGAAACTGGCTCTTTCTTCGACAATACTGACGGGAAGAAACCTTTTGCGGAGAATCCAGGTCAAACCAAGTCAACTCCGGAGGTAGTGGATCCGCCATCCACAAAGATCGATTCCAAAGCAAAAGCTCCCACAGAAAGGCCAACATCGTCAACGACTACAAGTTCGAGTCTTCATCGTGGAGCGCGAAGTCAAGCTACTGTGAGCGAGAATGGAAGCCGCAAGGAAAGGGGCCTGTTTGGCAGGATCCGTCACAGCCTGAGGAAGACGGCTGGAAAGGAGTGACGATCTGAACGGAAGGCAACGTCGAATTCATTTACGCATTCGCGTTGAATACATCTCTTCTCCAAAATTGAGGCCGCCGCAGCCAGAATCTCGACCACCGCTCAAGCGACTTGGCTCTGCAATGTTCTACAGCCTGATGCCAGGTCAGGGGTCATTTCGCGAGAGTGGCTGCCTCCAATGCTCGCTTGCATGCGAAAGCGAAGGGTGTGGAAGTACAAGACGACAGCTCAGCCGACGACCATTCTCAAGGTTGATGCACAAACAAAGTCAAAGTACTATCGCAGCTCGACATGCCATCCAAGATGTTTACGGACGAGCCAGACGGCACATCCAACTCGAGAGAGCTCGCAGCGATGGAGGAGTCGAACATTGGCAGAACACCCGAAGAAAGCCAACCGTTCACGAACATCCAGCCTATTGAAGAGTTTAACCTCACCCGGCAAAAATACTGGAGCTACAAAAACATCACCATCCACCAACCCTCCCAACCAATCTACAACATCGTCACTGGACCACAAATCTTCCACTCTCCCCAGATAACCATCTTCTCTCCGGAGAAACTCCTCCTCGCCACCGCACGCCTTCGTCCAGCGACGAAGTCCTTCAGAATCAAGCTCGGTCCTGATATCGACTGCACCGCAATTGAATCTTGGACCGACGTTAAAAATGAGTCAAAGCTGGGTCGGAGCTTCCGATTCGAGGTTGAGGGGAAGACGTATAGGTGGAAGAGGACGCACAAGGAAGAGTGGGGAGCGAAGTGGTGGGGAGATAGGAACATGAAATTGGTCGATGAGGAGGGAAATGTGTTGGCGGTGTATGTTACTGCTAATGTGATCAGTTCATTAAATGTTGCCAAAATCAAGTTCTTTGCTAAGTTGAGTGAGGAGGTGGAGTTGGCGAGTCTGGCAGCGGTGTTGGGGATTTTGGAGAGGATAAGGAGGGAATGATTTTGGATTGTATGTGGTCTTTCTACTCGTGCAGAATGCGATCAATGATCTTCGCAGCCCACAGGCATTTCTCATCTTGGAACCTTGGTGCTACGACTTGTACGGCACAAGGAGCACCATTAGTAATATCTGGATCGTCTACGAGCGTCGTGTTAGTTTTTTACATTGCAAGTCGATGACACATACTCACATCCTGGCTGAGAATGGCTCAGAGCAGGAAAGCCTTCAGGATCCAGTTCTTTCGACGCTCTGCCATACGGAATCATCATAGCAGGAAACTCGGAAAGCATCAGCATTAACACCACCACAATGCAGGCAAATACTCACATCGGTCAAATTCCACAAAGCCGTATAAAAAGGCCATCCCCAAGTATCATGCGGCACAGCCGTACAATGCGCCCCTGGACACACCACAACATCCAATCTGTTCTCCACCCAAACCTTTCTCCATGCATCCGTGTATTTGGCACGAGCCTGCCATAGCCCTTCCATCTGGGTGGTAAGATCTGCATCTGCAGCCACAGGCAAGTCGCCCGTGTGCAAAGGATTGATATGGCCGACAACAGACTTGACCAAGGGCTCTCCGCTGGCGGCGATGAGATCGGTTTTCTTGGGACCGTAAAAGTAGTACTGGTAGGCAATGCGGCTGCCGAGGGTGAGATCTGTGGCGGCATTGTAAGGCAGGCGGATCACTTCATGGCCACTTTGTTCCAGCTTTTTGATTGCAGCTTGGTAGGCACGGCGGACTGGAGGATGAAGCGGTGCATCTGGATGTTCCGCCAAAATACCAATTCTCAGCTTGCCAGCCCTGTTTTCGTTGGCTTGATCTTTCGTCCACGGTACGGAAAAGGACAACGAGTCGTAGTTCCACGGCTGTTGACTAATGACGGTCGACATGAACAGCTCGATGTCTTCCATCGTATGGGCAAGAGGGCCAGCACAGGCTTGGATTTTGGAAATGCCTCGATACACGAACTCGGTGCGGATGGACTCAGTACCGAACAGTGGCAGGCGGTCGGCAGTGGGCTTGAAGCCGTACAGTCCACAGCACATTGCTGGCACCCTGACTGATCCCGCAATATCTGTTCCGACTCCTAGAGCGGCGCCTTTGAAAGCGACGAGAGAGCCCTCGCCTCCACTGCTTCCACCAGCAGTGACTGCCGTGTTCAGTGGGTTCAAGGTCCGGCCGTAGATGTTGTTCTCTGAGTCGGCAGTCTGAACTATCGTTAGCAGGGCGAAGCTGGTCTGGGCTAAGGTAATGCTTACCATCATGGTCTGTGGAATGTTAGTCTTGACATACAGCACAGCCCCAAGGTCCAGCAGCATATCGACCAATGGAGCATTCTTGTCGGCAGGCTCATGTTCAAGAAGGGACACCCATCCACATGTCGTCGTTATGCCGGTGATGTCGAAGCTATCCTTCAGACTAATTGGCAGTCCATGCAGTGGGCCGATAGGTTGACCTGTACGTTCAAAGTGTTCGTCAAGGGACTTTGCCCTCTCCAGTGCTTGAGAGTAGAAAGTCTCAGTGAGGCAGGACAACTGCACCAAATCAGTATTTCCGGGCACTTCCAGCTCATGGCATCTGTGCTTCGACTTACGAGCTGCCCAGCAATCGCCGCCCTCTTACAGAATGCCGTCGTCACTTCCACAGCCGTCAGTTCTCTCCTGGCAAGCTTTCTGACCAGTTGAGATGCCGTATTGTTCTCTGTGATGTTGCTCTCATGTGCAGAAAAGAATGGCACTTCGTTCAGTGCATCGCTCTCACAGAGTGAGAAGGGCGCATCAAGGGACGCAGGCCGATACTTGTCCAGAACGTTTGTCGGAAGTCGCCAGGCTGCGGGTAAGTCTTCCTCCATCTGCTTTTTCTTGCGTGCTACGAGCTCTTCCCATGAAGCCTCTGTTCGCCATGCTTGTGGATGAGGAATAACGGACGAGTCTGTTACTCCCATGGAAGTAGATGATCAGTCTCGAAAGAGGCACTGAAGAATACTAGAAGGGTATCAAGACGAAAGTCGATCTTGCTCAATCGCAGTGCTCTTGTCGAGGCACAGGGTAGATGAATGAAGCCGAATGCGAGAGCCGTGGGTCGATTCTCCAGCAGAAGCGGGCAGGAGAGGATAGGGCAAGTCGCCTGCAGGTGCTTGGCCACCTCTCGAATGGATCAGATAACAAGCGCCTTCTCCACTCCCTCAGGATCCTATGCGTGCGTCGGTTCCGGTAATCCGAACCGAAGCGAGAGTGTTGCCAGACGAGCGACCAGTGTTGGGCCCGGCAATCGTCAACGATCCGCAGCTCATATGGACTCATTTGGCAGAGTGACAGACATGCCGTTGCCGATTCGAAGATACTCCAGAGATCATGGCGTCGTCGACTCGGCGTGAGAAATGAAACCAACCATCGGCCCACCCACAAGCAAGTCGGCAGCAACATCCAAGTCGCTTTCTGTAGCCTCCTCCGACAGCCACTCGTTAAATGGATGGTTCGACTTTCGCAAGACCCATGCTCTCACGGTAGCAGCGGAGACATTCTTGAACGTATCTGTTCGGCGCAAGTCCAGCCAATTCTGCAACAGTCCTTTGGCCACCCAGATCGTTTCGAATGGGCCTAGTGATTCTGCGAATTCCCAGGACATCATTGTGTTGGTCGCATAGCGTTGCTTCTCTGCCTTGATCTTCTCGACAGCAGCTTTATCGGAGAAAACTGCAGCGGCAGGTACGAGCTCGTGGATCTTGAGGAGGAGGTTGATAACACATTGCCGCATCGACCAGTAAAGAACAGCTGCGTTGAAGTCTTCGACATCGAAGCAGCTGTACGAGTAAGGCACGACCTCGCGAGCTGATGGGTCTTTGGTCTGGTTGACTCTGATACGATGAAGCACTGCCGACTCTGCCTCATCGTCTTGGTAGTCATATAGACTCTTGGCGATTCCAGAAATCTTCTGAATATCCGGGTCCGTCAGCGCTGATTCCTGGCGTAGAGTTCTCACGTATTTGATCAGTCCTGGGACCCGGATGAAGAAGATGTGAGCAATCTTTCTGAGAACGAATGCATCGCTGGACATTCCATGAAATGCCACTGGGTCCAGGTTTCGCCAGCCTCCAGTCTCAAACGGCGATGCGGTGCCAGTACCACATGCCACGCCAAAGTTGCAGTCCCAGAGGTTGTACAGAATCGCTCTACCAATGTCGCTGACTTGGCATGGGAGGTACTTGGCGATGAAGACGGACCTCAGTCCTGACCAATGAACAAAGACATTTTGCCGGCGGATAGTGGAGTGCTTGTTCATGATAACCTCGCACACTGCCAGCAGGGAGACTGTGATCAGGGTGGCATCTTCGAATCCGTCTTGACCAGAGGACTCGATTGATTGCCGCAGATGAGATACAGCCCTGTCGTAGCAACGCAAGGCAGAATTGGGAAGAGAGTCATCGGTACGAGCTCCGAAGTAATAGTCCAGAGACTCACCCAAGGCGAGTGCGGCAAGATCGGTATGGGCATCGAAGCCGAGTCGGGCCGGTAGAAGTTCGATCCAGGCTGAATGTGGATGCAGGTGATCAACGTGCTGGAGGATTTGACTGCCGATAAGATGCTGTCGGCTGGCGGGAGGAGCCCGGGGGCTGCAGCTGTTCAGAATGATTTGGTTGCGACAGACCTGCGCAAATCGCTCGTCGTCGGAACACGAGGCATCGTGGACTCCCTGCATTCGTCACTCTGACATGTTCATATCAATCCATACATGTTTGCTTTCATACCTCCAATTGATTCCATGTCCAGCCATTATTTGCACCCTCGAATCCATACAGGAGCATCAACAGCTCGTCTCGGCTGATCCTCCTGAACAGCTCCGTCATGACCTCCATCATTCCGCTGCAAGTTGGGCCTCCCCAAAGGAGCCGATAGGGCCTAGCCGATGGCAGCTTGCCATACCACTGATGGGAGAATGCTCCAAGGTGTATTGGACGTTGTTGACTTTTGATGTTGGAGGAGGAAGAAGCAAGGTGAGCTGAAGGGCGGAGAGTTCTTCGCCGCTGCCGATCATCAGCTGCGAGACATATGGCTGTGCCGCAAACGGCTTTCGTGAAACTTTAAATTGAAGTATCAATCAATACTGACGAATATGTCAGACGCTTGGTTGTTTTTTGCCAATGCGATGCCAGTCTCAGCATTGGGATGAGAAGTCGTTGACGGTGCATACATATCACCCTGCAGCCGCGCGACGACTGGATGTGTTGAAGTTCGATCGCATGGCTTGAGATCTGAAGGTATAGATGCCAAAGTCATATCCTATGGCCTCGCCATGGACACTTCCCATTCTTCTGATGTTCTCATATACAGCTTTTGCTACCAGGTAATCACAATTGCAGTATCAGTGCCGCGATGCATTCCCATGTTCAAAGCTGTCGGCTTGTCGAGATGTTGAGTCGGTTTCATCACTGGACGCAGGTGCATGACTGATGTCCGTAGCAGCAGGCGCCTCCCAGCCCGCCCAATCTGTTTCGAGCTCTGCACGAGGGACACTCTCCATCTCTGGCAACTTGCTCGCCGTGTTCGCTTCGTAGATAACGGTGTGGTCATCTAGCTCCCGATGCACGCCCTCGCCGGACAATTCTGCTTTTCCAAAGGTATCCTCGCCATGGTCGTCTCTTGAAGGACTTCTTCTACGCCGTCTCCACAGGAAAAGGGCCAGTAGTAGCAGCATGACCACTGCCATTGCTACACCGACACCGATTCCACCTTGTGCTCCAACCGACAGCCCTTTCGTACCAGGCTGTGGGTTACCAGTCGCGCTGGCCTCTGTCGAGACTGCAGTCGACGTAGCAGACGGCACAGACGATCTCGACTCTGGCAGTGCTGATGATGTCACATTGCTCGGGGCAGTCGATGCAGGGGCTCGGCGCAAGTAGTCTAGGTCTGTGGACTGCCAGACCACCGTTAACGCATCAGCTTGTAGGTAATAGGCGTATTCCGTCGTTGTTGATGTGCCGTTCACGATCGTCGCAATATCGGCACCCGGGCCTTCTTCGTTGCAGAAAGTTGAGTTGCTGCCTCCTGTCGTGTTTGTGTAGAGTGTGAGCGGCCTGTCCAGGGCCTCAGCTGAATTCATCAAATAGTGCCTTTGTACTTACGGTGGGCAACACACCGCAAGAGTAGCATCTGTACTGGAACTGAAAATACCGCCCGTGACGGTCAGAAAGCCATCAGGACATGTTCCGGGCGAAAAGATGGCGCCACTGGTGATGTTCTTTACTTCAGGGGGGAAACATGAGCGTTGTGGCGCACGAGAGGCGATTGACAAGTATGGATCGTAAGAATCACCGCCGCTTGTAGATAAGGTGTAGACATTGTCGGTGCACTCGCTTGGAGGAGAGAAAGACCGAAGTGGGTTCGACGTGAGAGTGCTGAGGGTGAACGTCGAGTCGAAGAAACCAGTCTGCACAGGCCATTGTGTTTTCCCAGGGTCGGCGAATGACTGCTGCTGCCGGCGCCAAAAGCGGTGCACATGGCGGATCACGACTTTCACGTGCATCCTTGAAAGTTTCCGCGCATGGGTCCTTCGAAAGTTGTCCAAGTCAGAGGGGGCGAAAAGAGAGCGTGCAAAAGCCACCCAAATGGACTGCAGCAGAATGTACTATCTCGATGAGGGGCATCAGCATTTCTTAACAGGTACGGTCTCGTCAGCCAGCTCTGGGGCACGTGGCTCCAAATGCAAATGGAGGCGTTTGATGGGCGAAGTGCATTGGCATAGGAGGCAGATGTTCAGCCAATGTTGGCAAGGTGGCTGTTTATCTTGGACAACTGGGAGTAGATGATTGCCTAGAACATTCATTAGCTTTATCACCATGCAGTGACGGCACGTCCTGCAGAAATGTCATTTGTACTCAGCGAGCATAGGTTGCAAGACAGTTAGAGTTACTGCACTTGGTACTCCCGTTGGCTCGCAGATGCGGAATGGCGTTCTGGCTGGAATTGACTTTGCGGGAAAGGCTCGCCGCCCGTCGTCTTCGAGCAAAGCAGTTGAAGAGCAGCAGTGGCGTGGAGGGGTTTGCATGATGTTGCATTGTGTGATCCTGCGGCGTTGTGTCGAGCTTGTACTGCACGAGCTTCTGAGGATGGCTGCCAAGGCCAGCACAAGCACATTTGAGTACAGCACGAGCTAAGGAGCGGGCTCCTTTGCGAGCCCAGAAATGATTTTCGGCGTAAGCAGTCCTGATCGTGAGCAAAATATCGTGCAGCAGTCCTGGCACTATAGTCCAAGTCGGGATTTAAGGGTCAGAGCAGCGTCTCCTTGCCTGTGGGCTGATTTCCGGCCCCGTACGCAGACCTCGGCGCATCGGGCGAAGGCTTCGAGGCATGCATGCGAGCTGCGAAAAGATCTCGACCGGGGCAGAGTGTATGCCCCTTGTCGATGCTCGCTCAAGGCTGGCACACCCTCAATCACACAGATCTAAACCGCGCCAATCGAGCGGCGCTGTCCTACAACCGCGCTTTCTTTGGCGGTATTGAAGCGGTGTGGAGAGCACATGCCACTTATCAGTCCGCAGCCTGTCCGCATTGTCTCTTGTATCTCGTCTTTCCAAACACTTCGTGCCTAAGCTCTTGGAGTAACCGCCGCGACATTGAACGCTCTGCGGAGTGCAGACTGCCATTCGGAACCACAGGTTCATCGTCGTATATCGGCGGGGCGAAGCTTCAATCGCGGTGCCGTTCATGGCGGTCGAGTGGACATAAGTGTGTTGGCCATCGTTCCTCGTCCTTCGTCTCGAGTCGGACGGTAAGCTTGGTGAGAGCGGGAAGTCGCCTGTCTGGCAACTTCGATGGGTGCAAAGTGCATATATCAGCCGGTATGGAATCAATACATGCAGACGCTTGCGTACAAAGCGTCCAAGCAGTCGATAAAAACTGGAGTGAAGTTGGGAATGAGTTGAAGTCTGGTTGTAGATCCCTGGACGACCCCTGGTTTCGCCTGAATTCTGGCCTTCCGTAAACTTTACGGAGTACGAGAACATTGAGTCTCCGCTGCCAACAACTCCATCTTCTCCGAGTCTCTGACAAGCACCCTCTCGCTCTCATTAAGAATCGTTATCGGCTTCAACAACCCTACAGAATGACTTGCAGAAGATTCTCGACGACAAACTCACCACGCATGGCTCCCACCAAGCCTCTAACCCATCCCACCTGGTTGTGGCGATGAGAGCCAAACAGAATCGAAGGCAAGCCTCTCAACAAGACAGAAGCAGGAGCTTTTCATATTTCAGCCGTCACTATAAACAGTCTACTCATGATGATGCTCGCCACCCTCCTGCTTGGACCAACTCGACGAACTGGCGCCATTCCTGACGGTGGTCCTCGAGCTCACCGTCCTGCCCTCACTGCGGGCGTGGCCGTGGCCGTGCGAGTGGAGCCAGCTGCTGCGCGACTCCTCCCACTTCTCCATCTCGCGACACTTGTCCTCGTACTTGGCGACAAACTCATCCCGTTCGCGATCGGCCGCGGCGCGGGCAGCGATGGCTCGCTCTTTCTGCTCACGGGCCTCGCGAAGCATGGTACGGAGACTCTCGATCTCAAACTCGAGCTCGCCGCTGTCGTTGTTGTACTCGGTGATCGTCTCCGTGACTTCGTCGTAGCGTTGCTTGTATTGTTCAAGCTCGTGGCGGGCCTGCGATATCACGAGAGGTCAGTACGAAGACCTTTATTATTGATCCTTTTTGAGATGTTCAACACTCACCTGATCACGAGCCTCAGTCATTGTGCGGATCTCGGCTTGGAGGAGGGCTAACTTTTCTTTGAGCCCATGCAGCTCGGAGTGCAGATGATGGTTCTTGTCCTTGAAGTCATCACGCTCACGCTCGATGTGCTTGATTCTCTCCGTGGTACTGTACACCTCGGCACGGACCTCGCTCAGGATGGACTCGGTGCGGGTGAGGGTCTCCTGGAGGGTGGTGAGCTGGCGATGAGTGTCAGAGTGCTTGCGACGCTCGCTCTCCACATCATCACGAAGCTGGTCTCGCTCGATGATGACCGTGCGGTGGTCTTCCTGGCTGTGCTCGAGGCGTTGGCGGAGCTCATGGATCTCCGACTCCAGACCGTGGAGTCTGCCATCCTTGTCGATGGCATCCCTCTTGGACTGCTCGAACTTGAGCATGATGTCTGCCAAGCGAGCTTCGACTTCCTCGGTGGCGGTGACCTTGGAGCGGATCTCCACTCGAAGACGATCAATGGTCGAAGCATGATCATCCCTCTCCGACTCGACATAGCGGATGGTATCCTTGGCCTGCTTGTGCTCACGCTGGAGACGCTCATACTTCTCGGTGATCTCGGTCAACTCCCTCGAAGTGTCGTCGACCTTCAGCGAGGTCTTGCGGTATTGCTCCTGCAGACGATCCTTCTCGACCAGAAGCTCGGCACGCTCACGCTCCCAGCCCTTGATGCGATCGGTCAAGTTGATGACCTCCTGGCGAGAGATGTCAAGCTTGGAGGTGATGTCGGTGTACTTTGCCTTGACCTCGGTATGCTCGCGAGTAATGATGCGAAGATCGGATCGGGACTTGTCGACCTCCTCTCGGGCATGATCACGTTCGCCCTCGCAAGCCTTCAGTCTCAGCACCAAGCTCTCGAGATCAGACTTGGTCTTGTCGAAGTCGATCTGAGAGCGGGACATCGACAGTCTGAAGTCGCTCAGCTCCGTACGGATGCGCTCGATCTCATGATCTTTCTCGTTGACCTTCTTCTTCTGCTCGCTGACGCCGTTGATGGCGGCGGAGAGCTCAATGAGGAGCTTTTCAATCTCCTTCTTCCTCTCGGTGAGCTCGCGACCATGATGATGGTGCTGATTCTCCTTCTGCTCCAAGGTCTCGGTGACCTCATCAATACGCATCATCAGCTCCTCCCTCTCCTTGTCGAAGGATTCGCGGTCGGCCATGAGACGAGTCCAGTACTCCTTCAGCGAGGATGCCTCCCTGGAAGCGCTGGACATGAGCTCAATGAGAGCGAAGAACTTGCTCTCGGCTTGAGTCTGCAGCTCCATGGACATCTTGTTGCGATGAGAGTGCATGAAGGAGCTGGTCCGGTGAGAGCTGCTGACCTGCCTGCTGGAGCGAGACAGAGAAGAGCGCTTGTTCGCAGCGCGGCTGTGAAAGCCTACTGACTTGGCTGGCGTGCCTGGGTCAGAGAAGACATCGCTGTCAAGATGGCTCGAGGCGTTGAGCTTCATGATGGCGAGCTTCTCCGGCGTCATGTGGGAGAAGTCTTGGTAAGAGCCCTCCATGGTTGATGTCTCTCCGTTCATGATAACGATGAAGATGGCAAGTAGCTATGAGAAAAAAGTTCGAATGAGAACAAAAGAGCTCCAGGTCGTGAGAGCTTGGGATAGCTTCATTTTAAAGCTCTCAATGGCACGATGATGCTCTCGCACATGCACCCTGCTCATCAATCGTGAGTAGTCCCATTCGACTAGCACATCTTCTACCACATGAGGACTGACTTGAAGACTCCAGCTCTCGACCATACCAATCACAGCAACTATGGCCTCGAAAACAGCTCCACACGAGCTCTCGGTATGGCGCCCATTGTCATCATGGCGTCGCCATCTCGGTCTGATACGACCCTCGAGCCGATCGAATGCATGAACCTTGGGTCCATCAGATGTTCGGTATACGCTCTCCAGCCAGCCATTCTCGATAAGCTTGGACTCGAGCTGCATCTGCAGAACCGGAGGGGAACGAGGTCGTCATCATTGAGAGGTCTAAGGTAGGTTGCATGCAGCCTTTCGAACGATGAGATGCAGGGATCGTGTGGAGTGGCCCCAGTTCTGGCAAATAAATCTCAGCTAGCCCCTCACATGTGCTGGGAGGTGCTGCATGTGGAGGGCCGGAGGAAAGCGAGTGTGGTACTCGGATGAATCGGTATGTCCGCTCCCAAGCAGCTCTCCGTACTGGTCGACGGCATTGATGGACATAAAGTATGCCTTGCCCCATGCTGCACTGTTCGACGAGCTGCAGCTGTACTTTCCAGCCATCGAGACATCATTGACAGCTTGGCATAAGTCCAGAGCTCTTGAGACCGATTCCCAATTTGGCAATTGCCTTGAAGGGAAAGCACACCAAGAAGAACATTCTCACGACCATTAACCCTACAGACTGACTAGACTCTCACCGACAACCTGCTCAAAGCCAACGAAAAATATTCAACACCTCATCGACCTCTGTTCATCGTCGAACGTCTTCCCGATTGACATACGTCGTCCCCATCTCCCGTCCCGCGAAGCCTTGACGTGCATTAGCGCCTGCAAATTCTCCGAGGAAGCCGCTCGTTCCCATTCCATGGCGCCATGAAACCTCCGCAAGCTCCTCTTCCGAAGCTCATAGCTCGATCGAGGTATGAGTGTGTATTTGCTCTTTTGAGTCTGGCTTCATAGCTCTTATGCAGCCCAGGACGTCGGTCCCAGATCTGATGCATGCACTCCACTTGATGATGTGGATGTGTGGGAGGGGTCCTTGACATTGATGAGTGAACGCATCGTGGGATGGGTTTGTGGATTGATGGATGTGTTTCAGGTAGAGTGGTGGGTTGACTTCACCTCGAGATGCCTTATATGTGTGATGAAGCTACTGACGGAACTTGAAGACTGAGATGAGAGAATCGATGTTTTTGTGGAGTCCCTACGACACAACTGGAGCCACGCAATGCATCGCACCTGTATGCGAATTGCCGTAAGTACTTCTTTCCGATCCTCCACTGGAAGCTTCTCAAGAGTCCCATCCATTCTTTTCGTTCACCTCCAAAACCTCCTCCAAAGCACGCTTCGTCTTTGAGCTTTCCTCCAACGTGACAGTTGTGACCTCGCCATCTTTGATCTTCTGCAACCAAGGATGGATTTCCATCACGGCTCGCTGCAGCTCCCAAGCGGCTATAAAAGGATTGTCAATCAGCGGACTGCCATCGTCAGGAGCCGTCGCTCCGAGGGCTTTCGGGAAGTTGGTCTCGTTCCAGCCCTTGGCTGCTGCTTCTTCCTTGAAATCGGCCAAGAGTCGTTGAGACGTAGAGTAATCTTTCATGAACCGATCAAGTTGTCCTTCCTGAAGTGTACCTCCGACGTATCTAGCGAGATTGTTGTAGTGTTCGACTAGAGGCAAGATCCATGACTGCTCGACTGTTACGCCGGCACAGCGATATTTCTCTGGTAAGATCGTTGGAGGCTGCTGGTCAGACATTTAGATTCGAGATTGGTCCGAAAGATGAAGCGTCTTGCATCAAGCCTCGCAAGATCATATATCCCCTAACCTTTGATTTGCTGGCATCGTACATTGTTCCTTCACATGTCGATACAGCTGACCAGAAACAGCCTGTCGATCCGAGACAAAGAGTCGAAACGATAGAGCAGCGGCTGGAAGTCTCTTCATAACGAAACATGCTTGTCTTCATTGTCAATGTATGCAGAGTCTCTATTCGGCCCAAAGATTTGGTGAAAGAGCAAATAATTGCACCGCTGGCACGTATTCTCAACAGACTCTACAAGGCCATATTGCTGAAGCTTCGAGATCAAGTGCAATTCGCATATGTCGTGTCGTCTCCATCGTAGACTCTGATAGTACAATCGTTTCCTGGCGCCGTGCACTGGATCGTGATCAAAATCTCTCCGTATACTGGTAAGATCTCAAGAGATCGACCTACAAGCGCATTGGGATCGCATGGGACTGCTATGACAGTCGGTGTCGGACCTTGTCCAGGCCAAATGCAGACGGACTCGCCCGCAGTGTCAATGCCACATTGCTAGTCGAGAATCAGTGCCTTTACCTCCTACTAAGTGATCCTCGCTGTACTCACAGACAGTATGTATGCTCCTGGGTTGGCCACTGGCATCGCCAGACCTCCAACAACCAGCGAAGATATCGATGCTGAGATGGCGAGCCTCATGATTGACCAAAAGTTTCTTTACTTCACACCATCCAACACACACCTCGACCAGCACTTATAGCCAGCAGAGCAATCCAGGCCATTGCGTACAGCCAGGCCACTCCGATGAGAATGTGATCTTCTCTCGCCAAGCTGGCATCGCTAAGCCAGCATCAAGCAAACTGCAGCTCAGATCGAGCCCATGAGTAAAGTCTCCAAGGTTGACCTGAACCAGTCGAAGTGCCTCCTTCGAAGTAGAACTGGCTTGGAGGAACATTGAGTCGCCACGAGGTTAGCAAACAAGCCCACGTGGACGTTCGTACGTCTCTGCGACCTGTGTGAGACGCATGAGCATCGTTGAACCATCCCGTCATGTGGTCATACGGGCCCACGTTACTGTACATGTGTTGGACTGTTTGCTTGATAGCTCGTCACCGAATCGTTACCATCTCCACATATTACGTCCAGTCCGGCTGATCATGTGCAATGAGCTCGCTCGTTCCCATCCCGTACGAACCAACAATCGTTTCCCTCGCTTGTACACTGAGCCTCACGAGTCAGTCTGGATCAACTTCAGGGCACGGAGAAGTAGTACAGGTTCCCCAGGGGCGCAGTAAATTCCGCGAATGTAGGTCGGACTGCTTGCGTCTGGGTCGATGCACATGGGAAAGTCACCTGGGCTGTTCAAGGTGCAGTACTCGGTCATATCAGTGATCGGTGTTCCATCTAGCTGCTTTAGTGACTCAAGTACTCACTGACTCCTCCGTGTCGTTCGGCCGGAATGCTGGCAAAGCGAAGCTGAAGCCGCTGAAAAGAATAAACGCAACCTTGAAGAGAACTTCCATCGCTGCGGCAACGAGACGAGACTCAATAGACAATAACGATGCTAAAGTGATGGGCAGGGAACTCGTTTTATGTCTGACCTGCAGATCTCGATGCGTCGTAGGAAGCACATTATGGTCATCATGCTTCCCCCACGCACAAATCCCAGCAGTCAGAGCTCTCTCTGTGCCATGCCTATGTACAGTGCGCCTTCACATTCGGATCGTTCACGGCGCTGTACCAGTAACAGTAGTTTCCGCTCTTCTTACACTGCACAAACCAAATCAGTACCTGCGTTCAAATTCCCGAAAGCCATGAAGACATACCGGCTCGTAGGTGGAGCATTGGGGCCCGTGAACAGAGCCCGGGCTACTCTTGCTCTTGTCGACGCAAATTTGAAGACCGTTGGGGGTGAAGACGCATTCCTGTGCTCATCGTCAGTCGAGATCGCGGAAGTCCTTGACGCCGCAAAGAAGGTACTCACAGAGACGCCGTAGGACCTTTCCGTTGGCATAGCCAGGACAGAAGTCCCAAAGACGGCGATGAGAATCGTGGCGAAAGCTCTCATATTGACGATCGAGTGATAGATCCAGAAACTGTAGTGTGTGAGATTCTCTGGCCGAAAGGCATAAGACACGGTCTTTATACCATACATCAAGGCTTCCATTCCAGAAACCTGATGCATGTTCCGAATTCCGCAAGCGTTCTTGTTGTGCTGACAGGTCTCTGTTCAACGCACATGATGCTTTGTCTTGCCGGAATGGAGACTCGTAACACCATTTTCTGCTCACCCGACCAGGAAATAGTGTTTGTGTGCGTGTGTCAAACTCCGTGCAATGAAGAAGCAGGCTTCGCTGGTCGGACCAAACGACCAAATTTGCGTGAGCGTTCGCAAAACTGTCATTAACAATCGTACACTTGTGATCAAACTCAGCGTAGAGTCGTAGGCTCAACATCAAGAAACCAGTCTGCTCCCTTCGGATATTCAGGATGGCTCGAATTCGCGCCAACGATGCCAATCCGTCGATATGTAGGTACCGCCGACCCGAAATCGACGGGCTTGAGGAGTAACATTCGCCGACCTGCGACGCCCTCACTTGCTCCTACTGAAAGATAGAGGCATGTGATTCTCGTGTTGGAGAAGGCCTCCATAGCTATCAAACGCTCTCGTGGATGATGGGGATACAAAGGTCCGTCCAGCTCACCAGTAGCAAGCTGAATTCCATGGTGTGGATCACTAATGGTGATTCGCAGGTCGTCGTAATAGTGGCTAATATCCATGCGAGCTTGTTTCAACCTCCCTTGAAGCAAAAGGCCCATGGCCGTGGGCTTTCGGCCCCGGCCAATGTAATCAGGATCTTCTTCAGTATGGATTATCTTCACGCAAGGCTCGAGCCAGTGTGTCCAGAGAGCATAGTTGACCTCAAAGTTGCATGACGCCCAAGTCCATGAAGGAAGGTGCTCTGTGGAAGATATTTCGCTGCGTTGGAAGAACGCGCCCTGCGCTCGAGACCAGTGCATCCCACGGACAAAATCGCGCTTCCATAGTCCGAGACAGTATTCATCTTCCAACCGTGGCTTATAAAGGTCGACCAGGCCAGAGATTGCAGGTAGAGTATCCATGGCGTAAGTAAGGTACCGAGCCGAGTACTCTCCCACAAGTTCGTACCAGGAGTCGATGAAGTCGGTTCCCGTCAGGCTGAGCACATCTTTGGGAAATCCGTCCGGCCAGCTGGGAGTACTTGTTGAGTGATCACAGAGCCCCTCACGAGCAACAGCCGTGCGACATTCAAAGTACATTTGGTCCGGTCCGAAATATAGAACTCGTGGAGACATGAGACGTTCTTGGAGAACCCAGGCCCGACCAGACAGGGCTGAGTCCGGCGCCAAGTTCAGCGCTCCCTGGTGTCCGTCCTCCAGTTGAACAACTTTGAGGTGAGTAGAGGGATGTTTGCCGACATGGAATGTTATATCGTGGCCTTCTGTATCAAGATCCCGAGGCCAGAGGAAGCCCGAGTCGCAGTCCTCTGCTGCAGGTCCAGCTATGGTGACATGGGCATTCGAATACGTAGCGAGCATTTTCGGGCATTCCGCAAGCCAGTCTGCCTTGTCATCCTGCACGATGCAAAGCGAGTCGATCCAGAGATATTGATAGCCCAACGCCACCGTGGCCGTGACTGCATCTTGAAATGTTCTGGGTAGCATTTCGAAGTTCATGTGACGACGCCGCCTCTCCAAGTTCTTGCGAGTCGTTATCGGTGGGTTGCTGTCGCCCCAGCAATGGCTGAGTGCCAAATACTTTCCCGTGGTGCCTTTCGAGGGTTCTGTCAATTTGAGCGATATCCCGTTCTCGGAAGAACCGATCTTGATCAACCGGGTCGGCAGATCAGTTTCAACATCGCCCACGCAGTCATGATGCCCTTCAACACATTGATCAACCCATCGACGACATACTTCGAAATCCACGTCTGGCGGAACCGCTCGCCCGGTGAGGGACAGCGGTGTATGTCCGGAGACCACTGCCAGCCGATATGTCCAGGTCGGCGCTACGACCGTGAGCTCGCGATCCACAATCGCAGAGGAGATCGATGCTCTGGACGCATACTTGCCGCGGTCGACGTAGATTTTGAGGCACTCCAAGGACTTCGATAGTCTGATCCTGACGAAGCTAACGGACTTTTTACTGAGCACCGGGTCGATGACATCCAGTAAGAAGACGCAAAGCGGGCAGCCGAGTCTTGCCGGTTCGTCCAGAGCATGGCTACGATTCGAGCGATCCAAACGTCGCTGGCCGGATGTTGTTGTGAGGAGGTGTTCGCATTCGTCGCACAATATGTTGTCAGGCATTTCTCTCCAGAACGCTGACAATCTCCAATCCTCTCTGTGTCCTCACGAGTCTCCGCAAGAGAACGTCCAGCTGGGGCGTTCGTCAAGGTGATCAGGTCCTCTCGAGAGACAAGTTGTTGCGAAATCGCGTGGAGGGGTTGAGCAGAAGAACAAGAACGCCTCGGAGAATTGAGGCGCAGATCGATCGACAACTTGTACACAGCCACAAAGGCGGCTGCTGGGGTTGAGTTCGAGCTCCTTCGGGCCTCACAGATACATATAATACACCTTTCCTGGAATGGGAAGCGCTCTGCGACGAGCTTCGAAAAACTTGCGGCGAGGAGAGGGATTCACTTCGATGGTGTTCTGAATCTGCGCCATCAGTCCATCGATCCTAGAATCCACATGGCATACCTTTCCATTCATGAAAATAGGTGGCGTTCAGTAATATCCATTTCGATCGTGATTTATCCATCTATATCGGAATCTATACTCATCAGCTCATCAACGGCTAAGGTTCCATAACATACCTTTCCCATCTCTCGTACCCCCAATCCTCGTCCTCACCCTTCATCCGCTCGTCACACTCAATCCTTCCCCTTCCCCCTGTCAAACCCTCCCCTCCTCCACCAACTCCCGACACCCCCTAACCAAATCCGCCCTCAAATCCTCCCAATTCTCAATCCCCACACTGACCCTCAACAACTCAGGTTCCACCCCGGAATCACTCATCTTCCTCCACTCAATCAGACTCTCCACACCACCCAAACTCGTCGCATGATGGAAGAAGTGCAGCTTACTCGGCAGCCGTTTCGCGAGCTCCTTGTTCTTCATCCAGATGCAAAAGACGGGGCCATAGCCGTTGGGCATTTGTGCGGTGAGCCAGGACATGTCTCCCTTTTGGAGAGATGCGTGTTCGAGTTTCGAGACGGTTTTCTTGACGTTCTCATCCCCCTGATCGCTCGTCAAGCATTCTTGCAAAAACTTGACCAACTTCTCCGCATTCTCACTCTGCCTCTTCACCCTCAGCTCCAGCGTCCTCAAGCTCCTCACCCCAAGCCACCCCTCCAAACTCCCCATCACACTGCCCATAAACAGTCTCTCCTCAAACATCCCCCAGTAGTCCTTCTCCCAACCCTCTCGATGTTTCCCAATCCCTACAACTCCACAGAGCATATCCGAGTGTCCGCCGAAATACTTCGTCCCGGAGTGCATTACGAAATCCACGCCCCATTTCCAGGGGTCCTGCAAAGGAGGCGGTGCAAACGTCGAGTCGAGCGTAAGGTACGCTCCTCGTTTATGTGCCTTCTCCGCGAAAGAAGAGATGTTGTATGCCACGCCCGTGGGATTCACTGGAGTCTCCAGATGAACCACATCCCCCTTTCCAAGCCCGGCTTCATCCCAGCTCTTCTCATCGAACAAGTCTACGATCTTGCAGTTGGTCAACTTTTGATAGACCTTCAGCACGCCATGACAACCATGGTACCCAGCCCCAATGGCGACAACCTTCGGTTTCAACCATACAAGGATTGCATGGAAAGCCGAGAGACCAGAGCTGTACGTAAGGCAAGGCGCCTGGAGGAGTTGGCTGAGGATCAACTCAAGCCGACTGGCATTCGGTGCGGTAAGACGAGAGTATATATGAGCGTCGCCGCGAATGGGGCCTCCGGGAGGGAAGAAGTCGGCGATTTCGATCTCGTGCTCGGGTTTGAGTTTGTCGGGGTCGGAGTTGTAGCGGAACGTGGTCGAGACGTGCATTGCGGGAGCGACATCTTGGTAGTAGTTGATTGGGTCGTCGGCGTGGATACCCAGAGTCGAGAGGGAGAGGTTGGAGGGGTTTGAGGATTCGGGGACGGAGATGTCGTTCTTTTCTGCGTTGTTAGGAGCCATTTCAGAAGGGAATATGTTGCTGTGTGAGAACAAGAAGGAAGAAAGAGGAGGGAACTAAATCTCTGGCGGGAGAGGCGGAACAATTTGCTGATTTGTCGTGCTCGTCCTGCTTGTCTCGAGGGTACCTTGCAGTTCCCGCCGCCCCACCATTCATCCCACTTCGCTCGTGTGACCTCACCTGTCGATTCCGTAGGGCGCAGAGCTCGCCCGGTCCAGCATTCTGCCGAACATCCAGTCCCTTCTATTTAACAAAACGCTTCAATTTTCTCATCAGAGACAGCTCCAGACGCCGGGCCAGAAGCGTGGTTGGGTGCAAGCGGTATAATGCAGGATGAGTATGTGCAAAGAAAAGCAGCAAGCGATGGTTTTTGTTGAGAGAGTCGGTCGTTCACATCGTATCATATGCGTCGCTTGAGTGTGATGCCACGAGAAACACTCGTGGCAGCAGGCAGGGCTTGAGCGAACCGATCGCGGTCTGGAAAGAAGAGTCAGTCCGAGCCAGTCGAGTTGTTTCTAATCACAGGAAACTTACCTTGCTCCGTCTCAAACCCTACCGTAATATCATCATGCTCCGAGGCGTATTCAAGGCCTTCGAGGTTGATGAAGCGTCTCTTCAGTTTATCGTCTTCTTCCTCGCTGGGGAGGGAGAACTTGGCATCCACGAGCTTGACGCCCCATTTCTTGTTCTTGTTGTCGCCTTTGATGCTTTCGAAAACATCGGTCGACTTGACTTGGAAGCAAAGAGCATCGGCGTGGCTGAACTCCTCCATGAAGGCAATGAGCTGCACAACTCCTCCTTGCGATACGATTTGGAGTCGTACGTTCAAAGCCTCCCACTTCTTGTAGATCGGGACAACCATTCGCCGGCGAGCGATGCCAAGTGTGCTGGCTATGCCATCAAATCGAACAGTGAAGCCAGTAATCGCTGCTTGGAAAGCGTGGAGATCAGGCTGACTGGCAAAAGTGAAGGTCCGGATCGTCTGCTGCTGCATGATGGTTTGCAGCAGTTGTCCACATCCGTTCGCAATCTCTTGTGGGGAATGCCTTGTGTCGATGGACATGGTCAAATCCTCTTGTGGCTCTCGCAGGATTTGAACAGTAGGCGAAGCTGTCACGGGCAAGCGCAAGAACAGCTCGCCTTTGCCCAGGTTCAGCCGATCCGTAATACATCCAGTAGCGTGCCTCGCGACGATGCGGAGGCTCTCGGACTGAACGGTCTGTGCTATTCTGCTGTTTGGATCGTCCGACACATAGTTGGTGACGCCTAGCTTTTGCCACTGCATGCCCTGCAATGCAGCGTGGCCTGAACCTGAGAAGCCTTCAGACTGGGATGCGGGCTCGATGCTCAGACTCGTGAGAGACATCCGTCCCACGATCGTCTCGTCGGGTCCAACAGTCAGGCCGTTGAGCACATCATACAAAGCCTGCCTGCTTTGCATGTCCGGGAACACCAGCAGCATCCTGACCTGCCTATTCTCTTCACGAACGCGGATCACCATCGCAGTCTGTCCATTGGCTGAGGAGTCCGTCAAATACTCAAAGAACAGAGGCGAGCGTCGACAAACCTCATGGCTGGCGCTGCTGAGCGTCTTGTGTCCCGAATCCGTGATCAGCAGCATGCGGAACCCACGGTGCACCTTACGCGTGCCGCTGCCGTCCGTATGTGAGGCAGTCTTCTCGTAGACGATCGCAATACATCCTTTGATCTTGTCCGGTGGGAAAGCGCTTGAGTTGGAAGAGTCGGCATACTGCAGTTCTGCAAGGCGAGATTCGTGTACCACCTTCTCGTCTGGCTCGGCGCGCAGGCTCTTTTCCACTTTGCGGGCGTACTCGGACAGGTTCCAGACAGCGCGGAAGTCACGCTCCTGCATGCGGACGCTCAGGTCGAATCCTCGAGGTAATCGGATAGACAGGCCAAATGAGCTTGCTTTCCAGGAAACATCAGACCATGTCAACGATCTCTTGTCGTTCTGTTTCGGCGAGATCCGGATGTTGACAAGACTGTTCTGGCTGGCAATTGCGAGGCTTGTCTGATAATCTTTCCTTCCTCTCAAGACCGTCATCATGCAAGGGAGCACGACTCGATCGGTATCTGCATCTTCAGTATTCAGGTAGACCTCTACAGGGAATCGTCCATAGCAGAATGTCTCCCGAGTATCACTGAGCGGCATCATCTGGTAAGGATCAACGACGGGCGCTGCCTCGTCCATCAGCACAGAGTTGCGAGCATTGCCGCTCAGAACTGCTGCAGCATCTGGAGTGAAGCGCGGATAGTCCAGCCAGATCCGGGTGTCCTGCCCTTGTATGAGTGACTGAGTCGGTGGTAGCACATGGTTCCTGGCCATCGACAAAGACAAAGACTTGAGATGATTCCGCATCGCTGCGACAGACCGCCTCAAAGACGAATTGAGGTCCTCGCCAGAACGTGAACTCTGAGGACTTGGCTCTCCCATGGAGTCATACGGCTCCAAGGGATCTGAGAGAATCCACCAAGCCTTCGCAAGATCCACATGCGCTTGGGTAAGCAGCTCTCGTCGGTCGTCAGGTCTCCGCTGCTGGAGCATTTGCTCGAGACCAGCCTTTCCCTTCAGATACCACCAAAGTCCTGCTCTAAGCCACATGTCCGGGGTGCATCGTTCGCTAGGCTGTTCTTTCTCTGCCGTGAGTCTGAACACTCCCTTCATGTGCGCTACACGACCTGCGAAGTCTGCAAAGGCAGCATCTGCAGCGGGATTGCCATGTTCAGGCGGCAATGGGGATACAGCTGGTCGACCAGACGAGTGATTTGATTGAGAAGACCCAGGCCGTTCCGCGTCCTCCTGGCGGAGCTGCGCAGCTGGAGATCTCACTGCCTGTGATTGACTGACTTTCGGCGCCGAGAAGTATTCTTCTGGGCTTGCCCGTGGTCTCGGAGATGGTCCAGACGGAGATACGGCGCCTCTACCAGGACCAAGCAGTGAGGAGCGAGGACTCTGGTTCTGCGGACTCTGGCTGTATGATGGGCTCTGAAATCGCGGAGACGGTGGCTGTTGTGATCCAGAAACGGTCGGCTGAAGTAGTTTTGGAGAAGATGTGCCATCTCTCGAGCCAGTCCGTGAATGCGGTGCGCTCGGCGCAAACATGTTGATACTGGTTGAGGAGCCATTGGGCCGAGTGAACATTGTAGGCTTCTCCAACCGATCTGACCTGTCCGACTCCAGCCTTTCCAAAGCTGCCGCAGATTCAAACAAGCGATCTCGTAGGCCAGGCGATCTTGATCGATCCCGAGACGAAGTGTCCGAAGGTACTCGCATATTCTGCGACTGTGATGGAACTGGCGCAGCTCTCGAAGGATTGAAGTCTCCTTCCGGCGGTTGCATGGCACGCATATACCCACCATCGCGGGATGACACCCTCTGGTGGTCTTGAGGCTGTGGCGCCGAGATTTGAGGTACTCGATACTCAGATGAAGAGGCATTTCGTGAAGCTTGAATGTGTTCTCTCGAGGCATTCCTTTGCGGGTACTGATAAGGATCTGCTGGCTGCTGCGAGCGCTGTGGCCTTGCTGTCTGTCGTAACGATTGCGGTTGTAGTTGTGGGATCTGTTCCGGCGCAGTCTCCCGAGAATGGCGTTTAACGTATTTCGGATCGTCGAATGGATTGAAGCTGCCAGGTGTAATGGCTGTCTCAGGCGTCAGACCAGAATCTGGAGGCGAGAAAAGTTCTGGTTGGCTTGTGCCAACTGAAGAAGAATTGGACTGTTGTGCTGCGAGCATAGGCTGTTGGAATCCAGGCTGTGGCGGCGCATATTGTCCGCTCTGTGGTGGACTGTCTTCGTCTTCCTCGTCTCCTTTCTGAATCAGCATGCTCGCTCGCCTGAACATCATCCCTTCATTGACGCTCATCTCCCTTCGCTTCTGGGCCACTGGCGATGCTGCATCTTTGGGAGAAAGTCCGGCATAAGGCTTCTTCGAACGCATATCTGGATGCCCACTGATAGGTCCTGGATCCTGCCTGCTATCGTCGAAAGTCGTCACAACAGTGGGACGCTCTCTTGAGCTCGGCCTCTCAGCCTCCTGCATGTTGAATCTCCCCATAATGGCATCCAGCCTATCAACAGGGGTGTCCAGCGGCGTTTCATGCTCCATATCCTGATCCCCAAAGCCCGTCGGAGTCCTCCCGAAACTCGGCTTATGAGCATGTGCCGGACCTAGCGGTGGTGAAGCATGCTTCCTCTGCACCGGCGGCGAGAACTCATTATGTGACGTCTGCACCCTCCTAACAGGCTGAGGCACGAAATCCTCCTCATCGTCCTGACTAGCTTTCGGCGGTGGCTGTTGTTCTCGCACCTGCTGCAAAGGCGGCGACCTCGGTCCTCCTCGTCCAAAGTCCGTAGATCCAGGTTTCCTATCCGAAACACTCCTACTCACCATAGCCTTCAACCTCGAAATCTCCCTCGGCGGATCCGCCGCATCATCGCCGCCCTCGCCAATAATCTCTGGCAGCGTCTTGACAAAGCTCACCGTGAGTCCCTTCCTCCTCTTCGGCTTGGTGAAAGTGCTCTGCGGCAGAGGACTGGCCTCGTCGGCGCGACGGACCTCATGAGCGTCGGGCCAGCGCTTGGCGATGGCGATGTCGATCTTGGGGACGTTCTTCTCGGTGGAGGGTTTGAGGAAGTCGACGACGTCTTCGTTGAGCTTGAAGGTGCCCTGCCGGCCAGCGGCGCCCGAGTCGTCCTCCTTGAATATCTTGCCCCACTTGCTCTTCTTGAGGAAGCGCGAGCCCTTGGCGGGTTTGGCGGCGCCGCTGTCGTCGTCGGCCATGCTCGGGGGTGCGGTGGCGGAGAGATTCGTTGGGTGCGGTGGGGAGCGGATGGCGGCCAGCACCAGTTAGTAAGTAGAGGGAGGAAGTGCAATGCTCGCGTGTCCAGCAGCTCCCCGTCTTGCCCGTCGTCAGTCCTCAGCACCGCAACGACAGCAGGGCGCCCCGTGTGGAGTCGGCGGCGGCGCGTTCAGGGTCTCACTTTCACGTGCGCGCGCAGTTGCCGTCAAGCATCCAAACATGAAACAGAAGATCAACACTAAAGCAACAGCAGCATCATCATCACCAGGTCAATCGCCCGCCAAGAAGAAGACCAGAGTGATACGGAGGCTGAAAATCCACGTCTGGTCGCATCCGCCCCAGCAGCGCTTGTTCACCTGTGCTTGTTAAGCTACCACCTCGTCTGCAGGGTCGACATTTAAATTTAGGCGCGCATTTCATTGGTCACTGCTGGCCATCAAATGCCGGCGGCAGAGCCAGAACTTCGAAACACGCCTGTAACACGAGCGACGAATCCCAGAAACCTGCACAACCTGGTTATGCGTGGACTTCTTCCTGCTCATCTATGCACGTCTCGTCATTGCTGTGAGGCGGAGTCAAATTCTAAAAGCCTCGCATCAATTGCAGTATGCGACAGTTGCGAGTCTTCCAGGCGCTCAGGAACATTGAATAATCAGACAGCAATGCGGTGTGCGAATCTCGGCGTCTCACATGTGCCCTGTACTCTCGCAGATGCGAAATACGCCCGGCTTCTATCCTCGCAGTCCGCGGGTTCTCCTGAAAAGGGTGAGAGCGTACGGCATCGACGGCGAGAACAGTCCATCCGTCGTATTCGATGCTGTGAGGCGAAGACAGATTTCGATGAGCCTTGGAGAACCGCAGCCATTCTGTCGACTCGCCACATATCGATGTCGACCATCGTCGTCGAACTATGTGAAGTCAAAGACGAATGACTTGCCTGCAGCGAAAATGTGTTCGCTTGGGATTGGCAGTTCCAACATGCTTAACCCAACGTCATGTCGCCAGCAATCCATCCAGCAACATCTCACAACACAACCAGTCAACGCCGTGCAACAATCTGTCGTCGATACGCTTTGGGCTGTCAGCTTCATACGAACCTAGCGGGAAATCAAGTACCAGACTTGATAGAAAGGGATGACAAGGGGTCCTCATGAAACAACTTATACTTTACACACACCCGGCGTATGCCAGAGTGCAGTCCATCCATGGCCGTATACATCGATTGCTTGACTACCTCTATGGCTGCTTGACCATACGATGCAGTCTCTATCCACTTTTGTGTCCATCTTCTTTCACTTCCATCTAGGCGGTGCCGGAGGCCTTGATGGTAGGTGGGTTACCCTTCGACTTGATAGCACCAGACGAAGATCCGCAAGCCTCAATCGACTTGACCACACTGACAGAGTTTTTGTCGCCTGGGACGACCTGGCCAAAGACGACGTGACGGCCGTCGAGCCACGAGGTGACGACAGTGGTGACGAAGAATTGAGAGCCGTTGGTGTTGGGGCCGGCGTTGGCCATGGAGAGGAGGAAGGGCTTGTCGTGTCGGAGCTTGAAGTTCTCGTCGGCGAACTTCTCGCCGTAGATGGACTTGCCGCCAGTGCCCTGGAAGCCTTGTCAGTGGATGTAGGGGAGATAGGGGGAATACCCGAGACATACGTTACCACGGGTGAAGTCACCACCCTGGAGCATGAACTCGGGAATCACACGGTGGAACTTGGATCCAGCGTAGCCGAAGCCCTTCTCGCCAGTGCAGAGGGCACGGAAGTTCTCGACGGTGCGTGGGACGACATCGTCGAAGAGCTCGAAGTTGATGCGGCCCTCGCGGGCTTGGACATGTTAGCTATGGTCAACCATTCCACCCGGACATTGCATACGCTTGCTGTCGTTGTCCTGGCTGACAACCTTGCCGTTGGCGTCACACTCGAGCTTGGGGCCCTCCCAGGTGCAATCGAAGTAGGCTTTGACGACCATGTTGGCGGACGAGGCGTGGAACTGACGGTGGGCAATGGGCTGCTGGCAAGCTCTGAAGGCCGGTCGGGAGGCGAGACGGGTGCTGTTGAGCAGCGTGGTGGTGGCAGAAGGGCGTGCAAACATGATGGCCAGAAAAATGGATGGAGGGGCACAACGCGGGGCAGGCACAATCTGCTGCCAGGTCAACGTCAATCCACCGGCCGCTGCTTGCCGACAAGACTCCGAGCAGCCAAAGCAGCTACTTGGCGAGAAAGAGCTGTATGTGCCCGCCTGCACCCCCGTGATGACGGCGCGATGCGTCGACTGGGCCCGTGGAGCTGCTGCTGCTGGCCGGTATAGCCCGATCAATGCGGATGCACTTACTGTACTTTTACAGCTCGCCGAGGGTGCGAGAAAGCAGAGCAGCTAGGCATTGAGCTTCAGCAGGTCGTCTCCAGCAAAAGGGGGCTGCCGAGGAGTAGAGTGAATGGATTGGGGCTGCATACCTATTGTACAATCAATTACAGATCAAGGGAATTCCAAACGAGATGAGACACTCCAATCTTCAATGCAGTGTGGTTTGTGAAAGATGGAAGAGTTGTCTTCTGCACAAATCGAATCGTCACTTTCACTTGGATGGCTCGGCACGGCAGGTGCGGCTCTTCCCGTCAGGAGAAGCCCGCCCTCCGCAAAACAGCCCCAAAGAAACACCGAAGCTATTGAGCATTGTCGTCCTGATCACCACAAGACTGACCACCGGCGGTGACCTGCCACTTCTCTCGACGCCACTAGGTCGCATTCACACTGTAACCTCGCCAAGATGGATCTCAACAGCCTCCGCGACCAGGTCAGCAACCTGACGCTCTACGACCTGAAAGCTGGCGTCAGGAAGGTCCAGAATGGTGCGCATCGCGAAGAACGAGAGTCGGCATAGAAGCTGACCAATGTCACAGCTGTCATGAACTATACCGAGATGGAGGCCAAGGTGCGAGAAGCGACCAACAACGAGCCCTGGGGAGCTTCTTCCACCATGATGCAGGAGATCGCAAACGGCACCTTTAACTAGTAGGCGGAACCAGTCCCGATACACAATCCATACTAACTTCTCATAGCCAGCTTCTGAATGAGATCATGCCCATGATATACAAACGCTTCACCGAAAAGTCTGCAGAAGAATGGCGTCAGATCTACAAAGCACTTCAGCTCATGGAGTTCCTGGTCAAGAACGGCTCCGAGCGGGTTATCGACGACGCGCGCTCGCACATGTCACTCTTGAAGATGCTACGGCAATTCCATTACATCGATCAGAACGGCAAAGATCAGGGCATAAATGTGAGGAATCGAAGTAAAGAGCTGGTCGAGCTTCTCAGCGACGTCGACCGGATTCGGGCGGAGAGGAAGAAAGCAAGAGCTACAAAGAACAAGTATGGAGGTGTTGAGGGAGGATCTGGGCTGGGATTCGGACCGGGCAGTGGATCCAGCAGATATGGAGGATTCGGCAGCGAGAGTGGTGGATACCCTTCACAGTTTGGAGGCGCAGGACGGACTGTATATGGCGACGGTGGTGGTTTTGGTGGAGAACAAAACGACTACGATGAGGGTCCAGGTGGACGAAGCGGAGGAGCGGATACCTTCGAAGAATACGACGAGTTCGACGACGGTGGTGCACAAGCTACTCCTGGCAGACGGAAAGCCGATGCTCCTGCGAAGGCCAAAGCTAAGAAGGTCGAACCACCCAAACCCAAGGAACCAGAGGTTGACTTGTTCGACTTTGGCGATGAGCCTGCTACAACCTCTGCGCCTGCACCCATCGCTGCGCCTTCATCGTCCGCAGCGCTGGCCCCAGCAGACGACGATGATTTTGACGATTTCCAATCCGCGACACCCGCCACGACTGCACCAGCAGCCTCGACAATCCCCAGCATTCCCAAGCCGAACTACAGCTCCATTCCACCTCCAGTCTCGACGACTTCGTCCAACACGCAGTTCGCTCAGCCCGCGCCACAGTCGGGAAATGCCAACTTCAGCAATATCTTCTCCACGACCTCCCCACCCCCGAGCAGTACCACGCCGTCGATGTCGGCAATGTCTTCGCCCTCGATGCAAGCACCCAAGCCAAGTGGCTATCAACCATCTGGACCAAACTACTTTACATCTGTCAACGTCAACCAAGGACAGCAGCCCGCTGCCGGGCCTGGCTCAGGAGTTACATCGCCAGCAGCAAGCATTGGAAGCCAGCCGGCGAAGAAGTCTGGTGGTGGAGATGCTTTCGCCAGTCTGCTGTCAGGCACTGGCGCGAAGAAGAATGCACCCGCGCAGAAGGGCCTCACGATTGCAGATATGGCGAAACAGAAGAGTCAAGCAGGACTGTATGGAGCCAATGCGCCTGCAGCGATGGCCGCTCCTCAGTCGCAGCAGCAGAAGCCGAGTACAGGCAGCAGCGGGATGGACGATCTGTTGGGATGAAACAAAAGTTGGCATGGCATTGGCATACTGTGACGATAGATAGCACGAATGGTACAATTTGAGAACATACATCTTCTTCAATTCATGCTCTTCCTTTGATTGACTGATTGATTGATGGCTCGCTTCTGATCGGCGCGGTGCGGCAAGATCCGGTTTGGCTTGGCAGGCGCCGCCCACATCGGCGAAATCTCGAAGTTGGCTCCGCGACTTCACGACTTGCCCTCTGCTTGACGATTTCGAATTTGCAGGCGACGGAGCCACACGACACACCACCACAACCACCCACTAACACACCGTCAAGATGTCTGGCGCAAGAGGGTGAGACACACTCAATGCGCAGGAAGATGAGGCGATACTGACTTGCCAGACGCGGTTCCATGTCCGGTAACAAGCTGAAGATGACTCTCGGTCTGCCAGTGTACGTCCCCATCGACCACCCTCCTCTCCGATCCCCTCGAGCCTCGAAAACGCCTCAGAAAGATATGGAGAAAGACGGAAAAGACTGACAATACCCCCACAGCGGCGCAGTCATGAACTGCTGCGACAACTCGGGCGCCCGTAACCTCTACATCATCTCCGTCAAGGGCTTCGGTGCGCGCCTCAACCGTCTCCCCGCCGGCGGTGTCGGCGACATGGTCATGGCCACCGTCAAGAAGGGCAAGCCGGAACTCCGCAAGAAGGTCATGCCTGCCGTCATCGTCCGCCAGAGCAAGCCGTGGAGGAGAGCAGATGGTGTTTACCTCTACTTTGAGGACAACGCCGGTGTGGTAAGATATAATGAAAAAAGCGACGGTGATCTTGAGGAGTGGAAAGCTGATTGGGATATTGCAGATCGTCAACCCCAAGGGTGACATGAAGGGCTCCGCCATCACGGGTCCTGTGGGTAAGGAGGCTGCTGAGCTTTGGCCGGTGAGTATACCATCATCAACAAAGATGTGGGATGAACATGGCTGACTTTGACGTTCACAGCGTATCGCCTCCAACTCGGGTGTCGTGATGTAAGAGGCTCTTTCGGGGAACTTGGGAACTGAACTTCATGCATATGGGGAGCCGGCGTTGATAGCTAGCTCGGGTCGTCTCAGAAGACACCAGCGCTCACGAAGATGCGCTGTTAGCGAAGGTCTCACGAATATGATTTCCGACTGAGCATGCTCTTAACTTCACCTCCTCTCTCAACTTCACCAAAACTTCTACTGGACCCAATCGCACATTCTGCCGCCATCCCTCCATCTCGACCTGGCTCCTCGCTTCGAAAATTCGACCCATCCGCAAAGTGCGAGGCCAATCCGTCGCTTTGGCTTACAATGGCTCTGGAAACCTACTCTACACGGACGTGTACCAGTAAAGGAGATTGAGCAGGTAAGTAATCGCCCCTACACTGTGCTCAGTACGTCAAATATTGCTTTTTGCTATAGCTACACCGCTCCTCTACTCCATATAAGACACCGTCTTCAACCGCAGGAACTCCTCCATCCCCCACTTCCCATTGAAGCGACCCCAACCAGAAGCCTTCGTCCCTCCATGCGGCAGCAGCGCCTCATCATGCACCGTCATACTATTGATATGCACAGCACCAGATTCGATCTCCTTCGCGATCCTCAAGCCCCTGGCCAACGACTCGGTGAACACGGCACCGGAAAGACCATACTCGGTATCATTCGCCATCTCAATCGCTTCCCCGTCAGAGTCGACGGCGATGAGCGAGACCGTCGGGCCAAAGGATTCGGTGTAGAAGATGTCCATGTCTTTCTTCACGTCTGAGATAATCGTGGGTCGGATGCGGTAGGGAGAGGACTCGCCGTCTTCTGCAGAGCCATGCACAATCTTCGCCCCCTTCGCCACGGCGTCTGCGCGGAGTTTCTGGTTCTTCTCCACCCCCGGCTTCGCAATCAAAACCGGAGCATCAGAGCCAGGAGCGTAGATCTTATCACTAGCCTCCTTCAACGCCTTCCCAAACGGCTCCAAAATCCTCCTATTCACAAGGATACGTTCCGTCGCCATACAAATCTGTCCCGCATGCAAAAAACTCCCCAACGCACACTGCATCGCCGCATGTTCGAGATTCGCATCCTCACACACAATCGCAGAAGCTTTGCCGCCGAGTTCCATCAGCACGGGTTTGAGTTCTTTGCCGGCTTTGGAGGCGATGATCGACCCGACGAGCGTACTCCCCGTGAAATTGACCTTCTTGATAGCGGGATGCTCGATCAAAGACTTCGTAACCTCAGCAGCGTCCTGCGGGCGGTGGTAGATAATATTCAGGACTCCGTCGGGGAGACCGGCTTCTTTGAGGATGGAACCCATGGCCCAGTAGGTCCTGGGACTCAATTCGGGCCCCTTGACGACGGCTGTGTTTCCCGCCGCGATGGCGTAGAGGAAGCTGCGCACGCCGAGGATGTAAGGGGCGTTCCAGGGCGCGATTCCGAGAATTACGCCGTAGGGTTCTTTGAAGATGAAGGCGCCTTGGCCTTCAGTTTTGGTTTTGGGGATGATGCCGTGGATGTCGGCTGCGCGGCCGGCGACGTCGCGGAGGTTGTCGATGGTCGTCTGGATGTTGAAGTCTGTGAAAGGTCCCAAAGCTCCAGTCTCCTGCATCATGTAGGCGGAGAGTTCGTCTTTTCGGGTGAGCATGAGATCGGCGGCTTTGAGGAGGATGGTTTGGATTGTGGAGGGTTTGGTTTTGCGCCAGGTTTTGAAGGCATTCTGGGCTGCATCGACGGCCTGTTTGGCTTCTTTGACTGATGCCGAAGAGGATTTCCAGAGAGGTTTGTTGTCTGTGGGATTCTGGACTTCGAAGGCTGTTGAGGTTGTGACTTCTTGGCCGTTGATCCAGAGGGGGACGGGGCCTGTGGAGGCACCGTTGGTTTGGGGAGACATCTTGAACGGTGATTTTTCTTCGACTTTGGTTGCCGAGGTCGAGGATGGAGGAAATATTGTTGGTAGGAAAGTCCAGAGATCCCGTAAGATGCGGCCAAGAGCTGAGGTGAGGGTGTTTTTCTCGTTTGATATCGCTTGGATAAAGTCTCCACTCAAAACAACCGTGCTGCAAGAACCCCACTCGTTCAATCGTTCGTAAGTCCCGTCGAAATGGTCAGATATATCTCTTGCTGATAAAGAAAGAGTATCAGTTGTTGTAAGAACGACCAACACCTCGAGAGAAGGATCCAATGCAGTCTTATACCCCCCTCACCTACAGTAACCCCACGCCACCAACTGACGTTCTAACCCTAACCCTTAACACCGGCGATGAGCGCTACGCATCACCAACCTTCTTTCCCTCCCCCATGATCATTCTAATATTCACCTTCCTTACGAAGCAACCAATGCCAGGAACGAGCGATGGGTCAAGGATTGTTAACGCAGACCCCCGCACCCCGGACACGCACTCGACTTCACTTCGGCAGTTGAGCTCGCTGACGTCGAGCCGTCGGTTTTCGCTCGGGTTCGTGAAGGACGACACCTTGCTGGGTTGCGAGGGTTGGTAATGTATTCGAAGCCGTGCTTTAAAAATGGTGGTGAAGATGTCATTGTTGCTGGGAGTGTTTCTTGACCAAAGTTGGACCGAGAGTTGTTGTGGCTTTGGCGTGTTGATGAGAAATGTTGGATTCCTCAGATTTCGACGAAAGACAGATCTTTGCATTCGAGATGCATGTGAGGATTTTCGTTTTTGTAAAGGAAAGGTTCGTAAGGCTGATTGAAAAGGCGCATGGTCGTAACTGCATCGACAAATGAAAGCGAGACTCATTTCACCATTCGACGGTCTTGGCCTCACCTGTAGCGTCGTCCATCTCGGTATACGTTCCACTCTCGCCATCTTTCCCAAGCAAAGTCAAGCGAATAGCGTTGTTGACTCCATCAGCAGTCTCGCCTGGTTTGGCGCCAGCTGGAGCATTGCCGCCAAAGTTGTTCAGAGCTGTGGCCTGCAAATGATCATCAGCATTCAGCAACCACACGTTCAGAGCAGTCCAATCGTCTCACCCGAAATCCTGGATTGCAGGCATTGACCCTCATATTCGGACAGACTTGGCTGAAGTAGACCATCATCATATTCAATGCCGCTTTGCTGGAAGCATATGCTGGCCAGGAGGTCATATGCTTCGATCTACCGCCTCTCGCGATGCTGCCCAACCCAGTGGACATGAAGATGATGCGTGGGTTCGCTGCTTTCTCGAGCAAGGGCTTGAAGACGTCAGCCGTCTGAGCTGTTCCAGCCACGTTGGTGTGCATGGCTTTCATGATGCTGTCGGAGATTGGGATCTTTTGGAGATCGTCTTTGTCGGGAGCAATGCCGGCCTAAAGGGAGGATTAGCAGGCGGAGATTCAAGCTCGTGAGGAATGGCTTGCGTTTGCGTGCAGGACATCTAGACGGCCGAACTTCTTTTCGACTGCTTCGGCGGCTTTGAAGATGGAGTCGTTGTCTGTCATGTCGATATGGATGAACTCGCAGTCTTTGAGACCTTGGGCGTGGAGGTCCTCGACTGCAGCTTCACCCTTGGAAGAAGTCCTCGCACCGATGAGGACGAAGAATTGGTCCTTGTGATCCCTTAAGAGCTTCCTGGCGATCTCAAACCCCAGACCAGTGTTCCCGCCGGTGATCAGGACAATCTCCTTTTCGTTTGATGCCATGGTGATTTTGGGCGGTCTTTTGATTGTTCAGAGGCGATGGGTATAGGGACAATTGTGATATTGGGCTTTCGATATAGAAAGATAGATATACTGAGACCTGGGCCATACTTGGATATCCTACCTCCGTTGCAGCTGATTCAGGTTGGGGGTCATGGGGGCCTGCGTCTTCTATAGTTGAGCATGTCCCTCTTTCGCCTGTCAGCCCTGTGATATTGCTGAGTTCGCAGATCAAGATTCGGACATAGAGGAGTATTAGAGACCGGCAGCCTGATGGCAATGCCCATTTCGAGAGAGCTCATGATTCAGGTGGAGATGCGCGGCGTTAAATCGTGTCCGGCGTCCATGCAGGATTCAAGATTTCAATGTTGGTGCTTTGTCTCGTGGGTCGTGGCTGCTGCCATGTGCTCTTGTTGGCATGGCATGTGTGACACGAGCTGAACCGCCCTTGGTCAGGGGTCGGACAGCATGAGATTGCCTGCGAATGATGATGATCTGGATGGAGATGGTATAGATGAAGTATTTGTGTTGTTCAGGTCGCTAAACGAGCAGGTTGTGTGGGTGACGCCATCTCGCGGATCGGGGCTGCGCAAGCGAGAAGGCTAAATCGATATTCAAGGATCGAGGCTGGATCGGCTGGAGCTCTGGGCAAGAGCAAGAGCTGGAAAGCTGGAAACAAGGCAGTCGCGGTCCATTGCTGGCCACCAAGCAACGCCGCCGACCACCAGTTGCTGAAACAGCGCCTTTGGCCACCTGTTCACCAATATCCTCCATCATCCCAGCAGCAACAAAACCGCTCCGACGAGGCAATTGACGGGATATTTGACGGATGCCAACCCGCCAATTTGATTAGCGCGTCGTCGAGAGCTCCAAGCAACCGCCCGCGCTGCACGCAAGCTGTGGCTCATCACCTCTGCGGCCATTCGTCTCGCCCACGCCGACGCACGACTACCAACCTCACCCGCATTCGCCCACCGCTGCCTCGCTCACTCCCTACACCACCTCTTCTTCTGCTTCTCGCCGCTCTGCGCGCCACACGCTCCTTACACCCACCAACACCCACATCCATCTCCTTCGATCCCCCACACGCCCGGCGATTGCGTCCTTCCAACAACCCGGACACTGGACTAAGCTTATCTCACCTTCCGTTTCACTCCCTCCACGAGCTGGCCTGAACGCCGCCAGCTCCCTCTCCACCGCTCCGACCTGCCAAACTGTACGAAGTCGCCTCCGCCAGCATGTTGGAGGGCACCGCCGGCCGGGCCCAGGAGCTCAAGGCGCAGGGAGCCATTGACGCTGCCAAAGTGGGCGCCGTCGACCCGGAGCAGGCCGAGAAGGCAATGGCCCAGCACGCAAGAGCTGCGGGTGCCACTACGTTCGAGTTCAATCCGGATGCCAGTCCGGAGGAGAAGGCGGCACAGGCTAAGGAGGTGAGGCATTTATGGGAGCAGCCATTGGGGTGTGAAACTGACTGATTCTAGCGAGCTGGACCACGACTGCATAGAAAGCACAAGACTGCAGCTCTCGTAACCGACGCTGATGACGGCGAAGATGCCGGCTACGATCTTCCTCCTCCGAGCAAAGACGGCGTCATCGCAGCCCCTCCAAGCACGAACGGAGAAGCCAATGGCTCCATCGCCAAAGAGGGCGAAAAGCACTACGAGAAGGTGGGATGGGCGCCTCGATTTGGCAACCCAGGCCTCAAAGACGACGATGGCACTTTGGCAGACCACCAAACATGGCTTGAGGGGAAGCTAGATGATAAGTTCTTCGGCGACTGGTATCACAACGCGGCTGTTATTGTGTTTGCCTGCCTTGCTTCATGGGTGGTGGCTGTTCTGGGAGGAGGACTCGGCTGGATCTTCATCGTCATGGCAGCATGTGGAACCTACTACAGAACATCTCTCCGAAGAGTAAGGCGCAACTTCCGGGACGACATCACTCGCGAACTCGCCAAGAACAGGCTGGAGACGGACACCGAGTCTTTGGAATGGATCAACAACTTCATGGACAAGTTCTGGCCAATCTATGCGCCAGTTCTGTGCTCAACCATTGTCAGCTCAGTGGACCAAGTTCTCAGTACTTCAACCCCAGCGTTTCTGGACAGTATGAGGATGAAGATGTTTACGTTGGGTACAAAGCCTCCTCGACTGGAGCATGTAAAGACCTACCCAAGAGCTGAGGATGACATGGTTATCATGGACTGGAAGTTCAGCTTCACGCCAAACGACACTTCGGACATGACTGAGAGGCAAAAGGCCAACAAGATCAATCCGAAGGTTGTCTTAGAAGTCCGTGTCGGCAAGGCGATGATTTCCAAGGGTCTCGATGTCATTGTCGAGGACATGGCCTGCACAGGTGTAATGCGTGTGAAGATGAAGCTCCAGCTGCCTTTCCCACACATCGATCGTGTTGAAATCTGCTTCTTGGGCCGACCACACATCGATTACGTTTGCAAGCCTCTGGGAGGTGATACTCTCGGCTTCGACATCAACTTCATTCCAGGTCTCGAGAGTTTTATCCAGGAGCAGATTCACGCCAATCTTGGACCGATGATGTACGAGCCGAACGTCTTCCCCATCGAAATCGCCAAGATGCTTGCCGGAAACCCCGTCGACCAAGCCATTGGAGTCCTGCAGATCCACTTCCACGGCGCTCAAGGTCTCAAGAACCCTGACAAGTTCTCAGGTACTCCAGATCCGTATGCCACAGTATCCATCAACAACCGCGATATCCTCGGCAAAACAAAGACTGTGCATGAGAACGCCAACCCGCGCTGGACCGAGACTGTCAGTGTCATTCTGACGAGCTTGAGGGAGCCATTGACGATTGCCATCCACGACTACAACGAGTACCGCAAGGACAAGGAGCTTGGTGTGGCCACCTTCAACCTCGAACAGCTCGAGCAAGACCCAGAATGGGAGAACCAGTCCCTCGAGATCCTGCTCAACGGCAGGCCTCGCGGGACCGTTTCGTGCGACATTCGCTTCTTCCCCGTTCTCGAGGGTCACAAGCTTGAGGACGGCACTGTCGAGCCACCACCAGAGAGCTTGACTGGTATTGCCAAGTTTACCGTCGAGCAGGCCAAGGACCTCGACGGATCCAAGTCTCTCGTCGGCCAGCTTAACCCGTACGCCGTGCTCCTGCTTAATGGGAAGGAAGTGCAGATCTCGCAGAAGCTCAAGCGAACGAACAACCCGATCTGGCCGAACGCGACGAAAGAATTGCTCATTACAGATCGCAAGAAGGCTAAGCTGGGTCTCGTGATCAAGGACGACCGCGATCTCGCCACCGATCCCGTTCTTGCAACCTACCAAATCAAGCTGGACGATCTTCTGGATCTCACGAACAAGGGCCAAGAATGGTTTAATCTGGCTGGCACCAAGACCGGTCGTGCGAAGATGTCTTTGCAGTGGAAGCCTGTCGCTTTGAAGGGTTTTGCGGGTGGCAATGGCTACATTGATCCTATCGGTGTCATGCGTTTCCACTTCAAGTCTGCGAAGAACCTCAAGAACCTTGATACTGTCGGCAAGTCGGATCCATACGCCCGTGTGCTCCTTTCTGGCATTCCCAAAGGCCGGACTGTCACCTACAAGAACAACCTCAACCCCGACTGGGATGAGGTCTTCTACGTGCCTGTGCATTCCACTCGCGAGAAACTGATCGTCGAGGTTATGGACGAGGAGAATGTTGGCAAAGACCGTACTATGGGACAGATGGAGGTCGACGCTGCTGAGTACATTCGACAGGACTCGAACGGCGAATACATGGTCCACGACACGAAGAACGATGTAATCGCGGCACCGCTGCGGATTGGACACGGCACACCAAAGGGCACCTTGAACTTCACAGTCGCCTTCTACCCCACTCTCAATGTTATTGATCCCGATGAAGAGGAACGTGAGAAGGAAGAGGAGAAAGAGAAGGTTCGCACCAGTGCCGATGGATCTCGCAAGAGCATTGGTTCGCGCAAGAGTACCGAAGTCAACGGCACGGCCGCAGACACTGCCACGCCCCCACGGCCAGTCAGAAGTGGCACAGTCGGCACCATCAGCAGTCTCAAATCGACCGGCTCGAAAACCGAGGCGGCTGAGATGCGGAGAGCCCTCGAGGCTAACGAAGGCGAACAGGAGGAAGAAGTTAAGAAGGAGGTGCCCAAGATCAGGATCACCGCGGATGACCTGACCGAATACGGTGAGTCGTGCAATTCTTTGGGGGGAGATCTATCACTGACATGCCGCAGAATCTGGCCTTATAGTCTTCACCATTCACGAAGGCGACCTGGCGTACACGGGAAGCTATTTGGAAGTTGTCATGGACGACATGAGATATGCCTCGTACACTAGCGCCAAGATTCGATCACGCCAGCAGTCATTCAACGAGACTGGCGATGCCATGGTCCGCGAGCTGGACCTATCCCGCATGACACTGCGACTCATCACTGAGACCGACAAGAAGGGCACCGATGAAGACGATATTAAAGCGAAGCTGACTGGCCCAACTCTTGACACCCTTCGCAGATGCTTATACACGCCGCAGGTCATCAGCCTGAAGGACTCTTCCGGCCACGAAAGCAAGATCAAGGTGTCGATGCGATTCCTACCCGTGAAGATGCAATTGGATCCCAGCGAATCATTCAACAACCAGGGCACCCTTCGTGTGGAAGTTCTGGATGCATCTGACCTCCCAGCCGCCGATCGCAATGGATTCTCGGATCCATTCTGTCGTTTTGTGCTCAATGGCGACCAGGTGTACAAGACATCGACGCAGAAGAAGACTCTGCATCCTGCGTGGAACGAGTTCTTCGAAGTGCCAGTCCGCAGCCGCACCGCCGCCAAGTTCGACGTCAACGTGTACGATTGGGACTTTGGTGACAAGGCCGATTACTTGGGATCTGCGTCGATCAACCTCGACGTTCTCGAGCCATTCCAGGCACAGGAAGTCATTCTCAACTTGGATGGCAAGAGTGGATCCATCAGACTGAAGATGCTGTTCAAGCCAGACTACATCACTCGCTCTCGACAAGGCTCCTCGACCTTCTCTGGTACCTTCGCTGCACCAGGCAAGATCATTGGTGCGCCAGTGAAAGGTGTCGGCAAAGTTGGCAGCGCCGTTGGTGGTGGACTGTTCAAAGGAGCGACGTTCGTCGGCCGTGGCTTCAAGCGACGAACTCAGAACCAGGACGATGTACCTGATGATGCCACTGCTGAATTGCGTGCGACGAGCATGGAATCGCAAGATGCAGGCAGTCGGCCAGGAACGGCAGCAAATGGCTCGATGCACGGGAATTCGATCGACGGCCTGGCAGTACCAAGCAGGGAGGGCATGGCGACGCCTAGGACGCCTCATCAACGCCAAACCAGCTTCGGTCAGCATTCCATTAGTCCGGGAGTGCCTGGAGAAATTGGCACAGCTACTTTGTCTGTCGTCAGCGCATCTGGCTTCGAACCGGACACCAAGTTGGAGGTGCACATCCACCAGGAGAGCAAGCACGGCCACAAGGAAGTGTTCAAGACCAAGTCGGTCAAGGCCAAGACTGGCGAGGCCACGTACAGTGATGAGTCGAAGAAGATCCAGTGCAACGCCGCTCAGCAATTCAAGGTGGCCGTCAAGAACGATCGATCTTTCGGCAGAGACGAGGACCTTGGAGAAGCAGTGTTCTTCATCAACGACCAAGCATCGGGCGGCGAGCAGCAAGTGCAAGTCGGACAAGGTACCGTGGTCCTCCGTACATCCTTCCAGCCCGCAGAAGCCGGCAGCATGCTCTCACCAGAGTCACCGGCCAGCAACAAGCTTGGACGTTTCATGAGTCGGCGAGAGCGCAGCGTGACGCCGTCTGGAAACTAGGAGGATACCAGAGAGCAGCCAGGCAGATTGCGGAGAGCAGGGAGGAGTATTCGAGACAAATCTAGGACGATGACGGGCAGTGTTCGTCGAAGACTCAGCAATTCTAGTACGACCAGCCTGGCCCGCACGAACAGCACGGCATCCAACGTGGCGCCGGACGATATGCTGCCATGGACGCCCTCTTTCACGCTGAATGCCAAAAGGGATATGGATGAAAGGGCGTCGGAGGACACGGCGAGGGCGATGGTGCCACAACAAAACTTGAATTCGTCTTCTTCTTAAGGTGTTTTGGGATGGATTGAGATACCAATGAGCGCGCGTGCGACAGCTTCTTCTCTTTCTGTGTTCTACTATTGGTCTGAATGTAATGGTAGATCGTGTAATCAATGCAAAAGTCACCTTGATCTCCATCACTGCCGCCCTTCAATTCGCCCTTCTTGGTGCCTTGATGCCTGATCCCCGCATGATGAAAGCTGAAGTTCCAAAGCTTCCACGAGCTTCTTCAACCGCAGACTTGGCACAACACATAAACCACAACCTGCTTCTCTTACTTCCACCACTGAAACAAACCAAACATTTGATTGATACATTCACGACTGGTAACTAATACAGCAACTGAGACACCATGTCCGACGCCGACGCTCTCAAGGCCGAAGGCAACAAGCTGTTTGCTTCCAAGAACTTCTCCGCCGCTGCGTAAGTCACATGCTGCTGGACATTTTCCTTCAAAAGAAGAGCATGCTAATGAATTCAAAGTGAGAAATTCGGAGAAGCCATCAACCTCGACCCCTCCAACCACGTCCTCTACTCGAACCGATCCGGCGCATATGCTTCGCTCAAGCAGTGGGACAAGGCGCTCGAAGATGCCAACAAGACCACCGAGATCAAGCCCGACTGGAGCAAGGGCTGGGGACGGAAAGGTGCTGCTCTGCACGGAACAGGCGATCTGATGGGCTCGGTACAAGCATTCGACGAGGCACTGAAGCTGGACCCTAACAATGCCCAAGCCAAGTCCGGTCGTGATGCGGTGCAGCGCGCCATTGAGGCAGAGGCAAGAGCAGATGGAGTGGATCCAAGCGGTGGATTGGGCAATATGTTCAATGATCCGCAGATGATTCAGAAGCTGGCCAACAATCCCAAGACGGCGGGATACCTGGGTGATGCACAGTTCATGACGAAGCTGCAGCAGTTGAAGAACAACCCGAATGCTATGAACCAGGAGATGTTCTCTGACCCGAGATTCCTGCAAGTCATGAGCGTGCTGCTGGGCATTGACATTTCTGCACAGCCGACGGACGATGCTGATGCTGCGGCGGCCAAGTTCCAGAAAGAGCACGATGAGAAGGATGAGGATGTGGAGATGCCGGATGCGAGACCCAAGAAGGAGGAGCCGAAGAAGGCGCCTGAGCCTGAGCCGGAACCAGAGCCGGAAGATGAGGAGGCGAAGGAGAAGAAGGCGAAGAAGGAGGCTGCGGACAAGGAGAAGGCACTGGGCACGGAGGCCTACAAGAAGAGACAGTTTGACGAGGCGATTGAGCACTACACCAAGGCATGGGACACGTACAAGGACATCACCTACCTGACCAATCTCGGCGCGGCACATTTCGAGAAGGGCGACTACCAGGCCTGTATCGAAGACTGCAAGAAGGCTGTTGAGGAGGGTCGCGAGATGCTGGCCGACTTCAAGCTCATCGCTAAAGCATTCGGCCGGATGGGCAGCGCCTACGAGAAGATGGGTGACCTCGCCAACGCCGTCGAATACTACTCCCGCTCCCTCACCGAACACCGTACTCCCGACATCCTCGCCAAGCTGCGCGCCGCTGAGAAGGCAAAGAAGCTGGCCGACACCAACGCATACATCGACCCACAGAAAGCCGAAGAAGCGCGCGAGCTGGGCAACCAGAAGTTCAAGGAGAACGACTGGCCCGCCGCTGTGGAAGCCTACACCGAGATGATCAAGCGCGCTCCCGAAGACCCTCGCGGCTACTCCAACCGCGCCGCCTGTCTCATCAAACTCCTCACTTTCCCCTCGGCTGTGGCCGACTGCGACGAAGCCATCAAGCGCGACCCATCCTTCATCCGCGCCTACCTCCGCAAAGCGCAAGCCCTCTTCGCCATGAAGGAGTACAACCGCTGTCTCGACGTCTGCGCCGAGGCCAGCTCCCACGACACGGACGGTAAGAACGCACGGGAAATTGAACAGCAGAGTCAGAAGGCTTTGCAGGCGCAGTTCTCGTCCCGCGAGGGTGAGACGGAGGAGGAGGCCCAGCAGCGGATTCAGCGTGATCCTGAGATCATGGCGATTCTGCAGGATCCTGTCATGCAGAGTATTCTGCAGCAGGCGAAGGGTGATCCGGCGGCGCTGCAGGATCATATGCGGAATCCGGGGATCGCGTTGAAGGTGCAGAAGTTGATTGCGGCTGGTGTCATTAGAATGGGACGATAAGCGCCATCGTGAAGGTTGGAGGAGAAACGTTGGTGGTGGGAGAAGTCGTTTTGGGTGGAAGTCCGACCACTTCAAGCGAGCTATGATTACAACAGCGGCATAGCGTCGAACGGCACGGAGAAAATGGCAAGCTCTGGCTTGCTGGCGTATGGATTCATGAGATGTAGGTAGCTTGCTCTCGGTCTTGATGATAATGTACAAACAGACTTTCACGTTCAGGCTCATATCCATACCAAAGAATAACTGTATCGTGTCCGACGAACTTGAAACGCTTCGAAAGAACCAGCTGCTCTCGCCAAGGTTCGAGCATGGCAATGGCGCTGTGATTCCATACGAGTGTGTGTCTGGAGTGACATCCCAACTGCACCTTGTAAGTCCAATGACAGCCCTCCCAAGCGCTAGTGACTGACATTCTTCTAGCATGTATCGCTTCATGGTCAATTACTCTGCCGAGACACTCTTGCCAGCTGGTTTGGTGTAATAGTTCGCCAGGCTCCTGCGTTGCCGACCACCCAGGGACAGGAGAAGACTAAGCCAAATGGATATGTTGCACACAACTCCCAATACCTGCGTTGGCTGATACTGACATATATTGCAGTACAAACGAACGAACGCCTACCTCTCACTTCGAAGCCGACCTGGTCACCGCTGCGCTAGCAAGAAAAAACGCACGTGGGACATTAAGAAGACTTTGAAAGATAGAGATGAAGAAAGCAAGCTCCCGGCCGCCAACAACGCAGTGTGTTGTCCCTCTCTGACAACATCCTGCATCGACTACTGCCTTTGATTGAAGTAGAATTTTCCGAAGAGATCAAAACGTATTCCGGCATGGCGCCCAACAACACCGCCCCTCAGGCCAGCGATACCTCTGCAGGCCTCTTCAAGTTGCCGGGAAAAGTACCCAAAAAGATCCTCGAAGCTGCACTTCTCCTGCCTCGCGAGCTCTACCCCTTTAGAGACGCTGGAGTTCCACTTGAGATCTTCGCCCCAGACAAGCCAAAACTATGGACATCGGTACTTCACACGAACCGCAATATCAGCGCGGAGGCTGCGGCGGTGCTCTATGGTCAGAAGACCTTCGAATCCTCGGACATGCAAACACGCAAAGAATCAGAAGTGCTAGAGACCTTCTTGGAATGCATAGGGCGCGGCATGCTAAAGCGAATCTGTACGAGTCTTCCCGCTACAGACCAACTCCTGGATGCAAATGGGCTTGTAACTGAACATGTGCCGACCTTGCAACTCCTCAGAACAGGCTGCTCTGCCCTGGGCCGGCTCGACGTCTAGAATCCTGGGCGGGCTCGTGGAACTTCATGAGCATGGTGAGGCGGATCTGGTTCAGAGAGCGTTCGCACGAGCTGCGAAGCGTTCCTTCTCTTGAGATCGTGATCATACTGGACGCCCAGAGGGTTTCTTACTGCAGGTAATGGAACATTTGGGATGGAAGGTACTACCTGCCTACAGGAATCATTGGTAGGCTCGATGTGTTTATTCAAGCAACAGCATTTGCTGGGTATCCGACTATACGCAGCTTGGCAATCATCTTTCAAGCGAGAATATGCGTGGAACGGTAAAGCATTTTACGACAATCAGGACTCGACGGGGACCTTGCGTGGTCAGCATTCAAGTGCAGCTTGTTAGCCTCTCGATGATTACTTGATGCATAGTAGCCTCCGCCACGACTGATGTGCGTGGGAGCAATCCAAGATTCTCAACCCGAGAGGTGATGAGCGTGGAAACGAGAAGAGCATCGTCGCAAGTTCAAGGCTAGTCAAGTCCAAGTCTGACGTAGACTGGCATTACTCCTCGCTGGATGCCTTATCAAACGCCCGGATCTCAGGATGGAAGAATCTTGAGTTCTTCGGTCGCGCACAAGGCGAGGTCAACTTACTTCGATGTCATCAGGCATGAAAGGAAGGGGTCGCTGATGTTGATCGAGAGTCTCCGTTGATGGGTAGCGGTTGCGTATCGATTCTGGGTCTCGGGCTGGCTGGTCGTCATCGACATCAGTGTTCTCACGGATGAAGGGGTATATTTGAGAATTGAGGCCAAATGTGATGGTACTCCAACTCTACGTCTTCGACCGACATCTTGAGCAACAGTAAGTAAAGGCCGCGCTCACGAAACGTACACTTCGTGGAGTTTGTATGGCTGCCCTGCACGTCCTCCTCCTCTTACAATCTGACAGGAAGTCCCAATTCTCGACTGCACTACTACGGGAAGGCATCTAGTCCCAGCATTCCTCTTGCTCTCGAGGCGCGACCACTTCTCAGAGAAGAGGAGTCCTCGTCCATACTGTCCGATTCTGAACGACGGCCCGGTGTCAGCGTTGATTCCTCGAGAGAAAGTGGCGAATTTTGAACCGGCGTGAAGAGCTGAAGGTTTCGCTTTCGCGACCGTGCGAAGGCATTCTTGCTGGGCGATGGACATTTCTCATTACCAACGAGGCGACTTCATCCTGTCTGCTTCTGGCGTGTTGGCCGCTTCTTCTGATTCCGCTTCTCTTCGGACTGCTTGCGATGAGGAGATGGACTGGGTGCCGGGCTGCGTATGAACTCCGGTTGGCGAGTGATGCTGCATTTTCGACCGCGATCCGGATTCGGCGGTTCTGTAGATTCGACGACGATTTCGCTTTTGCCGTTTATCGTGCACAGCAATGACTTTCGTGCGGTCGACATTGTGCGATGCGATCAGTTCGTTTGGATCGTGAGCCAGCAGTGGCGAAGAGTCGTGGGTATATCACGAAAGATGCCATCTTCTCCTCATGCAAATGGCGCTGCTGGTTAGAAGACACGTCTTTGTTCTCTTGTCCACACCTGTTTTCACTCATGTTGTCTTTGTCTTTCGACAGAGACATCTCACCTTTTGTCTTGGCAGTCTTGCGAGAGACATTCCTCGTCAACGGCAGGAATGCTTCAGCCGCTTGCAACTCATCGCATGTACATCAACTCCCATAATGCTTTCAGGACGGCGACGCCACCGGCTTGCGTTTCTACTGTGCGTCCTCGGCCGCGGTCGTTGGGATCTTGGGGGTTGCGATCATCTTGGATGTCTACGTGGTGCCCCTTTTCGGCGACGAGAGGTTTCTGCCGCGCATTCCACGCACGAGTAGGTATACTTGTCTTTGGCGACAACCATGGCCAGCTATTCAACGCCGAGGCATTATTCCGGTAGTCGACAGCACCATCTGGTAGATCAGTCTCCAAATAGATATCCTCCTGAGATCCCCAGTAAGAGCCGAACTTGCCGTCGGCATCTCTGGTGCTTACTGCGGCCCGAGCATTGTGAGCTATCCATAGCGCATACTCCTGACAGCTCTGATGATGCAGCAGCGCAAGCTCCTTCCCTGCGCTGTGCGTCTTGCCGGGGTAGAGCGGCAGGGCGGGAAGGGGTTCGCAGAACAAAGTCAGATGGTGGAAGAAGATGCCTTTGAACGTCTGCCCGTCCTGGCTGCAATCTCCCCGGCTGTCGCAGAAGTCTTCCAGGATACCTGCTCGACCCAGACCGGCCCATTGGGAATTGGAAGATGGTATGCCAAGATCGAATTGCCAACCTGTCGCCTTGATCGCGTTTCGCGCGAGCTCGTGTCCATCAGTAAGGTAGGTGACGTTTCCCGTGGCTTCCCACAGACCGCGTAAGCCGCTCAAGAGGACGCCCTGGTTGTAGGTGTAGACCATTTCGTTTCGAGAGTCGCAAACGGTGGAGTTCCGTCCCAACCCGGAAATGTGGAAGCCATCCACGTACAAGCCGAGCGTATTAGTCATGTTGCTGTTCTTAAGCCAGTCGTATCCCTGCACTGCAGCTGCGAGGTAAGAAGGATCATGCGGCTCGGCATCAGGGGTGTCGAGGCTGGACTTCAGATGTTGAGCCATGATGAAAGGGGAGGAGTTGTGATCGCCAGGAAAGTAGAGGTACATGCCTACCGAAGCTGCGATGAACAGCTGGTTTGTGATAGCGTTCTTGTAGGGCTCAAGGGCCGGGTTCCAAACCATGCCTCCGCCGCACAGGGAAGTATCCCAACCGCGAGAAGCCAGATCGTAAAAGACGCGGGCTCGATGGGCGAAGGCGTCTACAAATTGGGTGCCATGCCACGATCTGAAGGAGCCGTCTGGTAAGGGCGCATGGTAGTGGAGGCGAGAATGGACAGCTGTGAACTTGATGGTTTCGAGCCAGCCAAGCACCACCCAGAGCATGTCGTCGTTGGCCTCGTTGCGTATGGCAAAGGCATCCTCACCGAAATAGTAGGCGATTGATTGGGCAAAGTAGCGATTCAGATCGTTCTCCATGTCCCGCGCTGGGCCGACGCTATTGGCGTCATCCTCGTCTGACGTGGACAGGAGGGCTATGTCGTCCAGGGACCGGCTGAAAGTGGCCATGGCAGAGACGATTTGGGTGTTGATGACGGCGGCAGTCCAGTCGATGGCAGAGGGCCACGCGCCCACCCATAGCTCGAAATATTCCGTCTGCATGACATCCAGGGCCTTGCGCAGGTCGTCCAATGGGTCGATCTCAGGGCCATATCGGAGCGTCGGCAGTGATGGTGTAAGACGAGATGATGGTGTTTGAGGCGAAGGGGTCAGCTGACTCGTGGCGGCAAAGTGAAGGGCGAGGAGGAGGTATGTTGGAATTAGCTGCTGTTGGCCGGGGAAGAGCTTCATGGTCGCCGCTGTGCTCTCCGCCGGCCGGCCGCAGAGTGGTAGATTGCGGATGGGCGCACAGAACAACCGCGGCAGTGGCACAATGGGAGGTGAGCGATAATGATGAGGGACGGAGGGACGGTGTGCAGGTGAATGTCGGGCACATGTTCGCTGCATGTGACCAACGCGCATGGGATCAGTTTGGCGGACGGGCGACGGGCGCTAGCAGTTTAGAGGGTTCCATCAGCCAATAGGGGAGCGGCCGGAGGGTGGGCTCGAGTTAATCGGCATGTGCTTGTGTGGGCGGGTTGTCTTGTGCCACCTTGACTTGGGTGAAGAGACACACCAGACGAACGCGGGCTGGCTGGCGGACTGGTGGTGCTTGTGTGCTTGCTGCTTGGGTGCATGTCCGTCTGTAGCGTGCCTGCGCCTGCAAGTCGAGACCACCGCTGCAACTGCTGCTGCATTGCCTGCACTCTGCGCTGCTCTGCTGTTCTTTCGGCGACACAGGCACCGCATTGCGACCACCGCCACTACCACGACCGCCCACTACGCACCCTTCGCCGCCGTTTCGCCAGCTGGACGACGATGGCGACACTCGTTTGCCGCTCCCTCGCCCTCTAGACCCGTCTGCGCCGCGCTTGGCCACCACCGCCGCCGAACTCCCTCCATTCACCACGACAGTCGCTACATTCCCGTGCTGGAGTACAGGCACCGCCGGCTCTGTCCTCCCTCTTCGCCCAATCCTGCCCCTCCCGGCGGACCGACGTACGACTGTTCCACTCCCCTCATCACCACCGAGATGGAGATGGAGATGGCGAACAACACCCTTCCATGGGTCTCCAACCCCACCGCCCAGCTCGTCCTGGGCCGCACGCAGATCGCCTATCCCATCGTGCTGCTGCTGCTCTACATCACCACCTTCACCGTCCGCAGCATCGTCACTGCCCGTAATGATAATGAAATCGACTCCACCCCCGACCAACTGGGCCCCGGCGGCAAACCGCTGCCCAGGAAGAAGAACCCCTCCAAGAAAGAGCCCGACGTCCCGCAAGATTTGGACTTCAGTAAGCCCAGGAAGCTGCTGTTCGAGTGGCTGTCCGTCGCCGTCATCAGCAGTCTGGCAGCAAACATCGTAGTCGTCATTGTACACGCCATATACGCCCGCCGTGAAGGATGGTGGTGTGGCCAGGAACCGACGGTATGTCTCGTGCGAGTTGCCTTGCCCTCACTTTCACATGCTGATGATGCAGATCTACTTGGTGGGGTCGTTCATGATCTACATTCTCCTACTCATCCACATGGTAGACTCGCGGCCGTCTCCGACGGTTGCCCATTTCGTAACATGGGTCGTTGCCGCCATGATGGAGGTCGTGCTGCTGGGTGCATCGTTCGCCCTCTACACCACCACGCATCGCGAGCACAAGGTTGGGAGTCCGCGTGGTGGAGAAGTGCGCAGGGAGATGACAGAGTGGGAAGTCACTGAAGTCATAATCGACATTGTTCGCTTCTTCCTCTTGCTGGCTCTCGTTGCCTTCTTTACCATCTTCGTCTACCTGCAGGGCACCAAGAAGAAGCCCGAAGAAACGCAAGACCCAGAAGAGCGGACTTCCCTGTTGCCCAACGGATCGACCGAGAACGGCTCTGCCAATGGAACTGCCAACGGAACTGCCCAGTCCTACGGTGCGGTTACGCAGCAAAATGGCAAACCGCACGGACCCCACGGACACGGCCATCAAGACGAAGCGCCAGCCGGCTGGGAGAAGCCTAAGCAGACTCCAACCCGCAGCTGGTGGGAGTACATTCGCGCGTACGCCGTCTTCGTCCCATACATCTGGCCCTACAAGGATCGAAAGTTGCAGATCAACTTTGTGCTCTGCTTCATCATCGTCTTCCTCCAGCGAGGCATCCAGCTCCTCGTACCTCTTCAAGCAGGAGCCATCACTGACATCCTTGCCGGCGAGAAGGGTCCCATCTACATGCCATGGGGTGCAATCTCCTTGTATGTACTTTACCGCCTCTTCCAAGGTTCTAACGGCCTCTTGGGCGCAGCGAGGCAGATATTGTGGATTCCGATCGAACAATACTCCTATCGGGAGCTTTCTGTTGCAGCCTTTGAGCACGTGCACATGCTCAGCTTGGAGTTCCATCTCGGCAAGAAGACTGGTGAAGTGTTGTCGGCGCTTGGCAAGGGTGCTTCTCTCAATACGTTCTTGGAGTCGGTCACTTTCAATGTCCTGCCCATGCTCATCGATCTGGGCGTTGCTCTGGTCTACTTCCTCGTCTACTTCGACGCCTACTACGCCTTGGTCATCGCCGTCGTCACCTTTTGGTACGTCTACATCACCATTCGAATCGCCTCCTGGCGCGCAGAGATCCGCCGTCAAGCCACCAATGCGAGCCGAGAGGAAGATGCTGTCAAGAACGACTCGATGATGTCCTACGAAACCGTCAAGTACTTCAACGCCGAAGCATACGAGTTCAATCGCTACCGAGATGCGGTCAAGAAGTACCAAAAGGCTGAATACCTGGTCACCTTCTCCCTCGCTCTGATGAACACCATCCAAAATCTCGTCTTCATGATGGGTCTGGTCATTGCTTGCTTCATCGCCGCCTACCAAGTGACCAGTGGAATCCGCAAAGTCGGCGCTTTCGTCACCTTATTAACATACATGACCCAGCTTCAAGGACCACTCAACTTCTTCGGCACCTTCTACCGAATGATTCAAAACAACATGATCAACTCGGAGCGCATGCTGGAGCTGTTCAAGGAGAAGCCCACCGTGGTCGACAAACCGGACGCAGGCGAGATTCCGTCTTGCGAGGGAGAGATCCGCTACGACGACGTCCACTTCTCATACGATAATCGAAAGCCGGCACTGCAAGGCTTGAGCTTCACCTGCAGACCAGGTACTACTACTGCCTTGGTCGGAGAGTCGGGTGGCGGCAAGTCTACAGTGTTCAGGCTTCTCTTCCGATTCTACGATGCGGCATCGGGCACCATCCAAGTCGACGGGCACGATGTCAAGACAGTAACCATCGACAGCTTACGGAAACACATCGGTGTTGTCCCACAGGATACGGTACTCTTCAACGAGACCTTAATGTACAACTTGAAGTATGCGAGACAGTCGGCCTCAGACGAAGACGTGTACAACGCATGCAAGGCAGCCAGCATTCATGACAAGATCATGAGCTTCCCAGATGGATATGAGACCAAGGTCGGCGAACGAGGGCTGCGACTTTCTGGAGGAGAAAAGCAGCGAGTAGCGATCGCCCGGACCATCATCAAGGACCCTCGGATCATTCTGCTGGACGAAGCAACTGCCGCGCTGGACACCGAGACGGAAGAGCACATCCAAGAAGCGCTCAAGACGCTGTCCAGAGGCCGCACCATGCTGGTGATTGCACATCGCTTAAGCACAATCACCATGTGCGACCAGATTCTGGTGTTACACGAGGGCAAGGTAGCTGAAAGAGGCACCCACCTCGAGCTTCTCGCCAAGAAGGGTCGGTATGCCGGCATGTGGCGAAAGCAGGTCCGCGCACAGCGTGCAGCGGAAGAAGCCAAGGTGCTCAAGGATAAGGCCGACAGACTGAGGCGCGAAAGCATGGACAGCAGCGCAGCCCGTGGCCGGACGGACGACGAGACGCCGCCGAGCAGCGACGAAGACGAACACCATCGGGACCAACAGGCCAGGGAGCAGAGCGAGCTACAGCAAACGCTTTCCCTCTCACCCAGGTCGGCGATACCGCAGGCCCAGATCGCAGCAGCGCTGAGTGGAAAGGACTCAGGAACAGATGCGGCTGCACAAAGAGAAGCTTTGCGCAGCGGAACGGTACGCTCGCCCTCTCCCGTGGTGGAAGAAGATCACCACCAGCAGCCGAGCAGTAGCAGCGGCAAACCACCGGGACATCCTTGATTTTGCGACGAACTGGTACTTTGATACAAACGGGAGGCGTACGGCGATGCATGGACGGCAGTCTCCGCTGGCTCATCATACAAGGACTCACTGGACTTTTGGTGGCGGGTGGCATGTTACTACTAGTGTGCTGCATAGATTGGGTGTCAGCCAATGTTTCAGCCTTGGCTTGACCGTCGATTGAGTATTGTTTTACAGTGGAATGGAGGGGGAGGCGGACGGGTAAAAGCATGAATACGGGGAGGTGGCGGATTGGATGTTGCATCTCTCACTTTATCTTATCTCGGCTTTTAGGCCTGGCTGGCTGGTTGCATGCTGTACCAACATCGAAAGGGGGGGAGGAGGCAAGGCAAGACAAAAGGGCGGTGTGCAAAACTTACAACGAAGCAACAAGGGTGGCGTTTTTGATTCAACTCGGAAAAGGCGTTTGGTGGGAATGATTCTACGAAGGAAGGAGGGTGGTTGTTCTGTTTTCTCTCGGCTCAGCGCAAAAAGAAACGGAATGGTCATGCAACTTGGGAGGCTGTATCTAATTTAACATGTGTTTTGACTTGGAACCTGGGAATCGTCGGTTGTCTGCAGCTTTTCTCCGCGAAAAGGATGGGATGGGAATGGGATGGAAAAGCACAATGGGAGTGCTACTGATATGAGATTGAGCGACAGCTGGAGAGAGACAAAGGGCATCAGAGTAGGATTAGGAGTGAGAATGGGAATATTGTGTTTGATTTCAAATCGTTCAACTACTTGTGTCTGTGGGATGTGTTCTAGAGTCCCAAATCGTTGGACACCAATCCGTCCGCCGAAATACCGAGACACGAGAACGGCACAGGAGTTTGGTTCCGTCGTTTTCTAGATGCGTGGGAGTAGCGTCTTCTTCTGCGTTGCCAGCGCATAGAATGTGCCTTTTCTGGTGCCGAAAGGAACCGAGCCGGCCTGGAACTTCGAAGACGCTGTCTCGGGATTGATAGGTCTTGGATGTCGGGTTTGATGGGACAGCTATGTGGAAAGGAAGCGCTGGCGGATATGCATATGCGATCGTTTTGGTTGGTCATGGGAGGCCATTGTTTGGCTGGGGGAAGGTGAAGTGGAGTGTGAGTTTGGGGATGGTGAAGTGGGGATTTTTGGGGGCTGGGATTTCTCCGAGGAGGGGCGAAGTGAATAGGAACAGCAACATCTCATCTCATCAAAAAGATTCTATAGGTGAGCATGTCTTGAGAAAGATCATCAGTCCCAACAGACCGGCTCTCCCACCCAACTCACCGGCGTCCGTACCTGCCGAGTCGTGTTGGTGGACGCAAGTGAGATTTCTCCCACTTCCCATTGCCCACACCTCCGGCGCCAATGCAGGCAGCTCTCGTCCCCAGTCCCTTGTCTGACGGATGTCACGTCCGCTCTACTGGAACCAGCGCGCTGCAGCTCCCGGGCCCGGGGGGTTGGAGACACTGCAGCTGCACCTCATCGACTAGCTGCAGCAAACTTCTCCACCGCCCGCCAGCTCGTCACGGACGATAGCGAAGGCGAAAGATGAGGCGGAGTGGGAGCTTCTGTCAATCGATTCCTCGACTCGCATTCACGATACGAACGCCTTGAAACTGGATGGCGATGGGAACCCTTTGAAGAGAGGTTTCGTGTGGATTCACTCACTCATTTGATCTGGGAGCGGAATGGGAGATTGGGAGCTCGGCATAATCTAATCGAACATACGACCCTTGCATGTGGACAGCCAGCACATCTCCGTCGGACGGACGAAGAGGACCAGGCGAAAGCTCATCACTCACCTTCCCTGGCTCGTATCTTCCCATCTCACCTCACAGAACAGGCATACAACCCCTGCTATTACGACTTACGACGGCCACGATAAACACGCACCTGCATCGACTCCGCTCATCGTCTACATTTCCACCCCGCCATTACTCTTCTTTGGATCCTTTTTACTTTACTTCTGACAACCACTCCCTCGGGCTCATCACACGACCATAAGCCTCTTGACCCGACGCAGCGGATCGAAACTTATGGCTGTACGCCCACCGTGACACAATCGAGAACGCCTGCTTGGAACTCTCCGGCCGGACATCACCACTTCACTGCATTCGATCATCCCTCTCACCATCATTGAGACAAGGCCACCACCACCACTATGAGTTTCTCGGATACCGGGTCCGGGCAGAATTCTGCGTCGATTCCTATTGTAGGCTTGTCCTCTTCCCTTTGACTTCCACCTCTGTTTGATGTTGATGCGCAGCCATGTTTGATGGCGAAGTGGATGGTGTTTGGTGTGTTGGGGAGAGGCTGACGAGTTTTGTGTGCAAGGACGATACTTATTCAACGTTGGAAAGTGACGATGGATCGACTTGGAGGGAGGATGGGGAGAGTTATTCTTCGTTAGTCCGACCTTTCCCTTCCTTCTTCTTGTCCACTCGATTGAGGAGCTGGGCGTTATGGAATGGAATGATGCTGAGAAGAGGTTCAGTGGCCGAACATTGGCTACCACGACGACCATGTATCGGTATGAGAATGGGAGGACCTATCATGCGTATCGTAAGCATATCTTCCGTAAAAGGAGAATAAGTGCTGACCATGGACAGGAGACGGCGAGTACTGGCAGCCCAACGACGAGAAGCAAAACAATCACGAAGCCATCGTGTATGTTCACAATTACCCTCCACCCCTTTCTTCAACTAACATTCCCAGCCACCACCTCTGCATTATGACCCTCAAAGACCAACTCTACCTCGCCCCCATCTCGGACCCCAAAAGTATCCTCGATTTAGGCACAGGCACCGGAATCTGGGCCACCGACATCGCGGACAAATTCCCCAACGCAGAAGTCATAGGCACCGATCTCAGTCCCGTGCAGCCAGGGATGCAGCCCGATAATTGCCGTTTCGAGATCGACGATATGTGTAGTGAGTGGGTGTATCCGGAGGAGTCGTTTGATTTTATTCATATTCGAGGACTCGTAAGTCTCCCCTTACCCTCGAGCATAGATATGGCTTGACGTTGATGTTTTTGATAGTTCGGCTCAATAGCAGACTGGCCCACCCTCTACACCCAATGCTTCAAACACCTGCAACCCGGCGGCTGGATCGAACAAGTCGAATGGTCAATCCACAACCGCTCCGCCGACGGCACGCTCTCCCCCGACGCGACCCTCGCGCGCTGGTCCCGGAACGCACTGGAATGCGCCCAACGGACCGGGAAGACTTTCGAGATCGCGGAGAATATGGCGGGTCTGATCAAGGAGGCTGGCTTTGAGGAGGTGGTGGAGAAGAGGTTTAAGTGGCCGATTGGACCTTGGAGTTCGGATCGACGGTTGAAGGAGATTGGACGGTGGAATTTGTTGAATTGGGAGGAGGGGATGGAGGGGTGGGTTATGGCGCCTTATACGAGGGTTTTGGGGGTGAGTTTGTTCCTTGCACTCGAGAGGTGGTGGATGGCGTGCTGATGATGGGACAGTGGACGCCAGCACAAGTCGCCGAGTGGTTGAAGGAGATCCGGAGGGCTTTGAGGGATCGGAAGCAGCATGTTTATCATGAGGTGTAAGTTCATCCTTGATCTTCTTCCTTCGAACACCAGCTGACATGGTGGGTAGACGGCTGGTCTACGCCCGGAAACCTCTGAACTCGTAAATATTCGGCCTGGCAACCTTTCTTGGGGCTGCTAAGACTTGTTCGGTCTAGGGGTGTTCAGCGGTGGAGTTGGATCAAGGGTTCGAATCTGGATATGAGCATCTTTCAACAGCATCATCATTCGCATCTCCTGGCGTTGGGCAAAGCGTTCCGCTGCTCTGGGGGTTGGCAAGGGAGAGGCAAGAGGGTGCATGATATGATCTAACGACCAGCATCTTTAACGAAGTAATGAAACGAATCGACGTATGTGTTTGAGAAGGCTTAAAAGCTACTCTCTGTTCTCCAAGAATATTTGGGTAGGAAACAGGGACTGGACAGCAGTAGACCAAGTCTTTATGTTCGTTCCTCCCCTCCTTTCCATCTGCTGTGCCGCCTCGCGTACATTTCGACATGCGTGAGGTGAAGTCCAATCACACTTCCAACCACTACCGAGCGAATGGTACTCGGTCTCGCCAACCCAACCCAACTCCGCCAACTTACCATACTTTTGGTATTTCTTCCGAACCGAAGCGATGTCGGCTCGTGCGGCATGAATGAGGAGAGGGATCCGGTGGTATGGGTTTCGGTATTTCCTTTTACATGTCGTCTCAGGTTGTGGGTAGACCCAACATTGAGAGTGATATCTGCAGCATTGCCATATTGGCAAAGAGGATGAGAGCAAGGAACACGAGAAGTAAGGTCGGGTAGAATCCTTCCAAGAGCTTTCGTTCTTCTTTCTAACAACAGATAAAATAGGGGTATCCCATGCCTCCAAAACGCCATCCCCATGCACATCAATCACTCAATCTAGGTATCATCCTCACTCACAACATCCTCGCATCCGCCACACTCCCCACCTCCGAAATCCAATCCCAAAGCACCAACCCCAAAACCTTCACGCCCGGCATAACATAGCCCTCCTAAACGCCACAGATATTACACCTCTTCGTCTTATGATCCCCCGCATAATGATCCAAATGATCCTGTCCGTCCAACCGCTCATCCTCCTCCGGCACGCCCCCCAACCAAGACTCATGCTCCACGTCAAGAGATTGCATATGCTTCTTCAGCTCCGCGGTGACTTTCTCGACTTCCTCGTCCAGACCGAGGTAGGAGCGTAGGAAATCGCCCACTTCGGTGTTCTCGTGGTTGCCGACGAGCGCGGAGGCGGCTTTGGGGTCGGAGGAGTAGATGTTGACGTCCGCGCCGGAGTGGCCGTGCGTGCTCCAGCCTGTTTGTGCGCGGCGGGAGATCATGTCGGCGAAGGTGTAGGCTGAGCGCTCGGGTTTGGTGACGAGGGACTCGATTTCGTCGAGGGATGGGTCGTGGATGCCGAGGTTCTTTTTCAGGAGGTGTTTGAGCCAGGCGTTGAGGTTTTCGCTTTCTGCGTCGATATCCTTGGGGTCCGAGAGGCTCGAGCGGATCTTGGCATCCGTGTTGAGGTGGTCGTGGTATTCGCGAGCAAGGTAGGAGGCGGAGTGGGAGGTGTTGGCCAGGACGCCGGGGTACCAGAGGTAGTCTGGGTATTCTTCGTGGAGCTGGCGGGCGGTAGCAAGGCCTCCGGTTTCGTGGTCGGATGTCGAGACCATCAAGGTCGGCACATCGCTCTTCTCGATGAAGTCGAGGACCTCTTTCATTGCGTGGTCGTAAGCCAAAACTTCATGAACTTGCGCAGCTGGATCATTGGCATGTCCAGCATGATCAATCCTCGATCCCTCGATCATGACGAAGAAGCCCTCGTCCTTGTCTTTCGTCGCCGCTGCGAGCATCTTGAGCGCCGTCTTGGTCATCTCCGCCAGCGAAGGATAGACATCTTCTTGATACCTGCGATCAATCTCGTACGGAAAGTCGCCCATGGGGAGCAGAGCCAGCAGTGGGAGGTCGTTGCTGGCGCCCAACTTGTCAAAATCCTTCCTGTCACTGACCAGCTTGAAGCCATGCTTATCCTTCGCAATCTTCGCAACATCCGTCCCATCTCCCCTACAACTTCCCTCAGTCGTGTTCGTAATGAAGTGACACCTCCCACCACCCATCATAAGATCCACCATCCTCCCCAGCGGATGCGTCTCCCCAACCATTTGCAAAGCAATCTCATCTTCCATCTCCCTCTTGCGCACATGACTCGCAAACACCGCCGGCGTGGCATCCGTGATCCTCGTGGTCACAACAAGTCCAGTGGTATACCCCATCCTCTTCGCCGCTTCCATAACACTCCCACAAGGCTCGAAGTTCGGCAAGACAGAAATCGCCCCATTGTAGCTCTTCTCCCCACAACTAAACGCCGTCGCCCCAGCCGCCGAGTCCGTGACGAGTGAACTCGTAGATCTCGTCCTGCTCTGTCCGATCAAGTGCTCATCCAAAAGCAACGTCTGATCCCAGGGTAGCTGCTCGGTATACTGCCTCCAACTCCTCGCCAGCGTCAAAGACGTCGGTCCCATGCCATCCGAGACCATAAAGATGAGATTCTTCTTCCCGCTCACGCCCTTGCCATCTCCATCATCTGTATCCCCTCCGCCTCCTGTTTGTTGTTTATGCTGCCACACCACCGCCAGCACGACGACCACGGCTGTCGCTACCAGCGCCCAGACGAAGAGTCCTATCTCGCGCCATCGCCTAGTCCTATTCGCGCTCGCGGGAGCTTGTTTGTTGGTGCGCTGGCCGGTCAGCAGGGCGTCTTCTTCCTCGATGCCTGTGGCGGTCTCGCCGGAGTTTTGCGATTCAGGGCGGGCGAGGAGGGGTTCTTGGTTGGACGGCATGGTGGTGGAGGTGCGAGGGACCGCCTCGGTTGCGGTGGTGGTGGTGAGTTGGTCTCCTATCCCTGGCGACGTTCGTTCGGAGAGGTCGTAAAAAGCTGAGTGAGGTCTTTTGGTGAGGCGGTGACTGTATCGAATGGATGCCGCGTCGATTTAGGGAGTGTAGGTGAAGAATGCAAAGGAAGGTTTTGGGAGAGTTGAGTCGAGGTGGATGTGTTGGCGGAGATCGTCACATGAAGCCGTGGCACTTGGACCAACTTGACCCTGGCGTCGGCAATCTCGCCCGCATAACTTCGAGAATCACACTTCACCACATTCAATGGGCAGGGACGATTGAAGTAGAGGCGAGCTGTGAAATCGAACTTTTGCGTATCTGTCGAGATCATCTACACAAGAACAGGAACTCGCATTCAATGCATCAAAACCAATCCGCTTCTTTAGTCAGTGCAACGCCGCATTATATCCCAACTCTACGCTGGTTCCTCCCATCATTCATCATCTCGTTAATTGCTTGGGGTTTGTAGTGAGAACGCCTCGAAGAGCACTTTCCTTTCCTCTCCCTCATCATCTGACGTTGCTCCTGCTTCGTCCGATGTCCCTTCCGCCGTACGCTTCGTACTCTTCACGGTCGAGTCGACGCTCCTCCTTGTGGCCCTTCCACTCACGCCATTTGTTCTCAGCGACATTGGCTCCAAGACCACCGACAAGAGCTCCAAGCATGATGTCGCGCTGGCGATGCTGCTTGCCTCCGAATTCTCGGCCTGCCAAACCGCCAATAACGGCTCCAGCAATACCGACACCAAGACCACGGCCGCTGACATCGAACGTATCCTCGAGCTTCTCCTTGATGCCACCGCCACGCTCACGATCCTCAGATCGGCTCCTGGAGCGAGAGCGCGAGTAGGACCTGTCATCGCGATCACGGCCGCGGGACTTGGACCTGCGGCTCACATACGATTCTTCGCGGCGGTCAAGTGCGCCGTCTGATCGTCGGTACGCAGCGACTGTGCCGTAGCCAGGCTCGTCGTATCCAGAGCGGTAGCTCTCCCTGCGACTTCCATCCCATGGACGGCTGGCGGGCTAGAAAACAGTCAGCGAAAATGATGAAAGCACACACTGGGATGTTGACGAACAACAAGTGGTCCTGCACTTACAGGGCCCCGATACCGCTCCGTCTCCTCGTACACGCGATCATAGTCGCGGTCATCCTCATATCCACGGCCATTGCCCTTTCCATATCGACGACCGCTTCGCTCGTCGTAGTCGCTGTCATCGTCGTCGTAGTATCGGCTACGCGGTGGCTGGGAGCGTGGACGCTCGGCGGCGTACCCGCCTTGGGTGTAGTCGTCTCTGTATCCCGACGCCATCACACTGTCTCGCTTGGTGGTGGAAGAAGTCTTCAGGTGTCTCAGATCTCGGTCAGGCAGGACGGATTCGGGCTTGCGACACGGGTCGTCGACTTCGATTTCGTAATCGCGAAGGATGCGGTCGCTGGTGGCGCTTTCTTGCTGGAGGCTGCGGATGCTGTCTCGTCTATGTGTATCGCGCTCGGGGGAGGGCAGCTGATTGCGATGCTTGCGGCTCGTCCTCGACCCTGGATATGGTGCAGCAAAAGTCGTCGCACCAAGGGCGGCACCTGCAACAACGGGAGGTACAGCGCCGGTCAGAGGAGCACCGCCACTAAACTCGGCAGATGACCGCACACCACGGGAGGTAGCGGACGTCCTGTCTCCGAAGCGGTTGTTAGACGCAGAGGAAGGCGACGTCTCGCTCGGCGGATCGTTGGCGGCAGCGTCGGGCGGGGGCCTCTTGGAGCGATAGGGCGTATAGGACTCGTCGACCTTCTTGCCGTTGACGTACTTCTGGTACTTGTCCCAGCCTTTATCGAAATGCTTGTCGACGATGTAGTTGGTGGCTTCGAGTCCGTTCTCGACGAAGGCCTCCATGCGACGAGATCAGCCTCCCACCAGGTCTCAGGGAACCTGGTGGCGGGAGGGCGGAGTAAGCCGGAGGGCGCTGGGGGGAAATGACGTGTGGCCGCAGATTGCACTGCCCGAGGGGCGCTGGGAGAGCTGAGAGGTCTGCGGGGCACGTGTTTCGGTGCAGATTGGGCGGCGATGTGGTGCAGCAGCGAGAGGGGCTGGGGCGAGCGCTCACCACTCTTCGGCGTCTTGCTGGTCAGATGGTGGTGTGGTTGTGCTGGCGGGCGGTGATTGTGCTGGGATGCCTTGGCCTGCTGCGGTGCGACCAGGACGAGTGAAGCGACGAAACCGGTAAGATTCTGGCTCTGTTTGCCTTTCCTGTCGATGTTGGAGATGCTGTCGTGGTCTGGAGGTTCGCGCGAAAAGAGTGGAAGCGTCTGGCGCCAGGCGGAGCTCGTCTTTGGTGCCGCTGGCGAGGAGGTCTCACGTTTTCTCCGCTCTCACACGCACTCGCACTCGAGATCAGGCGGGCAGCTCACGCCGGCTGTGAGTGCTGCTGCTGGTGTTGCTGCGCGCAATGAGTCGCGCAGTCGAGATTGCTGGAGATGAAGCGCAGAGGGTGCAGTGAGCGACAGACGGGGTGCATAAGATTTTGTAGGAAGACGTGCTTGTGCGCGAGTCTGGATGCCGGCGACGACGACGATCGATGAGCGCTGCCGCCGTTGTCGACGCTTCACTTCGCGAAAGCCGGCCTTCAACTCATTCGCTGCCACGACATCTTCCTCCTCACTCACACTCACTGCACTGGCGATTCTGGAACTCCGTGTGCGCTGGCTGCCCTGTTCGCTGACGTCACGCTGCACAGAGGCGCATAACGGTCGACTGTTTCTGGATCGATTGGGCGACGATGTCTCCTATAGGGCCTGGTGCTGCAGAACCCGTGGAGAGCGCGTGCTGAGCGGCCGGCGAAAAGACGTGAGTTCGTGAGCCGGCGTGGGAGGACTGCAGCACAATGAGGGAGGGTGGAGGAGCGCGGCCAGTGGCTGTCAGCTGCTCGACTGCATCACTTCGACCCATCTCCTGACTGTCGCCCGCGGGACTCGAGGGCGGTGAAGAAGAATGCGATGCCAAACGCATGAGGGAGACGTTCGACGGGGATCTTTCACAGACGGCGGCAGCAGTTCGCTCGAGTGGATACGGTGTTGGGTGAAAGCATACTGATCCACTGGTTCGCGAGGACGAAATGCCGGTCCAGCACGACTCTTGGAGGCGCTCCCGGTAAACTGCAGTCTACACATCTTCTACTGGTCGGACTGGAAGACCAGCTCTCCCCGAACAATGGCATAACGCCAAGCTCGTGAAGGGCTTCTTGCATTCTGCAACTTCTGCGATAAAGTTGGAGATTGCTAGGATACATTCAGTATGAGAGGAATACCAACGGTGCTGACCAAATGAGCTAGAACAAGGAAATGTTTTTAGATGATCTCTTGGAGCGAGGCACTGTCCAGAGAACGAGTGACCGACTGGTTCACAAGAATGAAATGCCAATCCAGCACGACTTTGTAAGCGCCAGCCAGGCATTGCTGCGACTACCTAACATTCACCCTGCATGAATCAGGCTTGGACCTTTCGCAAGGCGCAGTCGAAGGGGCACGCAACCGCCGAGTTCGACTTCAGCTCTCGACCAGCAACCCCTTCCATCTACTTCTCTCAGTGCTCCTCAATTGAGCAACAGGTGCGGCATGATGGGAACCAGTCTCGAGGAGACCGAAGAACCCCTTAGAAGCGACAAGCTTCACACGCCTCTTTCGGACCCAGTCAATCAAATCAGATTGTTACGATTCTTGCCATGCTCGAGGAAACGCGATGATCCAGTCCGTCTCAGCATGTCCATCTGGTCCCTCTCAGATGCTCCGTCCTACATGGCCATGTCATACGCATGGGGCGATGTGAACGACACAGAACACATCATCGTCGACGATATATCTGTCTGTGTTCGGAGAAACTGCCACTACGTCCTCTGGCAAGCTCGGCTCCACCATTCGGATGCCTACATTTGGATAGATTCCATCTGCATCAACCAAGGGGACCTGCATGAGAAGAGCGTCCAAGTGGCTATGATGTTCGACATCTACAGTGCGGCTTCCTTGGTTCTCGCCTGTGTTGGACCTCACGATGAGGACAGTATCTGTCTATTTGAAGAAACTGCCAGCCAAATGGCGGTCCAAGAACAGGGCAGGAACTCTTATTATCAGTTCATGTTCGCGGACAGACCTTACTTTTGGAGAATCTGGATCGTCCAGGAGCTTTTCGCAGCCAAGCACAACGTTGAGATGTTGTGCGGATCAGATAGATTGGATTGGGCTTCGATGGCATGGCTTTCAGGGAGATCGAAATCCGACGTCCCAAGGACTGGAGACCTTTGGCTTAATCCGAACGAGTGGACGCATAACGCATGCTCGGAGCTTAGGACCTGGAATCTGGAAGATGTGTTCAAAGAATTCCAAGATTCGAAATGCTCTGATCCTCGGGACAGACTGTTTGGCCTGTTGTCTCTGATCGAATGGCCTCCTGGTGTCGAGCCTATCTCGCCAGACTACACGAAGAGCGTCTTCGATTTGGCGTTGCAGCTTGCCGAATATCTAAAGGACGAGGGCTTAGAGGGCATGCTCCGGGCCTTTTGGATTTCGCATGACTCTGCAGAGATGATGGCCCTCGTCGACAAGCGACGACAAATTGCGATCGAGTCTATGCCCAGCACAGTTGAACCAAAAATCTACGTCGAGTCCAGATACATCTGCGGTTACGGTGATGTGTTCACGCTTATCGACCGTTTGGAAGCCGATTCTCGCGGGCGCCTGACCACTCCATTACTCGGCTTCCTGTACCTCGACAACACTCAGCTGGCGAGCATTCTTGCCACAATGCCCGAGCTGCAGGCATCTCAACAGCCGTTGATGTATAAGGGGCGACTTGTAGGATTACTATGTGCAGCCGCTAGGGCCGGAGACGTTGTCATCGCCATCTCTGGCCAGAGACGAGTCTTTAGAGACCAACGGTTACAAGTCCGTGGTCTGCTTGTCCTTCGGCATAGTCACGCAGACTACTACGACATTGTCGGACAGGCCCTCGTGCCCGTCGCGGGCGGAGGCTCTGCTCTGCTCGACTATCGCCCCTATGACAAGGCAAATCAGTCTTACGCAAAACTGGAGTTTAGCCTTTCTGCGGAAGACAAGATTGTACTTGTCGGGCAAGACCTAAAGGATGGTAAGCGTCAATTGGCAGTCGGCGAGCGCGAATTCACGGCCCTTGGCCGTGAGCAGTCCGACCTGAAGGCTTGCTTTCGTCGAGTGGCGACATGCCCGGTCTCCGATCCTCGATGTGCTGCCAATATTGTATGGGAAGGGTCTGCGAGGGACATGGAGGACAACCATGCGGATTGGTATGAAGAGTTTCACACTGAACGACTTCGCAAGCCGAGGGGATACTAAACATCATTGGTACGGGCATTGATGTTCGCCAAAGTCACGTCAACCAGACATGTTACCTTAAAATGGACGAAGTGACATTGCGGAAGTCGAAATGGCACTATAAGAGGTTCAAGGCTGGCTGGCCAAATGGACCGCAACTCGCAGGTTCTTGTTGAGGAACTATTGATGCAGAAGATGATCATGCTACGAGGTGGAGGCAGGCACAATGCTGTTGCCTGCCGCACCCAAGGCCGCATGAGACAGCACAGGCGGATATTTAACCATGTGTTGGCCATGCGCTCTGTAAATGCCACTACAGAGGTATAGGGCCACTACGCGGAGTAACGTTACCTCCAATCAAGGCCCGGACCGCCCACAAACTGCAAGACATGCGACACGGTACTTGTGAGTAGTCATCGACTGGCATCTTTGTCAGTCGAGGGTTCTTGGCGTGAAGGATCATAACTCGCAACATGGCACGCCATGCCCTCGAAGATCTTCAATCCTTCACGTTGCACGCACGGAACTTCCCTGTAGGAGGAAGTTCGGGGCGATGTGCCTGCGAGCTGGGCACACCTTTCATTGCTTCTTCAGACTGCTAAGCATTCTCCATCCTCCTGCTTCCTGTGGCATTGGGGCATATGCCCTAGATCCCGCGAACAAGCTAAGAGCTTAGGCCATGTGGCCATCAAGTACTGCAAGAAACCCCAATACACCACACACCACCATGCGTTGATCATTGATAACTGCTTACGTTTACTCTCGGAGGATCAATGGATTTCAGCAGGAGATCATATGCTAGGGCCTCGATTAGACTCATGCAGGAACAGGTTCTGGTTGAGGGTATCCAAACTTCAGCAGAGCCAAGGTATGTTCTAGTACTCGCACTCGCATGGCTAACTGGATGGACTTAGTCACCTGGGCTTGGCTCTACCAAAGTCGAGAAGAACAGGCCGGCATTCGTTCACCGTTATCCAATCATGTATGGTTATCGATGGTAAGTCGTGCTTAAGCAAGAACTCTCCCTCAACCTTAACCAATAGCTCAATCGCGGCGAGCTGGCGTCATGCCATCATTGCTTGAACATGATGAATGTCCAATGGGTACGTCTCCACTTTATGACTTTAGATGAATTGCCAGCTGATGTTAGTCTCAGGTCTTTGCCAGTATCTTGCTGCCTGGAGCTCATCATTTGTTCCAGAAATCCATGAAAGGTCGAGTTTATACAGGCCAAACCCCTCTCGGACGAGAATGGCCTAGAATGGTAGAATCTCTGGGTATCTGGGAAGGAGCAAGAGAGTGCCTTTCCACCTCGATCCTTCCACACTTCGATGCCGAGCTTCCTTCGAATCCTTCGACAATCCCGCTTCACTTCAAGCTTCAAGCTTCGGCCACGAGACGACTTCGCCGGTCTCCTTTACACCGATCTGGGATCCATTTCGTGTGTATACACAGCTTCCACCGTCGACTGTGCCGCTCAATAGGCTTTGTAAATCGCTAATTGACGGCGAACGGAGGTCGCCGTCTACGATCATGAATCGACGTCGACGATATATTTCAACGGGGATGCCTCGTGCAAAGTCATCCGAGAGAAGATTCGCTGATATCGAAGACCTGCTCGACATGCAACCTTCTCAGTCACTTCGCTCGCTTCTTGGCAGCTCCTGGGGAACGGAAGAGGGTGCCACAAGTCCTACATCTCCATTGGCCACCCGTGAGCACTCTGCCAAGAATGCAAAAGAGGTAGAGCTCCTCGAGAAGCTCTGCAACCATTTCTGGTCCCAAGTCAACAAGCGAGACTGGACGTCCCTCTCGAGCCCGGTGTCGTCGCCTGCCTCTTCCACCTCTGCACCATCTCCCGACGTCAAAATAGAAGGATGCATGGACGATGCTTTATCCCCGACGAGCAGCACTTGCAGCGAGGACCCCTTTGCAAACTGGGTTGCCCCAAACTTTACCGCCGACCTCAGCAATCGCGACACCCTCTCAACCTATGAGGAGCTCATCAACGTTCAGAAGTGGTTCTGTCGGAACCATCCCGAGTACCATCTCGAAGTACAGAATGTATCGACCGAGATCGACATGCGACATGGCTGGGCAAAGGTCTTGTTCTTGATGGCCATCACAGGGAACCCGAAAGGTGTGAGTCGGGAGAGCGTCGTTATGTTCAAGTGGAAGAGATGGGATCGGCAGTGGTGGTGCACGAAGCTCACGACCATCAGGGCGGGCGGCACCAACCATGATGGGGATGGCTGTGGCGTGCTCTGTTGGTGACAACGACCGCCTTCTCCTGCCTCGCCAATTGCAAAATGCTGTCGCAGGCGAAGAGGACTTAGTTGACCTGGTTGTGCGACCTTTTCATGATCGACAGCCTTGCATGAGTTCCGAACAACGTCAATTCAGCCGCATCAGATCCACGGTCGGACGGGAACGACCATGCATGGCCACGCATAGTATCACCCAGCTTTGCCGGCTTTGAACACCAAGAGTACACACCAAGCTATGATCGACAGGCCACAAGCGACATCGTGCAGCACGGCATTGCTCAGCTTTAGCCTCGCGAGCTGACCGAGCTCAAGGTTCGTCGCTCAAGTGGCATTGCACTTGCCAATTGGTTCTCCCATTGGCGTTATCGCAACAAGTACAGGTACCTGTACAACGCTGCTATCTGTATACACGGAACGTGTGTGTTCAACGCAGCGCCTTCTTCAGCCGTTGCACTACATTTACAGCCTCACGCCCCGGAGCCCATATAAATGTTCGCGCCGCTGGCTCTTATGTCACCCGCGAGTACCTTTGAGCAACAACGATCCACCGTAACGTGCGACTATGGCTTCATCAGTGTCATCGAAATCCTCGGACGATGGCGTCTCTCCCATCTCGCCCGTCGAGTCCGACAACACTTTACGCAATAATCCCATCTATAACGACTCCGTATTTGACGACGACTTGAATATTAACGACTCTAATGTACATAAGTCAGAGATCTCTACTCAACATACCGCCGATGTAGGCGGCGCTACATTTAATGAGAAAGGAGCACGTGCCTACGTCGAGAACTTGTCTTCATCATGCTCAGATTCCGACATGGAAGGCAGTAACGATGCCAACCATCTTCGCTTCGGTCGCCTTCGCTACTACCTCGACCAGCGAGATGGCAATACATGGAGAACAATGTTCATTCGCGATGGGCCCCTACTTGGTATCGCTGCTCTCCTGTTCGTCCTACTCAGCATCCCAGCAGCAGCCATTGTCTTAGCCGTGTCTGATGGCCAGGCTGTGGAGAGGTGGAAGGTGCAACCCAGCGTGTATCTTTCCGTCTTTACTGGCATCGGCAACAAAGCGTTGGCATTTGCAGCGGCGGAAGGTGCCATCGTCACTTGGTGGGCAAGTACTCTACACTCTACGCAATCACCACTGACTTCATCATCACTGACTTGGAACAGGTACGAGCCCTTCGAGGTACCACGCTGAAGGATCTGCACTACGACTGGGCGGCTGGCAATCATGTCCTCGGATCTTTTTCCATCAAACGAGCCGGTATACTGACGGCCACATCTCTCTGTGCGATGGTCATCCTGGTCGATGGCATCCTGCTGCAAAGTGCCACGACGACAGTCCAGCAATCACTGTCCTTACCAGTGAGACTCAACGTCAATCTTCCCCAAGAGATCCCGACGAACTTCACTGGAATTGGGGCCAAGTTGGACCCTGAGAACGAATGGATCCAGACCACCTTCAAAGTTGACTTTGCGGAGGTCTGGAAAGACTGGGGAAATCGCAGTCCGATCCCTTCTCCCATCGAAGGCTGTCCTGGGACTTGTAACACGGCTGTGCGAGCTCCTGCTCTGAAGCTCAATCACTGCCGGTTGACAGAAACCGCATTCATGAACCTCACGGCCATCGCAGCGGCAAATGGTAGCGAGGCGTCCTATCCATCGATCTGCGAGGATCAAGATGGCGAAGGCCATTGGTGTCCGGCGCTCTCAGTATCGGTGGCAATATCTGCTGAAGCGATCCCAAGAGAGCAAGTCCTTGTCTCTATTGGCATTGTCGATCCTGAAGTGGGCGAGAACAATGAAGGCAACTTTACCAGAAGGACCTGCTACCTGGACCCGGCAGTGGCAGAATACTCAGTCGCTGTCCACGGTAGCGAACGAGTGGTCGTGAATACAACAAACCCAACGATTCTGTCTCTCGCCAATAACACAGCCCGGCAACCGTCCGCACCATACGAGTACATCAACTCGACGCTCGGTGGCATCGCCGTCCTCGCCGATATGTCATACCACAGCAATGTACTGATGAGAATCCGAAAAGACGCAGCATGGCTCAACAGTCCAGGTCCCTTCCAGCAGAGCCTGATCGAGAACCCATCGTTCTTCTCCGACATGAGCCAACAGAACCCCCCAATCCTGCGAGATCCTGCGCCAGAAATCTTCGCTGGTCTGAATGAGTTGATGTTTCGTGCTGCTGTCCTCGCCGCAAGTAAGGTCAACCAAAGCGACCTTGGGGCTCTCCTGGATCCTGCGCTTCCTTCTAGATATGGTATGGACGGAACCCGGATCGATGCCCAGCCGGTCTTTCACACTCGATGGGGCTTCTTCTGCGGTGCAGCTGCTGTCCAAGTCCTCTGTGTCGCTCTCGTGACCATCACATATTGGAAGTACTGGACTATCGGCCGCACGGCGAGTTTCAGTCCGTTGGAGATTGCGAAGGCTTTTGATGCTCCGCTGTTGAGAGATGCTAAGCCGAATCTCAGGGCCAGACATTTGGCTGAGGAGATCGGTGATCGGAAGGTTAGGTATGGGTTAGTGAAGGGTCGGGAAAAGGGGAAAGAGATGGACCAGTCGTACATGAGGCTTTTGTTCGACGAGGAAGAGAATGTGCAATCGCCCTGGGACGGATGCCGCATCTCCGCATAGACTGCTCAAGCCAAGCAATTGATCTCAGAGAAGATCGACGCAAGTTCGTCTTGTTGGACGGAGAGCACTTCACCGATGTGCCGTCATGGCGTCCAACAACGATGACAAAGACCCTAGCCAACGAAAGCACGTACAGTGCACCAAGCCAACGTCAATCGGACGAACAAACAAACGGATTATTCTCAGAGCGAAAGCGAGTCGGTCTTGGTTCTTGCAGCAAAGCACAAAGTGGCGTACAATGCGAAACCAAATAACGTTAGCAGCTCGCAGGGAGCTGAAGTCGCAGACAACGAACCTTGTTCGCCAACTTCATGCATTCCTTTTTGGGACTAGTCGAAGGATCACATGCGTACAAGGCGGCACAGTGCACGAAGCTACCGTCACGATACGCTCTATGGTCGTACTTATATCCATTGGGTAACCGTCGAGCTCTCCGTCTAAAGGCCGTCTTGGTTGAATGATATAAGGTCGTGGTCGTTCGCTTTGAAGTCTGACATTTCAAACAACAGCAACGTCGACATCACAATACCCTTTCAATCAATCGATCGATCAACCACCATGTCCGACTTCATCCGCTCCCTCCCAGCCTGGACCGGCAGCACCTTCACCAAAAAGCTGAACTCCCAAGTCCCACCACTCCTCGATCCAACAAAAGTCACACTCCCCAAACCCTTCACCGCAATAGTCACCGGCTCCAGTCGCGGCATCGGCTCCGGAATCGCAAAATGCTTCGCCCAAGCCGGCGCCACAGGCCTGATCCTCACAGCCCGCACCCAAGGCTCCTGCCAGAAAACCCTCGACGAATGCAAAAAGGTCTCACCTCACCCCGACGAGCTCAAGATCTCGACGTTCTATGGCGACAATGGAGATGAAAGCCACGCTACAAGTATCGCCGAGATCGTCAAGAAGGAGTATGATGGCAATCTGAATTTCCTCGCCAACAATGCAGGTTTCTTGCTTGTCGATGGCACGGCTTTCAACAAAGTCGCCGAGATCAACAACACCAACGTCGAAGCCATGACGCAGACTTGCTACATCGGCCGGTTTTACATGATCAAACACCTCATGCCTGCCCTCCTCTCAGGACCAAAGGACAAACTCCGCGCCATCGCCAACATCTCCTCCATCGGCGGGCACGTCTCTGGTCCCTTGGGGTACAGCATCTCCTGCCTGGCGACGAACCGTCTCTCGCAGCGAGTCGATGAGAGTTACTCCGATCAGGGCCTGTGTTGTTATGCCGTCCATCCGGGCGCGGTATGGAGCGATGGACCGAAGGAGTACCTTCCACCGCGGATGAAGGACTTCTCGAACGATTCGCAGGATTTGTGTGGGAGCTTTCTGGTTTGGCTTGTGAAGGAGAGGAGGCAGTGGTTGAGCGGAAGGTATTTGGATAGTACATGGGATGTGGAGGAGTTGAGTGAGCGGGAGAAGGAGATTGTTGAGGGGGATAAGTTGAAGATGAGGATGGTCGTTTGATCGGAGTGCGAGAGGACATAATGGAGATCGGGCTGGAGCTCAATGTAATCGTGGCAAATTTATGTTATCCGAATGCAGACATCGCTTCTCTGGAACTTACATCCCTCCTTCTTCGATCTACAACTTGGCGGAAGCAGGCATGAATCGCATGGCTTGCCTTACTCCCAGGTCTGCAAGAACCTCCTCTGCACCACCCAGAATGGCATCGAACTTGTTCGTTCGGTTGAACATCTCCACAACTCGTCCCATACCTACAACAGAGTCAGCAACAATCCTTTCTCAACGGGAAAATAGTAGAGCTCACCAGTCTGCGTCAACCCCCTCCCCCCAAAAATATTCGTCGCCTCATCCGCAACCTCATGCGCACTCCTCGTACAGAAAGTCTTGAGTAGTGCAATAGGTCCACTCAACTGCTTCGCCTGCTCATCATAGCTCATCTTGGTCATCTGGTACGTAATCCCTTCAACCCAGGCTTGGTTCGCCTCGACGTGCTGGATGATCTTGGCGAGTTTGGCGCGGATGACGGGTTGAGAGATGAGGGGTTTGCCGAAGACGATGCGTTGGTGGGACCATTTGAAGCATTCTTCGAAGACGGTGCGGGACCAGCGGGAGACCATTGCGGCCATCATGAAGCGTTCCTAATGAGAGAAAGTGGGTCAGTGGGGGTTCGTGATGGGGAGGGGAGGGGGGATTTACGTGGTTGAAGTTGGACATGATGACCACGAAGCCCTTGTTCTCCGGACCCAGGAGATTGCGTTTCGGCACCTTGACGTTGTTGAACTCGATATACGTCGTGGCAGCCGCGGCGGAATAACTCGTCTTCACAGGCTTGGTCTCAACGCCCTCACCCCTCTCAATAAGCAGCACCGAGAAGCCCTTGGGCGTCTTGCACCCCGTAACGAAGTAATCGCACCACATGCCATTCGTGATCCACTTCTTCGTACCGTTCACAATATAGTGCTGTCCATCCTCGCTCTCCTCCGCCGTCGTTCGCAGACCCGACACATCAGACCCAGCGAAAGCCTCCGTGACCGCGAGACAGATCTTCTTCTTGCCACTCAGAACTTCCCTGCTCACCCTCTCCTTCAGCTCCTCGTCTTTACACCACGCGTGCACAGCCGTCAGACTGATCGTCATGCCCGCCATGTTCCCGTCCTGGAAACCACGCATGTTCGCCCGGACGATCTCTTGTGTGACGACCAGATCGTGGAAGTAGTCGTAATCCTCTCCTTTGACCACGCCACCGAAGATCTCTCTTCCCTTCAAGTGTTTTCCCGGTCCCAGTCGACAGGCCAGAAGATTGACCTCTGCCATCTTATCAATCAGCTCTTGCGAGATATACGTCCCATCAGCCTCCTTCTCCCTCGCCTCAGGGATGATATGTTTCTCCGTAAACTCCCTCACAGCCCTCTGCAACTTCCTGTGACTCTCATTGAAATATGGCGAATGGAAGGCTTTGTTCAGCCATAGCGGTTCGGCGTATGGGACGGCGGAGAGGTCGCCGGGCTGGGGGTCGATGACTTCGGGTTTCTCGCCATCGAGGGTTCCGACGAGGAGGGATTTGTATTGCTGGAGGACTTCGTGGCGGTGGAGGTTGTAGAAGGCTTCGGTTGCGTCTTGGCCGGCGACTTGTCGGAGGACGACTTCGCCGCCGGGGTGCGCGTCGATGAAGTCGGAGACGTCGTAGACTTTGTGATCGATGATGAGCCAGAGGTCTTCTTCGGTGGTGTGCTGGATGGAGGGTTAGATGGACAGCCTGTGGAAAGGATATGTGCGTACCTTGGCCACTTCCTGGCGGGTTAGTGGGCCTTTCATGGTGGCTATAGATGTGATGAAACGAGGACGTAGACTGGGAAAGGGTGGCAAAGGGAAGAGAGATGTTCAGAAGAAGCCATTGTTGAATTGCCTGAGCTACCTACAGAGTGTGGTATTGGACCGAGGTCCGTGGAGGAAGCAAGCAAGTTCAACGAGCAGATTCACCGACGATTACCTCAAGCGGGTAAGCCGAGAGCGGCTGCATTTGATTGGTTCGTCGCCGCATGTTGGCGGCAAAGACGCCAAAGGCGGCAGCAGTATTCCGCAGAGTAGAGCAAAAGGTCCTGATTGATCGGACGTGAGAGTTCTCACATGATGCCCAGATCAGAAAATGCCTTGACGACATCTTTATCCACGTTGACGAGCCACTGCGATTGGAACTGATCGTTTCCTCCCGTTGCTGCAATGGCTTGTTGCAAGTGATGCTTGATGAACTCGGCGACGTTGATGGTGTGGACATCGTCTGAGGCGGTCAGTTGACGGCGACGTTCGTCTTCTGGGGTTTCTGGCGCAGCAGTAGCAGTGCCATTTGCATCTGCAGATGAGTGCACCAGGGCGTCGCCAGTATCTTCGGCACCTTCGCGGAGCTCGGTAACGACGTCAGTCCAGATGGTCATGAGGGATTGCAGGCTCAGGAGTATGAAGGGTTGGTTCGTCTCGAGCAGTTTCGTCAGGGCAAGACACATCAGCTTCCGTCTCGATGGATCGCCGACGTTCTCGAAATGAGAGAACCACTCTTCCAACAGCCATTTCATCAGAGCCTCCAAAGGTTGCTGCTCTGAGAAACCAATGGCTGCGGCTGCCTGGCACGAGTACAAGAATCCGTCCAGCGAGCCGAGGATTGCGCGCGCAAAGATGGCGAAGTAATCGGTCTCAACGATGCCATCAACTGGAGCCTCTCTTGCGTTGGGACCAGTAGTGCAATGCGCAACCCAGCTACCCCGAAGGCCTTGGAGCAGCTTTGCGAAGACCCCAAACTCCCCGACCTGCGGATCTGCGCATCGCACAAGGTCGTAGTTGAGCATAAAGCTGGCGTTACTGAAGTCTCCAAGTGGCAGCGTCGACGCAACGTCCGTTCTCTTTCCCAGGCGCAACACCAATTCCACCAGATTGCAGGCGGCTCCGTTGGCATCAGGTCGGAGTGATCCGATGAGATTCGACAGTGCGGTGAACATGCCGTGGCGTATTCTCTCGGAAAGCATGTACTGTGGTGCGACGATGATATATGATTCCGTGATTTCCAATCCCTTGCGTAAGTTATCCGATCCAAGCTCATAGATTGGGTACAGATACTGCACAAGGTCGAGGAGTTCTGATGACACAGAGCTCGATGGAGTTTGAACAAGCAGAGCGGCCCAAAGTTCCAGTGAGTCTTCGAGCAGGAACAGATGCGTGTCTGATCCGGGCTCGAGGGCATTCTTGATGATAGGGAAAACCATGGCATGAAGAGGGAGGGATTCGGCTCTCATGGCGTTGACCAATCTCGTCAGAATGGTCATGATGGCTTGCTTCATGAGATTTTCGTCGCTGGACTCCTCCCAAAGTCCAGGCAAAAGCTCGATGATGCGTTCGGCGTAGGGCGTGATGTGCTGGTCGACATGCTCAACGATCACACTGATAGTGTTCAGGAGAGCCATTTTCGTGTCGGTGAGTTCCACCTTCGTGATGAGGTTCATGAGTTGCGTGAGAATCGTGTCTGCGTATGGCAAGAAGTCCTCCGCAGTAAACTCCCAGTCGCTTGCGATGTCTCCAAATTTACGACCAGCCGTGACTCTTACGACTTGATCGTTCATCGGGTCGGCTGGATTGAGCAAATGCTGGAATATTTGGTAGACAAGTGGTCGGCTTTCCTGTGACACTTTGATGGATATCCATTGGGCCAACAGTATCGCCGCTCTTCTTCGCAATATGCCATAGTGAGGCGAAGATTTCTGAACCTCTGCCACAAGGACATCCCGAATGAATGCGTCGAAATCGAGCTTGTCGCGAACGACCGAGGCGGAGATGCCAATGGCGTTGTACACAGAGTCCTTGAAGAGAATGTTGTCGTCATTGGGGTTCGCGACGGAGTGGAAGACGCCTAGCAAGGGGTCGACGATGATGTCCTTGTAGTTTATGGCGAGGTCCAGGAAAAGCTTCTCTGAGCAAGACCGCACAGAAAACTCCCAGTCCTCTCCATCCCCTTCTTCCCGCTTCTCCCACTCTTCCGGCTCATTGTGCCATTCTCGCAGGTCGCTCTTGCGGAAGACGAAGAAACGTGTGACGATCGTTTCCATGACTTCACGAACAAAGTCGTCCGTGAGCATGGATCGCTTCAAGATCTCCTGCGCCTGGTTCTTCTCGCCCTTGTCTTCCGAGGCGCGATATTTGATCGCTTTCGAAGGAGAGTGAACCACCTTCACGCAGGCCCGAATGATGAGAAGTCCTCTGAGGGCGATCTTCTCCTCCACTGATTTCTCCTCGGCAGCATCTCCATCCGTGCCAATGGTTGCGTCTTCGAGCTCTGAAAGAACGGCCTCCTTACAGCCGAAATCCTCGCCGAAAGACTTGATGAGAGCCCAGTATGAGGCCGTCATGGCAAGCGAGTTGGGGAGAAGTGCAAATGCGGTGGGGTGATCCCTCGCCATCTCGAAGTGAAGCTTAGACAGCTGAAAAGCGTGGCGGCCAAGGAGTGACGAGATTTCCTCTGGGAGCTGTCCGGCAACGCTGCTCAGCATTTGCAGGAACATGTCCAACTGTTGGATCGTAAGGTCCCAGAATGAGGCGGCGTCTGCATCTCGATTCGGGAAGTCATAGCCTGATACCATGAGACGTCGCAGGAGCTTGATGGCGAGGAGACTTAAGTGCATGTCGTCGACGTTTGGTGATGGACGCCATCTGTCCACCAGTTGAGCGTAGATGTTGCCGACGACAGACAGGATCTCGGGAGTGGCAGATGTTAGGTACTGCCTGATGCGTGCAAGCCGGCCAGTGGAGAGCTCCTTGACGATATGGAGAAGGGCGAGCAGTGCGCGTGCGAGTTGGAGCGGTGGGGTCTGTTGGTTGCGGATGACGCCGACAAAGCCTGATATCGCCTCTGGCCAGTCGATCGGAAACTCGTACCTAGCGATTTTGGCGATGACTAGGGAAGCTTGGAGGGCAAGTCGGTTGTCCTGTTCGCTCAGGACGGTGTCGGGGAGTCTGGATCGAATGACTTCTTTGTCTTCCTTTGGTACGGCACTGGAAAGGCTGTGTATTAGTATATGTTCGACAAGTAGTTGCGTAGGGCGGCGGTCTGTTGGCATGGAATGGTAGAGGCAACTTACTTGACGGCCGTCTTCCTCCAGTACTTGTCGATGCCATTTTTGAGCTGGATAATGGCCAAGTAGCGGACTTCGAGGGGGAGTCTCGCGTCGAGGTAGGCGCTCTGGAGATGGCGATAGAAGCCAGGGGACTTCTCCCACTGCGTGAGCTGCTTCGTGCCAGTCTGGATCTGGCCCGGATCACTCGAGGACGCCGACCGGAGGGTGTGGACGATGTTGCCCTCGGTGAGAGGGTTCGCCTCGCCGGCGACCTCGATGGAGAACGACGGCATCTCCGTGCCGACGCAGCTGTCTATGCCGTCGTCGAGGTCGTTGATGGTTGTTCAGGAGACTGTGTCGCGCGGAGAGAGAGCGTGCAGACATGTGAAGAGCGAATATCACAGCCAATCACTTCGACGCGGCGCTAGTCTGCGGGACGCACAAGCCACACCCGGCGACGACATTCAAAGTCTGCGCCCGCAGCTCTGTCCTCTTCTCTTCTACAAAGAAAGTTGAATCGACCTGGTAATAAATTTAGGCGCGGGGCCAGCGATATGAGCCTTGTGTTGTATACGCCAGGGAGAAGGACGGCTGTTATCAAGAAGCGCCGCGAGCCTCTGCTCTGACCTGCGACTCCCGTTTGACAGCAACAGTTTCGATATCCGTTCCGTACAGCTCCTTTGACTTTGCCTGCCGAGCAGCATCACCTGACGCGTTGCCTCATCCTCACGTCCCGAGCTCTGTACCCTCACTCGTACCCTCACTTGTACCTTCACTCTCGCCTTTACTCCGCTTTCGACTGCCACGCTCCTGCTGTCACTACTATTAGACTCCTGACTGCCCACTGCTCCGTCCAATGTCCTCCGCGCCAACGCCTGCATACCTGATCCGCCGAAGCAACCACCACTCGCTCTCCGTCGCGGCCGTCGACACGATGGCTGCTTAGACACCCGCGGGTCACGCGAGCACCATGGCTTGCCTTGGACATCCTGCTACCTCCCTGAACAGTCACCATCCAACGATCACAACACCATCCTGAATCGATACCGAGCACCGCAAACATCATGGCTAAGCACCGCAAGACGCCGGCATCGATCAGCTCGAGCGCCGTGTCTTCGGCCTTCTCCTCACGATACACCTCAAGAGCCTCTTCGCCAGAGCCTCCACGAAAGCCGTTTCGCTTCTTCGACCTCCCTTCGGAGCTGAGATTGCGCATCTACGAAGAGGTGCTATGGGCGAAGGCGCCGGTTGATCTGGGTGAGTATTGAAAGTCATCTGCTAACAGACCAAGACTAAACGCTCCGCAGACCCAGACAACTACCGAATCATTCTCCCCCGCCTCGCCCTCTTCCTCGTCTCCCATCGCATGCACGAAGAGGCCTACCGCGTCTTCTACGCTCAAACCATCCGCCTCTTTCCGCAGACGAACCGCTTCTACCACACCAAGAAGCCACTCCTCCAACGCCTCCCCATCCGCTACCGCAATGTCATCAACACCATGGATCTCGTGCTGGGTCCAGGCTGGACGAAACCGCCACGCTGCCAGAACACCAAGCCAGATCTCGGCCTGTACGACTGCGTCAACCTCCGCTCGCTGAAGATCTTCGTCACGATCGATCCCAGCGAGCCTGTTTTCAATGGCTTCCGCGGTGAGGGAGCTACTGAAGAGACGTACAAGTGGTTTTGCGTGGATCTGTTGGCGGGCATCATTGAACAGCTGCCACGGCTTGAGACCGTTGAGATTGACGCCAACACGTCGGTCAAGAAGCATGGTCCTCTCCTCTCGGCCCTGCGCCGTACGGTCGAGGCAGCACAGAAGAGAGTGATTTGGGGACCACGAAAGGCATTGGACAAGGACGAAGAGGAGATCGAGATTGCTGCCCTTGACGGTGCTCTTTCTGCCTTGACTCTTACCAACGAAGCTCCGCTGGCCATTACAGCTCAGGCGTAGTCGGTGAGAGACTCAGCATCCAGTCGTCGAGCGGAAGGGTTCGAATGACGAAATGCGTCATGTGAATGCACACTTGGACATGGAATTCAACGAAGAGATCAACGAGACCATGTCTAACGAGAGCTGGGGCTGCTTCGACAGTCCCGCAGATCACTCTACCAATTGTATGTTACGTCGTTCCTCTCTCGCATCCAATAATCTTCTCCTACTTCCTGTCCAGATCAATGCCACCAGATCCGAGTTTGAGGGTCTGCAAGGGAGAACAGTAGCCCCCAGAGGTCGCTCGTTTCAATACAGGTAGCATTGCTGTCCCTTGATGACGCCTTCTGCTTGCGTGCCTCAAACCCTTTTTCATTTCATTGTCACGGCTCTCTTCGCAACCGTCTTCTACCCCTCCAAACCACCCCACATCCCCGTTCAACAATGACGGCCCGAGCTCCGCATGAAGGTCGATCAATTGCCGAGGGCATCCTCACGTCACGACTGACATGTTCGCGATATCTCGCTTTTGCGCCATTGCAAGATATTGAAAGCCTTCGAGGTACAAAGAGGCTTCCTTTTTCTCATCACTCTCTTCGACTCCTCCCCTCATTTTCTCCAACATGGCAGACCCCAAATTCCAAGGCTGGATGGGCCTGGACAAAGACTCCGCCCAAGGCAAAATGGTCTGGCAGCAATTCCCCAATCCCAAGAAATGGGAAGAGACAGATGTTGAGATCGAAATCACACACTGCGGGATTTGTGGCAGCGATATCCATACGTTGCGGAGTGGATGGGGTCCGACGCCATATCGTGAGTTTGCCATCCTCTCCTGGAATCTAGTACGAGATTAGGTACTGATTGTTTCCAGCTGTCTGCGTCGGCCACGAAATCGTCGGAAAGGCCGTCCGCGTCGGCTCCAAAGCAGAAAAGAACATCAAAGTTGGCGACCGCGTAGGCGTAGGAGCCCAGAATTCCTCTTGCCTCCGTCCCGACTGCGAAGAATGCACCTCCGGTCTCGAAAACCACTGCACCCGCAGCGTCAACACCTTCGCCGACAAGTACCCCAACAACGGCGGCGAATCCTACGGCGGATACGCAGACTACCACCGCTGTCCCTCCCATTTCGTCTTCAAGATCCCGGATGCGATTCCCAGTGAAGACGCAGCACCGATGTTGTGTGGTGGGATTACAGTCTACTCACCCCTCCGAGAAAACGGCTGCGGACCCGGGAAACGAGTCGGTATCATCGGGATCGGCGGGTTGGGACACTTCGGAATCCTCTTCGCAAAAGCCTTAGGCGCCGACCGCGTCGTAGGAATTTCTCGTCGAGGGGATAAAAGGGAGGATTGTTTGAAGATGGGCGCAGACGCCTACATCGCCACCGACGAAGACAAAAACTGGCACAAAACCCACGCCCGGACACTCGATTTAATAATCTGCACCGTCTCATCGGCAAAAATGCCCCTCTCCCGGTACCTCGCCCTCCTTAGAACAAAAGGGACGTTCATCCAAGTCGGTGCTCCAGAAGACAAGTTACCGGAAATGAACGCTTTTCACTTTATTGGGAAGGGCGTTAAGTTGGGAGGCAGTATGATCGGGAGTCCGGCGGAGATTGAGGAGATGTTGCAGCTTGCGGCGGAGAAGGGGATTAAGCCGTGGATTATGAAGTATCCGCTCAGGGAGGCTAATAAGGCGGTGGTGGATTTTGAGAGGGGAGTGCCGAGGTATAGGATTACGCTTGTTAATGAGGGCAATGTTGAGAAGCAGAGGAGGGAGGGTTGATGGGTTTGTGTAAGTGAGATGGATGTGATGAGGTGAGGTTGAAGAAGTGTCATCAAGGTGCTGACTTTTAGGTGTTCTCTCCATCCGGCAATGCGCGACAGAGCCATTGGAGTAGGATGTAGCACACGGAAACACGAGACATATAATTGAAACATTTCAATACTACAAATGCATACTTATGGGTATCAAACAAAAATCCTCCTCTTCTTCTCTAAACAAGATAAAGTAAGCCTCCCAGAACATACCTACTCCTTCATCTCCCCCGACTTCTTCTTCGCCAACCCGCCAGTCACACTCCCCACATACGGATACGCAAACGCACGATTCAACGCACTCGTCGAACTCGGCGCCTTGACCTTCTCCTTGGCCTTCATATTCTCCTCGACAGTCTTGACCATCGCCTTCCTCGCAGCCTTGACATCCACCGCCTTCATCTGCAAGGTAGCATCGACTTTCTGCGAGACGTGCGTCTCCATCAATTTGGTGATGAGCTGCTGCATGAAGAGGCAGATGAAGACGCCGGAGTCTTTGTCGTTGGCTTGCTCGGGACAGTCTGGGACGTCGAGGAAGGTGAGTTGTTTGCAGAGGTGCGTGGAGATGCGGTGGGTGACTTGGGCGGCGAGCTTTTTGTTGCGGCCCGAGTAGGGGTCATAGTGGCAGGCGACGTTATCGGTTACGGAGACGAGGAGGAGGGACCAGTGGTTGTGAGGGGATTTTAGCGGGACGAAGACGTGGACGGTGCTGCTGAAGTCGGGGAGAGCGGCTGCTTTGAGGGTTGCTGGATCGGAGGATCCTTGCAGGAGCTGAGCTCGCAGTGGGCGTAGCAGAGTGAATTTAGCGTTGTCTTTGAGCATCGTAAGTTCGATGTTCTCTTGCCAGAAGTCGATGGCGTTATCGGTAAGGAAGTCTCCTTTGATGGAGTCGTAGTCTTTGCGGGAAAGACGGACGCTGTTGTAGCGAGGGGCCAGGTCGGCGTTCGAGGCGCTGTCGCTGGCAGAACTGTTTGTACGGAACATCTTAAGGAATGTCGATGAGCTTTTCCTGCGGCTGGGAATGTCGGAGCTGGATCGGTCGAGGCTTGATCGATCGAGAGTGCTTCCCATAGACGGCCGCGGGAGTGGCATCTCAGCAGTGGCCTGACTGTAGATTGAAGGAGTATATGGTCGTCCGCTGGAGATGCTGTCACGATGGTCCGGATGAAGGAATTGTGGCGATGGCAGCTGTGGCGATGGAGGAGCTTGACTCTGACTCGGAATGAGTATCTTCTCTTCGGCAGCCGGCAAGCTTGATGGTGGCGTCGGAGGAGCTTGTGGTTGGTTTGGAATTGGAACGAATGTGTTGTCGCCGGGAAGTTCAGACACAATTGTTGGACGTTGCAGGCGAAGAGGTTGTGGCATCAGTCCAGGAACCCCGTGAGGCTGGGATCGGTTATCCATGCCTTCCGTGACAGCAGGCATTTGCGGTCGATATGGAATGTCGGATGGCGATCTCGCGTACGATGGTCGATCCTGAGGCGGCTGCAACTGAGCCTGAGGTCGGATTATATTGTCGCTGACACTTCGAGGCTGGCCAAAGGCGGGCCTAAGATAGGCGTTATGGTCTGGAGATAGATTCGCGATGGACCTTCTCGCCACCTCCGGACTTGCGGGAGGGCTGACTGAGGACATTGTGCCTGTACCTCCAAAATCGCTTGCAATTGAGCTTACTTGGCCGCTCGTAGGTCGTGGGCGGCGTCGCTCCGGAACCGCTGGTGGTGGTCCCGCCACCTCGTCCATTGTGACTTGGAGTGACTTCTCGATTGGCGAAACAGGTGATATAACCGGTGCGAACGGGCGAGGATCTTCAGCTCGCGGTGGCTCGTCAGGGAGAACCAATCCAGCATACTGCTTGACATATGTGTCTCTGACGCTGTCCGGGATCATCGCAATGAAGAACTCCGCTCGAAGGCTGTTGTCTTGAAGCTGCAGGATCCGCGCCATCAGGGCAAGCGATTCGTAGCTTTGATGGTGGTTCTTTCCCAACACTCGCCGTCGACCGCGGAGAGCATATTCGCAATATCTGTAAGCCTTCTCGAGGCTGGCCAGCTTGATGTATGTCTGTGCTAGAAGATGAGCAGTCTCGCTGACCTGCAGTCGTTGCTGCTCATTGAGAATGGCGTTCTTGGGTGCATTGTCGAGGACACTTAGTAAAGCAGCCTCCGCATCCAGAGGCCCATTAACATGAAATGCACATACTCCCAGCATGCGTCGTAGCTCCCACGTGTCGCAAGAGGACTGCTGCTTGCTGCCCAGTCCCTTGATCATCGTCAATGCTTCTGTTAGATAGGTAGCGGCGCCGGGGTAGTCGTTTGCGTGGAAGGCTTCCTTGCCCTTCCCCAGAGCTTGCTGTGCGGCCTCCACGAAGAAGTCGTCCTCAGAGTCGGCGTCGTCCTCATCCAGTATTGAGCCCGAATTAGTGATCCTAGGATGGGTGGTATCGCTGTCGCTCCCCCTCAAAGTCAGGCCATCCGGAATGCGTCCCGTACGGCTGTCTTCACTGGAAATGACCGAATTGAGCTCCGTGCCGGCCATGGAAGAGCGCGACGTCACGTTGTCGATGGCGTCAATGTCTTCTATCCATTGACGGATCTTGTGCTTCTTATCGTACCCTCCGTCACCAGACACATTGCTCACGACGCTGATGGCCTTTGCGTGGTCTGGCGGCACCACAAGCACGGAAGGCGACTCCATGAGAAGCTGACGTCGCAGCGGACGCTTCGAAGAATGATGACCTGCTGTTCACGCTAGTTTCGCTCGCTGATTGTGGGAGATCTTGGCCCGAGATGATGCCTGTAACTACGACTTGGGTGGAAGATTGGAGTGCCGGAGAAAGAGCGGGACTTTCATGCTTGGGAGGTGATGAAGGCTGGAGGCCGCCGGAGGATTCGAGATGCAGTGGTGTGCTGCGGTTTAAGGCTGCGAAGGGTCTCGCCGGGCGTAGATGCATCTTACACTTTCATGCTTCCCTCGCTGCAGATAGCTGAGCTGTTCGGCGGCAGCTGAATGGCCAGGGAGTGCACGTGGTGATTTGCCTTACCCTTGCTCGGATCTTCGCCGTGGTGCCTGACTATTCGCCGGCCATTTCTTGGAGCGCCGGATGACGAAGGCGATAAAGGTGCGGCCAGCGGCTCATCACCATCCGATAGCATCGCAACAATCGATGAGTTGAACAAGTTGTTGATGGTTTTTGCCTGAGGAGAGTGCAAAGGTGGAGGCGGAGCGAGGAAGCTTCGGCTGCGGCCAGCTCCTTCTCCTTCTCGGCCTAGCTCGGTGAATGGCTGTCACATGGCCGGGTCTTGGTTCGACAATTCTCCGAACTATTTCGCTCCTCTAACACACTTCGTCCATACATCGAGTGCCTCGAATATCATTCTGATCACGAAGAGAGTGCGACGACTCGACAATCGAAGATAAGTGAGTGCTTTCAGCTATGGCTGCTATGGCCTCCCGTAGCTACGGTATGCTACAGCTAACAGCACTTCACCTCCCCCTTGGCCGCCGACTGGCCCTGCGCATCTATCATTGAAACACTTCACACCTCATCACATCTCCTTGGACCGTTCCATACAGGAAAAGCCGCGCAAGCTCGTCTGAGGCGTCGACCAGCCTTTCCTCCGATGGGACCGAGCGAGCCACTCCGTCAAGCCGGTTTTCTTCGCTCCATATCGTCGGTGCGTTCCAGGCGCTCGCAAACCATTGCTTGCGTGTAGATCCGTCCTTGATATTCATCTAAATCATGTCAAACGCAAAATTACACAGATGAAGTTGATCACCAAGAGAACTGAAGCACAGTATCCAGTCGGCGTACCCCAAGATCCCATTAACAGAAACCAAAGCACCGCACGAATGAACCACTTCAATCCTTCTCTGGCAAGCCGCGGCCCTGTGAGATCGTTTTGACCGAAAGATGGAGCAAACTTCGATCGGAGCCATGTCATGTTCCAGAGCCGCTGTGCTGCGGTTGCGGGGAATAGATGGAATAAGAGCAAGGCTGCTGAGAAGTATAGACTTCGAAGTAGCCAGACGAAGATGACGAGGTCGGATGCCAGAGGCCAGAAAGGGTCGCTACCTTGAATGATGGTTGGTAGAGGCGATAATAAGGGCGTCCAGTGCGTAGCCTGGTCGTTCAGGTCTGCAGGGAAGTGGATGATCCTGCTGATTGTGTCTAGCCAGCGCTGTACTTCGGCCATGGCGATCGTGACTATCTGCGTTGCGAAGTCGATTCTTGAGTCCTGAACGATCTTTTGTCAGAAGCCGAAAGTTGGAATGTCCCCGTGAGTACACCTTCGAGAATCCGATGAAAAACTATGTGGGCAGATGACGGACGTAGTAGTCCTTATATTGATTTTATAAGAGTTTGCTGCCTCTCAACGCAACACTTCTGGAGTTTATTCGCATTGTTCAACCTGCAGATTCGGCCCTCCACCTGAGACTCAATTGCTGTGACTTGTTGCACGCTGCATCACTTTTGTTCAAGCAGAGCAATTTGCCTGACCTACTAAAGCGAGACACAAATTGTTTTGCCCCGGTGACACATTATCGAATGAGACATCATCACCTTCTCGTGCCCAACAAATTTCATTAGGAACGGCATCGCCATTATATCGACACCATGTTGGTTGGCTCGAAGCACGTTGAAACGGGCGAGAAACAACCAGCCTGGTCAGCGTACGCTGTGCCGTGTACGAACTCATGGAAAGTACAACAGTTTATTCCGACTGGGCACGCCGCGCTGGGCGAACGATCAATAAAGCCTTCAATAAGTCTTGCTCTCTACCTCCATGAAGTCTACATAGCTTGCAGGTTCTCGCTCAAGACACAACGCCGTCTCCATCACTCTTATCCATTGGTATGTATCCGATAGGTCACAAGTGGCAAGCCATCTACCATTCCAAATCGGCATGCCTCACCGACTCTAGTCCCAAATCCACCTCCAGAAGCGCATCACATATCCAAGCACATAAAGCCAGAAGCCCGTAACGAAAATCAGCAACTCAATCAAAGCCAGCACCTTGTTCAGTGCCAACACTCCGAAGTTGAACGCAACACCTCCCCATGCTAAAGCGACGAGAAGGTAGACAGCGCAATACGCCGCCGTATCATCCCACAGGCCAGGTCCTATTGGCGAAATCCAGAGTCCTACGAGCAGGAACCGCAGCTAGGCCTCGAAACAACAGCTCTTCCAATTCCAATCCATCTCTTGGTTGCCGCCGAACGGACCGAGCATCTTTCGTAGAGGAGAGCGACGAATGTGGTGATTGACGGTGATCGGCCATAGGTAGAGGGATGCGGATGTTGCGAACAAAAGTATGATCGACAAGACGTGGTAGCAGAGAAGGATGTCGAGAATCCAGCCGTAAATTGGTGCAGAGCCGGCATGGCGTTCGATGAGTTCGAAGTACATAATGTCTGGTTGCCACATGAATGGTGGAATGGACACGAACATGGTTGAGATATTGGCGTCTGCCAGGTAATGGTCAAGTTTCGAAGAAGGCGATCGAGTTGGAACAGCGGTCCTGGTTGAGCAGGTCGTGTGGCTTCTGAAATGGTGATTCTCTCTGGAGTGAGAGAAGCAAAGACTGACTCGAGCGACCTGGGTCTTCTCAGAGCGGTAGTCTGGGATTTTACTATGGTGTTGCTTATCCTGGGCTTATGTTTCCCGCCAGAGTGCAGATTGCTTTCTTAGTTCTTTGAGGTCCGGTGTCATTGATTGATGCTGGTAGAAAGTGAAATGATAGAACGTTTGCTCAATCTTCATTGATCCCTGTCTTCAGACATACTGCTGCAAATCGATGCGGCACAAACATGTATGGCTTTTCTTGAACGGCTAAAGCACAGGGTTGGAAGATCGAGGGGAATGGCGATAGTTCTGAAGATTTCCAGGCACGTCTAATACTCCAAGCTCATGACTGAACCGAAAGTCTCTTATGCGATTGTGTATTCTGGAAGTTCGATCCAAGTCGCTGGTGGATTGAATGATGCACCCATCCATTTCAGAATTCCCGACCAGGCCACGAATCCTAGGAAGGTGTATAGAACTCGAATGCCCAACTGCGTCTGTGGATTGGCCATGCTCGGTGCTCCGGGAGCGAGCTGTTGAGCCTTGTCGATAAATGGCCTGAGTCGGGACTCATATGATTCCAAGGCCTTTGAAATGTCCTTTGGTCGCTCAGCAATCTCTCCGGCAAGCATGTAGGCACCGACGAGAGCCACGGTTGTGCCCATGCCGGTGATGGGAGATGGACAGTACCCTGCATCGCCGACGAGAACTGTTCTTCCCTTTGACCATGACGGAGCTTTGACCTGAGCGACCTTCTGCATGTAGAAGTCATCGGCTTCTTGCATGCCTTTCAGGACCCGCTTGGCTTCCCATCCTGCATCCTCAAATTGCTCCGCCCAGTAGACTTTCTGCGCAGCCTGACTCTTCTTGCTGACCACATCCAGCTGATCGTGAGGCGGCATGATCCATAACGAGGCTCGGCTGACCTTTGCATTATCCGGACGAAGGAGGATCATTCGTTTGCCTGGGGCGTTGTACCAGCGGGCCCAGTCGTTGTCAGATTCTTCGCGAGGAATTGTGAACCAGGCAGCCCACTGACCCAGATCGTTGAGAGCATGATCCTGGATATCAGGTCCAAAGGCGACTTTTCTTGTGTTGCTAGCCCATCCGTCCGCGGCAATGACTAGATCGAAGGTCTTCGATGGTGTGCCGTTTTCGAACTCAACGTCTACGCCATCACTTTTCTCAGAGGTGGATTTGATGCTATCTCCAAAGACGTAGTTGACTTGATCCTTCGTGGCTTCGTAAAGGATGTTTCCAAGATCGCCCCTCATGATCTCGATATCTGAAGTGAATCCCTGGCCGTCGTCCACAGGAAAGTCGGCATGGCTTCGATTTCGAGAGTCGACGAATCGGAGTCCTTGCTCATGGGTAGTCTGGCTGCGGACAGCTTCTTCGAGTCCCATTCGACGTATGACGGTAAGTCCATGGCCTCGTACATCGACATTCTGGCCTCCCGTTCTTGGCTTCGGGGCTCGTTCCACGACTGTAACGTTTGCACCGGCTTTGGCGAGGAAATATGCTGCTGCGGGGCCTGCAATACCAGCGCCACTGATCAGAATGTTCAGGCCTGACATGGTCATGGGTTGACTCACCAGTATGTCGGTTTGGTCGAGCCACAAGCTCCAAGACCTGAAGTCGATTTAGACTTTGAATGATGACGTCAGCAAGAAAAGGAAGTGAAAGTTTCCAACGGCGTCTCCTTCTCCTGTCTACCTTCGTTCCATCAGTCTTGCGTGATAGCACTACACACCCATCAAGCCCATGGCTTCTGCAGATACTCGTGTACTGCAATGCCAAGTATACATCGTCGCCAAGACGGATCAGACTGCAGGATCTCAAGAAGGGCCGATTTGATCTACACCGGATGTCATCATTGCCCAAGAAGCGGCAACTGACGCTGAAATGCTCGCCATAACGTGCACAAATACTGACCAAAATTTGCGGAGAGCATGAAGCAGCGGGCTTACTTGATGCCGTCTGATTGGACACGGCCCTTTTGTTCCCCTCGGCGGCGTCTGGAGAGTGCATTGTGGAGGCTACGGTTGCATGACGCTAGACTTGTTCCTGGAGAGAGCTCTGTGGAGTTCGATCTTGAGGCATGGTTGAGGTTCAGTGGGGAAAGAAGGTACAGCAATACGGCGGCGAATGTGCAAGAGAGAGCTAGGCATTAAAGCGAAGATGCTCCCTCGAAACTAGTTCCCAGAACTTTTCCAGCACACCTTCCCGACCGACTAGACCGGCAACATGCTAGCTGCAACGGGAGCTCTGTTTCTGGCTATTTTGTATGCCGTAAATGGTTGGTAGTTATTCATATACGCCCAAGTCGAAGGCAAGACTGACTCAAATCCAGCTCAGACTGGCACAGAACGCCCCGTTCCAACGCTGAGCCCACAGATCAACGCAGCTCCCAGCCTCACGCCGACCATCTACGACGCGGAAGCTCCTGATCCTCAAAGGTGCCCCGGATACAAAGCCTCTAGTGTTGAACAGACTGCACATGGCTTCAACGCAGACTTGACGATCGCTGGTCCAAATTGCCAGGCTTTTGGAAACGATGTCGCCGACTTGCTGTTGGAAGTGAAGTATCAAACAAAAGACCGCTTGAATGTGAAGATTTATCCGAAGTATATTGATGACAACAATCGCACACAATACATTCTGCGATCAGACATCGTGGCAGAACCAGGAAGCGATGGACACACTACTGAGAGCGCGAGTCGGTTGAAGTTCCAGTGGAGCAATGATCCGTCTTTCCAGTTCCGAGTGCTTCGGACGGAGACTGATGAAGAGCTGTTCTCTACCTATGGACATGTCATCGTGTTTGAGGATCAGTTCCTGGAGCTTGCAACCAACATGGTCGATGTAAGAAGCAGCGGCTGCTACAGTGACTCATCGGACGACTCCTGACAACTATCGCAGGATTACAACGTGTATGGACTCGCGGAGAACATACACGACTTTCACCTCGGCCACAATCATACGCAGACCTTCTACGCTGTCGATGCTGGAAATACGGTCGACGGCAATGTTTATGGAACTTTCCCGTTCTATCAAGAAACTCGCTATCATGACGGAAAAGACACTACATCCCATGGTGTTTATGCTAGAAATGGTGAGCACGCTACGACGAGGCATGCCCGAGCTTTACTGACCTTCACCAGCACATGGCCAAGAGTGGCTCTTGCGAGACGGCAATGTTACGTATCGCACCTTGGGTGGTAGCTTCGACATGTACTTCTTGAGCGGTCAAGATACTAGTGGAAGCTCCAGTGCTTTGGAGACTATCCGTCAATTCCAAGTCGACTGCGTTGGAACTCCAGCCATGCAACAGTTCTGGACGTTCGGCTTTCACCAGACCAGATGGGGCTACGAGAACATTTCTGTCATGCGTGACATTGCTCGGGGCTACAAAGATGCAAACATTCCTCTTGAAGCGTTGTGGAATGACATCGATATCTACGACCTGTACAAGGACTTCACCAGTGACAACAATACTTTCCCTGCCGCTGGCATGCAGAAATGGATTGGCGAGCTTCATGAAGCCAATCAATACTACGTGCCAATCATTGACAGCAACATCTATGCACCCAATCTCGAGAACGAGAGCGATGCCTATGGACCGTGGGAGCGAGCTGCAGAGTTGGGCCTCTTCATTCGAGATCCAACTACCGGCGACTACTACTATGGAAACAACTGGCCTGGCTTCTCGTCCTGGGCAGATTGGCTTTTGCCTGAATCGCAAGACTGGTGGACGAACGAGATCAAGACATGGTTCAAGGACGTCCCTTTCGATGGCATCTGGATTGATCTGAGTGAGGCCTCCTCGTTCTGCGTGGGCTCATGTGGCAATGGACGGTTGAATGAGAACCCCGTTCATCCTCCATTCTTGCTTCCCAATGACCCGGGCAACGCAGACTTCCGCTACCCTGAGGGCTTCAACATCAGCAATGCCACTGAAGCTGCCTCGGTCAGTGCAGCGTCCGCGTCGCAAGCGTCGATGCTGTCGACGACTACACTTATTCCATCAGCTACAACGACCACACGAGGGAGAACGGAGCCGACCCAAGGCGTGCGAAACTTGAACTTTCCTCCATACGTTATCAACCATGTCCAGGCCGGCCATTCCTTGCTCAAGAGTGCCATTGCACCGAACGCTACACACAACGATGCATCAAACACCACGGAGTATGAGATGCACAATCTGTACGGGCTCCAAATCTCCAACGCTACGTACCACGCCCTACTGTCTGTGTTCCCTGGAAGAAGACCGTTCACTGTGGGCCGTTCGACATTTGCTGGTTCAGGCAAGACTACCAGTCACTGGGGTGGAGACAATACCTCAACTTGGGGCTCTATGTTCCTCTCAATCTCTCAGGCGCTCACATTCATGATGTCTGGAATTCCAATGTTTGGAGCTGACACCTGTGGCTTTGCTGGCAACACCGACTTTGACCTTTGCTCCCGCTGGATGGAACTCTCTGCCTTCTTCCCATTCTACAGAAACCACAATGTGAAAGCCACGATCTCCCAGGAGGCGTTCCGCTGGTCTTCCGTTGCCGAAGCATCGAGAAGAGTGATGGCGGTCCGGTATAGCCTGCTGAACTACATGTACACCTTGTTCTACTATGCCCATACCAAAGGCGACACCGTGATGCGGGCACTGGCTTGGGAGTTCCCGCAAGATGCCACACTCAAGGGCACTTACTCCCAGTTCCTGCTTGGACCATCTCTTCTCGTTACGCCGGTGCTCATCCCCAACACCAAAACCGTCAAGGGAGTGTTCCCTGGCATCGGCGAAGGCACGAGGTGGTATGATTGGTATAATCTGGGAGAGATCCACGCAAAGCCAAAGGAGAACGTTACCATGGATGCACCTCTGGAGCACATCAACGTACATGTCCGTGGAGGATCGATACTTACCCTGCAACAGCCAGGATACACTACTTCCGAGACTCGAAATGGTTCGTGGAGTATCTTGATCGCTCTGGACGACAACGACGAAGCCAAGGGTAGTCTGTACCTTGATGATGGCTTCAGCCTGGAGCCAGAGGAAACGAAACTGGTGGAGTTGAAGTACTCACACGGCATCCTGACGACTCACATCAACGGGACATATACCTCAGCACCGCCTCTCGCCAACGTCACCATCGCTGGCGTTAAGGGGTACTTGACGGATCTGTCGTTGACCATTGCAGATCAGCCATGTGAAGTCGGCAAGGTGGCCGTCGATCCTGGCGAGGGTGTTCTTCGCATCAATGGGCTTGACGAGTTCACTCCAAGCGGTGCTTGGGAGGGCGAGATGAGGATGGAGCTATCGTTCACTTGACCTTCGGGCTCGTCCAAAAGAAAATTGATAGCGGTATGAATCCGCCCGCACTAGGGCTTTTGATCGATCATTGGTGGATTTCTCGCATAGATTTTCCGACAGGTGGTGTATGCTCGTTCTCGTCGCAGTGCATGACTCAAACAGTCCACATGGCTCTTTGCTCGACGACGTGGCACTGGCATGAGGGTGACCGATCGTGTTTAACTTGGAATTCATTCAGAGATTTGGACTCCTTTCGAATATCTCCTGAGCTTGGGTCCAATTACCCGGGATTCAAGACCATCAAGTCAATGAAAGACATCCCTGACTCATGCAACTCCTCCTATTTCAAGATATGAGCACCTCACGTCAGAATTGCGCTGGGAAAGGTCAAAGAATTGCAATCCGGCCCGCAAACAAGGAACAATGAGTAATAAGAGCTGAGTTCCTGCTCAGACTAGCGCCCTTGTTACCTTTGGGGCTGGGGTTGCCCAGTACACCGCCGGTGGCAGCCCTGCGCACCTGAGCCCTTCGTGGCTGATGAGGATCGTTGAAAAAGTTGGAAACCTGGCACAGTATGCTGAACAGAACTCTGAGATCGCCTGGTACACCGCGGAGCCCACGGACTTTCTCCTGGATATTTCCTCTTCGAGCTTGCTCTTGAACATTTGTGGGTAGTGCAATAGTTAATAGACCGCTCTTATTTGAAATCTTCACTCTCATACTGTCTACTTCAGTGCTCAGTAATCCACCCAGGAATGACAAGTTTAGGCAAGCCGTTCAGTCAAAGGAGTTGCTAGTATAGCGACGTGTCCACTATTCCTTCAATGGAAATAGTACTTCCTCATTCGTCGGCCCCGAATGCCTTATACCATGCGGCTCTCGCGGGCGAAAAGTATGTATCATGCACAAGCCGATGTCTCCATGGAAGATCGTTGTCATTATTATATATGCGTTCAGCAGGCTATGGCTGTTTCATGTCTGATTCTTAGAGTTCGAATTGTTGTCAGGAACACGTAGGTGTGCGAATGTGCTACAGGGGTAGTGGCATGAGGATATATACGTTGAAAGAACCGTACGTTCTCTTGTTGCATCACAGACTTCAACGATCACACGACGAAGCTGGTACCACTCAGAATGTCGACATCGCAGAACGGCGGACGGGCAAGCGCCACTCGTGCCCAGTTCTTCGCACAGATCGGCCTACGTGAAGACAATCAGGATCACATGCGTGTGTTCGGCATGATGCAGGCAAGTCGTATCGCTTCAACGTCGTCGACATCAAGACTGATAGCATCTTAGAGCGAGGCCGCCGCAGGATCGAGAAGGCTTCTTGCTCGACGATCAGATCAAAATACTCAAATCGACGAGGAAAGCTTCCGGCGGGAGATTTTGGCCATCTATAATGGTTCCAGCGAGCAGACTCGACGATTCTACCAGCTCGGCGTTGTGTATGGCAACGATTCGTCCGTCGTCGACAATTGGGTCGTTCGTTGGCTCCTGTGGCAAGCGATTCATCAGCCAAATGGACATTGAGGGGAGGAACCGGGCCAAATCAGGCCTCGAGCCTTGGAGGAGCGAGGGGGAGGGAGGACGTGAGGCTCGAGCGTATGCCTTTAGATGGGCATGGTATTCTTGGGGTCTTCTGAAGAAAGCGACGACCATGTCTGACTTGCCCTGTTTGTCCTTTTCTCATTCCCTCCAATTGAAGCTGGTTCTTCCCTTGACCCCTCACGGCGATCCTGCCGAGTCGTGCTCCCGCCGCTGCCGGCTGTATTCGGACCGAAAGCATGACATCGGCTGCTGGGGTCAACACGCATGTCGGTATAGTTCAGTGTTGGCCAGTATACCATCTGACGTGTCAAGATGTCTCATTCACCGCATGGAACAACGATCATGTGAGCCTCACTCCTTCCAGAAACGGCTAGCGTGGAATCTTCAAAAGTCTGTGCAAGCTGTGAGCCCTAACCCAAACTTCCCGCATTGCAAGTCTCATCGAAGTCAAGAACATCAACGCATTTCCGGTCGGAGACGGATGCCGGCGCTGCTTGATGAGTCCTTGGTGCCTCTGGCGTCATGCAATCTTAGCTGCGGTTGCCTCGAGTCGGGCGCCTGGCCAACGAGGTGTCGGCTTCGCAAATCTTACCGCGGCACGACTTTTACAACGTCTTCATCGGGCAAATCTTTCGGTCTCTCAAGATAAACCTCCGGGTGGAAGTCTGCCGGTAGCGAGTCGATGAGATCTGGGAAGTTTCGAAAAGACGTGGCGTCACCGCATGGCTTGGTCCCACCTTCCGGTGCCCGATCGATCTCCTGAAAGCCAATCATTTCTGTGCAGAGCTGCCAAGGAAAACAACCATGCATATGGTTTCGTCGTGAGGTGCTCTTCTGATGTGGCATCCGTTAACCTAGAGGACGGGCCGGCCGCCGACATTGTCTCAAACATCGACTTTTGCATCTTGCAGCAGTCCTTTGTTCTGCGCTGTCTGTGCAGGAGTTTTCTGGGAGGGACTCGGGTACGTCTTTTATGTTGCAGACCAGCTTTTTCTGCAAGACATTTTCTGAACAGATTGAACAGGCATTGCGATCATGCGTTCTGGGACCAGCAACGTTTGTGGAGTCCCTCGAACGCTTTTGAAGAATTCGATAGCTTTTGGCCTTTGCACGTACTAGTGGCGCCAACGACATACTCTGGAGAAGATTGCCGACACATATGGAGTTCAAGCGTTGACTGGATCTTGTCCGAGATTTTCAACTCAACCAATGTTGCTCGCGGAGATTCTCTGACAGACAACATTCACTTCACCGGGAAGGAACCCGGCATGGCATATACTTCATGGCCATGATGCTTGAGTAATGGGTCAATATTGGATTGCTAATGGGGACTAGGAGATTGAGAGTACACCAATCATGCTGACCCACGCGTTGCGACCGCACTCGCCGACGCCTGCAGTACACCATGTCAGCAGTGTGACTCTGTGAGTAACTCCTTTGCTGGATGATTGTTCGTCGAGATAACATAGTTCCTGTGAAGGTTTCGATGTGAACCTCTCGCTGAGGCAGGAATCAACGCTGAACATGAAGACGCCGACTCAAGGAATCCTGTCTAACCCATCTTTGCTCGTGCAATCTGCAGCCGATCCTTCATCCAATCCCAAGTCGACAATCCCGACCACCCTCCACAGCGGAAAAGGCATCTCCCGGCGAGAATCGCATCTCTGTACCACCAACCTGGCCGTCGGCGGCTGGCCGACGGGGCCCCTCTCATGTCTGTCCTTGTCCACCACTTCGATACCATGCGTTTCCCTGACCGGAGGTCCTTGTTATGCCCAGTCCCAGTGACCACAGGGATGACAAGGCTTGTCCGGGGCCAGGAGGATGCTTTTCGGCGTCAGGACATACGCCGTGGCTTTCGTCAACGTCGGTAGCAACAGGGGCATGTGCTGCGGTGCAGAAAGACGGTGGATCTCTGGATAAGGCTGTCCGGCACATCTCTCGTCGGACGCAGAAGTGGCCGCACTTCTGCCAGGTGATCATGTTGGAGTAGCACATCTTGATGCTCAGAATCGTTGCTTGGTGTCATTCGTGGTGCCTCATCCGTGCTGGTGGTCTCGTATGGGATGATGTTTGTTGTTGCGGATTCTTTGCAAACATCTGATTCCGCGAACGCATGTGGAGCAGGGACTAAGAGTTCTTCTAGGCTCACGGCATAAATACCGGCTCAGCTACCGGCAATGCCCAATGTTTCCTTCTTCAGCATAGTCGCGGATGTACTCAACCGAGGAGACCCTGGGAGGATCGCCAGCCTATTGTCTTGTCATCCGCTCACATGTCGCTCGGAGCTATGTCGAAGGGAGAAGATCTAGCCGAATTGGAGGTCGCCGAGTCTTCTCCGTAATCCGCAGGCCGTTGGAAGAGACTGTGCAGAAGGCTGGGCCCAGAATGTCACCCGCTCGCTGGGAACGGACCTGGCTGGCTGCCCCTTTCTCTACCAACATATCCCTTCATTGAGATGAGAGGACGGCCACTTCACGCATTGAACGGTGCCCTGGGCTGAAGTCTTCATCGTGAGCCCAGACCCATGAGGATACTGCCTACGACACCGGGGAGCGTAGTGGCCGACAAGCATTGCCGTCGCGACAGGCAAGAAGGGTTCCGTGCGAGTCGAAATTCTCCCTCCGGCCTGGTATTCTTCGACTGAAGAGGCCACGAACAAATGCCATAGTACAATCACCGGCGAATGAAATACCCATGAAGGTGTCAAGGCAATGCTTTGCCCGGGGCCGCCGCGATCTGCCAGAACAACAGCTAAGAGGGATCTATAACCATTGCCGTACTGGACGACTGTCTTCAAGGGCCTGCATCTCACTCAGTCAACAACATGAGTCGAGATCTCGTTGCAAACAGTACAGAAAAGAGCTGCGCCTGCCAGAGGACAAACGTCGACACTTACTCAGCTGAGCCATCGTTGAGAACCTTGAAGGGTCTGCGGTATGAAGCAATAGTGGCATCAAAGAAAGATCATAGGGTATCAGTGCAGCGGCGACGATGGTAAGCATCGACACAGATGGCAGAGACTTCTGTTCTTTCAACCCTGCTACCTTCCACACCATCACTCCGAATGTACACACGCCCGAACCGCAACCAACGAAAGAACCAGAAGGAGAAACTCTTCATCGCCGCCTTCACATATGTCTCCGTCAAGGGCATGGTTTGCCTTGATGCGAGATTGCTAGATGAAGATGATTCGAATCATTTGCGCCATCGACGACCACTGGGGTACTCAGTCTCCCACCGCGATCACCCGCCATACGCCCACCTCCAATACCCATAGCCTCCCGCCGCGACCATCGAAGCGACGAAAAGAACAAGATTTCTCATAGCCCTCTTCGCATGCGCCTCAAACAGTGAGTCGATCTTCTTCTGAAAGCTGTCTGTATCGTTACTTCTCGGAAAAGGCTGGTCAGGAATGGGAACATCGAGGAACTTGCACAACGGCTCCCAGCCTTGCGTCACAGTCCATTCAAGAAAGTTGTCTTTGGGTGCAGCTCCTCGCACGAGAGCATTGTGCTCCTTGTACACCATCTCAGCATTTCGTCGAAAATCGCCATGGAACTTGATATCGAGAAGAGATCGCCAACAACGTTCGAGCTTGCTGTGCGGTCGTCAGCTTCGCCTGCAAGAAGGAGCTCCGAGTACCTACTGGAAGCTCCAGTCACACTTGAAGAGGACCCAAAGGAATTTATCTTCCTTCACAGGCCAGATTGTCTTCAGGAATGAGTCGTACCATGGCTTGAACTCTCTTGTGTTCAGGATGACCTTTGCTTCGGGATAGGCTTCGATCATCTCCAACGGGAAGAAAGCAACAGGCATGTCGCAAGCCGCCTTGAGTCTGTCAACATCTCTCTGACAGAGCTGGAACTGGAATTTCCCACATTACTCTGGCCGAGCAGCTGGTCATAGTCCTCACGAGTCCAGATCTTCCCTCGGCCGCGGTACTTGGCTTCCAAAGCCTGAGCCCACAGCGCCGCATGCTCCGGATTCGCCAAAGTTTGGTAGCGTACCAACAACGTCAGCAATGGCAGTGCGCAGCTCGAAGTATCGGAGACTCATCATGATATGTCTTGTAACCCAAAGTTTCTAGGGCCATTGCAAGACTCTCGGTTGCTGATCGAGACATTCCCAGAGCGAGAACCTTCAGCGGCACCACCCTCTTTCGACCTCGCGGTTCGTCCATCTGGAAGTCGTCCATGATCAACGGCGGGAATTGAGTGGTAGCAGAGAATAAGTCGACAGAAAGACGAGCAGGAGAGAAGATTGAGCTGACATCAAGAACGAAACGTCCTGTCAATGTACGATTGCGAGGCTGACTCTCGGATTCTTTCGGGCTCGCAACGTGGAAGCCCTATATTCCAATTCGCCATCCTTTCCAGTTTGGAGATGACCAGCATCTTAATCGCATTCGGCTACACTCACTAAAGTGAGACGCCTAGATTGGGGGCAGAAAGCGAAAATGCCAGGATTGCGGCTGAACCAGGCTGACCACATGGTATGTATGTAAGCTGAGAATTGGCCATTAGCACGGCCTACTTCAGGCAATCTTTGCTGAGTAAAGCTCCTCCTCTTCATGTCACTGAGCAAGGATAGTAACTCGTTCGTAGGCTCCTTTGCAACATCGGGGATCATTTCAGTTCTGCACTGACCCGATGCCTTGAATCCCCGTTCGTCCTACGAGGAATACGAAAGCATGTATTGCGATTGAACAGCCCGATTGGGGCGACTATTTCCAAGTCCTGTCGTCGATCCATGAGTCGAGGAGATGGAAACATTGTCGAATGTACGACTCTCTCCGAATGCACATCATCGAGCCTGCGAACCAACGTTGCCTTACGTACGTATGGACATATCGCCCATGTCGAGATGAAGTTTTTGATTGATGTCTGCTTAGTCTTTGACCTGCACCAACCCATTTGAAAGCAATCTGCATTGCTTGTTCAACCTTATCCTGCTTCATAACGGGGAACAATGGAAGTCTAAAGTGACTCCCGAGAGCAGTACATGATATTTCAGTGGACTCCGTCGTTCAACATTTGAATCATCAATCCTTTGATCGATCAGAACTGAGGCTCGAACGTCAAATCGTCACTCTGCTTGGCCAAAATACTTCACCACAGCGTCCCAAGCAGCAAAGCACCAAGGAATCTCTGGCTTCATGGCCGACATGAAGTCGAAAACCTTCTGAGCTAGGGTCTCCTCCTCGGACTTGTCCAGCACACCTTCACCAAGCCCCTGATCTTTGATACTGTGCATATGCATCCACATCCAGGGCATCTTCACCGGCCCTGGAGTCCCAACTCGACAGGCGACGACGATTCGCAGCTCGGTCTGGGTTTCTCCAGTTTCTCCGGCTGGTTTCGTGTTGATCAAGACAATGTCAGTGTCGCGGATCTTCCTCACGAACGTAATGCTATTGGCCATCTCTTGCGCAGTTGTCGCTAAAGGTTGCTCATCGAATCGACTGTTTCTGCTGAGGGTCGCGGAGGTCTGGGGCATATCGGTCAATTTGAAACCGCCGTCGGACCCTGGTATGGCCAGCGCCTTCCCTTCGTTGTTGACGAGCAGGAAGAAGATTCGTACGTATGATTCAGCTTCAATGTGCTCTTTTTTCGCAATGTCTTGAATACTTTGCGTTGGATCGGTGGATGTCGTCGGATCGGTGGATGCCGTCAGATCAGTAGATGTCGTTGGATCGGTGGATGTCGTTGGCATGGTCGATGTATCGTCAGTCATGGCAGGGTGTGTGGGCTAGAAGAACTGTCCAAGATCTGAGAACAGAAATGCAAGCAAGATCTGCCATTTTAAAGGCCAAGTGCTGTGGTGAACAAAGCATGCCGCTGGACCGCTTCATGAAAAGACCGCATGTTTCCACCAGCAAACATCTCAGCCGTGAATGGAAAGCCGTTCGCCTGGGCCTATGGAGTGTCTTCCAGAAGTGATGACCGTGCTGTCATGGTATGCCAGCTCTTTCTGTCGCCACGAGGCTCCCTCGATCTTGGGGTCTTTGTTGATGCTGCGAATGGTGTCCGGCCTTGTCAAAGGTGCCGCTCAGCATGCTCCTCAGGCGCTGCGTAGAGTCCACGTCCTACGATCAGGCCCGATCGCGGTCAAGTCACGACTGCGGCCGCTTTGGGTTTAAAAACGTGCTCGGCTCGTGAGGTTTGGACGGTAAGTAGTGTTGGCGAGTAGCTCGGTGGGTGCCGATGGTCGTTTGAGGGTAGTGAACACGCTCCAGCATGCGGGCGAAACGGCACTGTCGGTTCAGCGACGCTGATGAGGGCGATATCGTCGTCGGAGGCTGCGTTGGTTTCATGAAGGGAGGCCGTGGAGGCGGTGGCTGCTGAGGAAACTCAATGCCATCGCTGCTCGCCCGTCGTGATGCGGCTATCTTTGATGGTATCAGCGATGTATCATTGACCTCCATGCCTGTCTGAGTGCTAGTCACCGTCGTCGCCACCCTCAAGCTCGGTGAGGTGCGGCGTTGCTGGGAGCCGACGCGAAAAGTCCCTTCGCCAGACCACGTCGGTGACGCGTTTGACGACAGCGTAGTCATCATGAGGACTCTGAGATGCTCGGTGAAGGCCAGATAGGTACACGCGTGAGGGAATAGGCTTGTTGTGAGACGCGACAGACGCCATGATCCGTCCACGGCGACAGCATCTCGCAATGGTCAGTGCCGTCCACGTATCACAGTCACCATCATCAGCGCCATCTCCATCAGCGCAGAGCCACACGGTCACTCGAAGAGGAGATCAAGTTCTCTACAATCTACACGAACAGACAAAGCCTCAAAGCCTCCTCATCAACACGCACCACCGCCAGCACAGCACACCACACCGACAGCACTTCACGCCACCACCTCAACAACAGCATCTTCTTCTCCAAGCCCGCGCCCTCAGGCAGCGACGACATGATGAAAAAGCAAAAATTGTGGGAGTAACGCCGGGTTGGCGGCCCTGCACGTTATAGCCCCATGAGACCCTGCCGGCAGTGCAATACAGGCGGGAACCAGGCAGGTCTCATTCGTGAGCGAGCCTGCCCTCCCAAGGTAAGTATGAAGAAGAAAGAAAGTTGGAGTTGGAGGAAGACGGCTGGCGAGATATACTCTGAGAAACGGCGCTAGTGGCTAGCTTGGCCGCTAGTCATCGCGAGGGTAGGTTTGCCGGGCTGTTGGAGCCTCAGGCTGAGAGGAGTGCCTGGCGCACTGCTGCTGGCATTGAAGTACAGTCGAAAGTTCGGAGTTCTTGCGACAGAAGCGGGACCTCACTCGCAACGTACCATTTGATACAGGACTTTCCTTCCACGGGATTCACACCACACTCTCAGGCTCACACTGCCCATACTACCAACATCATGCCCTCAAAGCTCTCGCCACCGTACCTCGCGCCCATTTCCACCCTCGGCGAGAAGTGGATCTCCCGCACGATAGCCCAGTACAACGACATCGCCAAGCACAGGAACGCACACAAGCCCATCAAGCAAAAGTCCTCCGAGCACCTCCTCCGCACGGTCAAATGCGCCCACGCAGTCCTTGAGATCTTTAACAGGGAGGGCGAGGACAACGGGGTGAGGCTGGAGCGGTATGAGCAGGACATTGGGGCGATGCATGCGGTGACGAGGCGGATTCTTTCGACGGAGCATCTTGTCCAGGCTGTAGAGGCAGGGGAGAGCTTGCTGCTCGAGATGAAGGAGTGGAAGATGGCATTGGATGGATGGCAAAGTGAGGATGTGAGCGAGGAGATAAGAGTAGAGGTGGAGGAGTTTGCTGAAGCGGGATGAGGATTGAGTGGCGATGTCTCGAGGTCTGCACGACACCGTGAGCCGTCAAACATCACAATGGCAGCATACGATACCTCATCGCCCATGGAGAATGACATGACATTCACTCGCCCAAATCTGAGATAATTGACGTAGCAATCCGGCATCGCTCCTTTCCAATCCCCCAAGGCTTCTTCACTTCATCCACCACCAAACCCCCACCGCAGCCACAGCAGCTACAACCGGCACCGTCTTCACCACAAACCCCCTCAGCGCCCTCTTATAGCTATTCATAATATACACCCTCACCTTCTCCTGCACAGCCTTCGTCTCATTGACCCTCGGAAACGGTACATTCGGCACCTCCTTTCCCAAGAACTTGCAAAGCGGCTCCCATCCCTGGTCCAATCGAAACAGCAAAAGTCTCTCTTTCGGCGTCACACGCTTCACCATCTCGACATGTCGACGATATGTCTCCTTCGCATTGGCGATGTACATGGCCTTTGATTCGGGGTTGTTGAAGAGGCCCGTGGCTCGCGGGATGGTGACATTGAAGTAGTACTTGATGACGAGGTCGGTTTGGCGACAGATTCGGGCCATGTAGAACGAATCTAGGTAACTTGCTAGTGGAATCCAGGGATTGAAGGTGCTATCGATGACGCCGTCGCAGTAGCTCTTGAACCATGCATCCACATCTCGCTCAACCAGGATGACTTTTGCTTCGGGATAGGCGTTGACGAGCTCTTCGGTGAAGATGGCGGCGGGTTGATCGGTTGTTGCGCCCCAGTGACCGAGCAGGTTGTCCCATTCTTGGCGGCCGAAGGGTTTGAGGCCTCTTTTGGCGGCGAGGGAGGGATTGTATTTGAGATGTAGGGCGTCGGACCACATGTCCATGTCTGGTGGGTTTGCGCTCATTTCGACGTGGTGCCAGGTTGGGATGCCGAGGGTTTCCAAAGCGGCTTTCATCGACATCGTGCCAGTTCTGGAGCGTTGATTAGTCCGTTGATGTTTCGTGCGAGTGGTGGTAGCTGGTACCTGGAAAAGTTGCAACTCAACACCTCCATCGGCACCGTCCGTTCCCTCTTTCGTGGGTCTGCATTGCCGGCTACGTACGCATGCGGGTGTCTTTCTCGTGCAGTCGCCATTGTCACGTTAAAAGTGAACGGCAGTTCTGATCGAGTGTCGTCGCTTTTGTAGGCGTGCCAAGTATGATGAGGCTCAGCTCAAGGATCGCTACTTCCGAGCCATATCCCAATCCCAGTAAGCAGCACGTCGCTTCCGCTTTGTCACACACAATAGGATACTGCTGAGCGTAATGCTGAAGTGAAGGAGTGTCGGGGAGCTAGCCTTCTTGGGACAGACCCACCTGCACAATAGGGCTGTTCGTTGGCGAATGAGCGATGAATTGCTTTGGTCGAAGGAATGCGAGGCTAATACTCCAGGAGGATTGCTTGCGAGAGGACGCTATGCTGAGCGATATCAGTTCTTGATGGAGCAGCAGTATGTACTTTAAGCTCTCGCACTCGTTCCGGAACGCGCGTGTCGACCGGAAAATCGGTCTTTTCTACGACAAGCGTGGTAAATTGATCTGGGGCAAAGAAATATAAACACTTCCCTGTCAAACTCACGCATTGACCTGCTCATCTAACCATCTCACGAGGGCCTCCACGAAGTCCCCAGGCTTCTCTTCAGCAATCCAGTGGCCAGACCCCGGAATGGCCTCAAATCTGTAATTCTCATACAGCTCTCCAGCCATCTCCAGAGCCGACTTCTGATCCGTAAAGCTTCTCTCTCCCCACAGCGTCAGACATGGCACGGAACATTTGCCTGTGGTCTTGAGAAGACTCTTGTTGTCGAGAGAATCCTGTTCAAATGTCCTGTATACATTGAAGCCCGCTCTCATGGCGCCAAATGCCGAATAAGCGTTGGTGTAGACATCGAGGTCATAGGCGCTGATGGCGTCCGGATTCTGGGCGTGACGATCGAAGAAGTGCTTCAAGTACAGTCGCTCCTTGCCCTGAACGAGGGCTTCCGGCAGGTCAGGAACGTTGTGAAAGGTAAAGTGCCATGTCATCAGGCTGTGCTTGATCTTTTCATAGGCCTGTGTCCCTGGAATCGGGCATTCGCCCCAAGCAATGCTGGCCGTATCTCCGGGGTATTGTGTTGCGTATGCGTGGGCTATCATTCCGCCTGGTGGCATAGTCAGCACTCATTGCACGAGACACTGAGACTGCGTCGGTCCGCACCAATATCATGCCCTACAACGTGTATCTTGCCTTCGACGTCCAGCTTCTCCACCAGCGTATGCAAGTCTGCTGCCATCTCTTTCTTCGTGTACCCATTCCACGGCTTGCTGCTTCCACCTGCTCCTCTGTAATTTGGTGCTAGGACGTTATACCCTCTCTTTGCCAATGGTGTGATGACTCTTCGAAACTGGTAGGCCGTCTGGGGAAAGCCATGGATGAGGAGAATCGTGCCCTTGGCCTTGACATCTTTCGGCGTGGGGCAGTAGATGTAGTCGATGACAACGCCGGGTTCGAAAGAAGGCGAGTCGAGAGTACGATCAGCGACCTGGACCCGGCCGTGTTCCCAGAGCGAGTCGTCGATGTTGTTCCAGTGCGCGATGCCGCCGCCAAGGGTGGGCATGATGGTAGTCCTGTCGTCAGTGGTATTGGGCTGCTCTGGCAATGCTTCTGGAAAACAGATGGACGAAACCAAGATGACAAATGGAACCTCTGATGCAAGACCTACACGGCTATGAATATAGCCTCGCCGGCGCAAAGAGCTGTGACAAGGGTCAAGTCGACGGCGGAATTGCAATACCTTCCATTTCGGATTGGTAATCGAGATGTCTGGATCTCTTGATGGACGCGAGACATGGAGCCACTCTGGCGATAGACGTGGCCCGACGAGGCGGTTATTGAATTGGGGAGTTGGGAGGAGAGACACAGCTGGACGATGGAGAGTGGAAGGAGTGGGCTAGAGCTGTGCAGACGTTCATTGGCAGCTACGAATCGGACGCTAAGGGCTGTCACTCTTGGCGTGAAAGGGCGACCTGCCAGGGAGCGTCCCAGCTGAACTCGACGTCAGCTTTCACATCATCGCTACATTTATCGTGCCAAGACAAACGCACCTGTGTCTGGCCGCCATGCTGCATCCCAGTACGACCAGATAGGCGCCCTGCAACTGGCAGCGACGGGCTACTAACTATGAGTCGAAATGCGCGTCCATACCGCCTTTCCCTGGAGCAATCACGGATCGACAATCTATGGTCGTTTCCTTCCTCCTCCCATCAAGACTTCCATTTGCTGGACATCCTGACAGACCTTGGTGTGTTTTCCCATACTTCCCAGTAATGGACTCACGGAGAGTCTACAATGGTACCCTCGGTATTCGGGTCAAAGTGCAAGATGCCTCCAGCAATCCCCAAATTTCTCGCAAAGGGCCAAGAGTTCGACAAGCCCTCTAATGGCTTAGAGTCGCTTGCTCTCGTAGAGAGAGTTCATCTTCCAGTTTGGGCGGAGAGGAGGATGGTAAAGGGACGAAGGATTTGGTTCCTGCTGCATAGACTTTGATCCTTCATCTTGGCGAGTAAACTGCCGCGACTTCACGCCAAGGTTCAGCTGATGAAGAGAACAGAAGCCAAGAACTTCTGAAAGGAAGACTGCCTTGGGTAAGGGCTCGATACGATGCCGGAAGCTTTGTAAAAAGAGCGGCGATCGAAGGCACTGCCCTTCTTCCTCTCCTCTCAACCAAATGATACGCCTGTCAATGCCGAACCACAGATCTCCCTGTCACTGTCTCCCTTACGCTTGCTGGAACCATGAGTGGCCATGATCGCGTTCCGTACCGCAGTCGAACGACTCTGAATGGAGACGATGGCCGAGGAGTGGAATGCCAGCAAAGAAGTCCTTCAAACGACACCAACGAAAGCCTACCTCCGCTGTCGGCAACAGGTCCATACACTGCCTCGCCAACGTCAACAGAGGATCTGCTCATCTCCAGAACAACCCAGATCATCCACCATCTCAATATTCGAGGGTACAACAACGCTGTATTCTCCAGCTACCTCTCGCCCCACGTTCGGACGGACCATAATGGCAACGTCAGCACCGGTATTCCCGCAGCCATCCAGGCGTACAAATGGGCCGCAGACATCAATCCCAAGTTCCATACGAAGATCCTCGAAGCCGCAGCGATGGTATATGAATATAGCGGAAGAGCTACTGTGCTCTGCAGCCTGGACATGACGAACTGTACGGATGACACAATTCGGGCAGGCCAGTTGAGCACAAGCTGGAAGAAGGAGAAGGGAAAAGGCTGGATATGCTGGAATTGGGAGATGGTGTTCGGGATTCGGGAGTTCTTTTGATGATATCAATAGAAATGGTAGGTATCGTACGTGAGGATTTTGCATTGAGAGTGAAGCAGCATGTTCATTCACTCAAAGCGCCCCCGAAAAGCCGCTAATGCAAAAATCCCTCCACGCCCTCGCAGCCCTTCATCAAACACCCTAAACACAATCAACACTCTCCTCACCCGCTCAAATCCCCAACAAACAACGTACGTTCCAAGCCATCAACCACAAGCATAGCATAACTGACAATCGCAGCAGAAACAGAGAGACAGCAGCAAGAATGATCTCCACCTCCCGCCTGAGCACAATCCTCGCCTTCTGCCTGTTCGGCATCCTCACGGCCGCCATCGTCGCGAGCAAGATCCGCCCTTCGGGTGCGAGAGCAATTCCCCTGTCTGTGATCGTGGTCTTTGCGGTTGGGGCGCTTGTTTGCCTGTGCGTCCTGTTCTCGCGTTGGTGGATGTCCCGCTCCCAGGCCACGCCAGGCGCTACGCCTTCTCCTCCTCCGCCGTATGAGAATCCTCCTGCATACCAGCTGCAGACGCTCCCAGCCGCGCACACAGCACCCGCTTGAGGGCAAGGTGAGTTACTTTCGAGAGCCCTTGTTCACGGCATTACGATGCTAACATTTGATAGAACTTCACCACATCATCCCTGCCGAATAGAGATTCTCGATGATGCCGAAAGGCTGTTCAGATGCTGGGTCTGAGCTGGAAACGAGGAGATGGAGATGGAAGGGAGGAGAAAGCATCACGGCAGCCGAAGACGAGTAGGCGCCGTTGATTGCATCACATCACAAGCTCACGCACAAGCGTAGGGAGTAGAAGTCACACAAAGATCGTTTGCACATCGTTTGCTACCAGGTCTATTCCCCTTTCCCGAAAGTCTGCGTCGTCACACCTCCCTCGCCCCAATCACGCCAACCCCATGAGACGTCCCTGCCGCAACACCGTCGCCACAGCCTTCATCGGCATCGCCCTGGCCCTCACCATAACAGGCCCCATAGTCAAATATGGCAACCTCAGCAAATCGCACAAGGAAATTCTTGAACTGCTGGTTTTTATTTATATGCTTGCGCTCTTCTTCACTGGCGTGCTGTGGTGTCTGCTGTGTGGTGATGAAGGGGAAGATCGGAGGGAGAGACGGAGACAGGCGAGACGGTCTGTTCTGCCGACGATTGAGGAGGAGGTTGAGTTGGATGTGATTGATCGGGAGGATGGGGCTGTCTCCGCGAATCGATAGATGACGAGAAGAGACGATGGGGGTGTTGAAGGGCTCGGTCAGGGGCCATGATCACGGAGATAGCAGCAGTGCGATGTCAAAGTTGGCGCAGGAGGGAAGAGGCGAAATGCTGAACATCTTAAACAGTCTTCATTGAATACGAAAGAGCGCTCGCTAAAACGCTAAGCATGCTGTAGTACATTGATCAAAGGGAGACCAGAGACCCACCCAAAAGCGCCATCATCATCCAGTCCCATCTTTGATCATTCAAACGCCCTCCCAATGATTTACTCAGACAACAATGTCATCCAGCACTTGGATGCCATAAAGTAGTACAATGCGGGGAAACAATCCAGGGGGTATCTCATCCTTTCCATGCTCCTTATCTGAACGGTGGCTTGGTGGCGCTTCCGCGAGTGGCACTACCAGGGACAACGCTACTGGCCCGGGAGGCCGGTCGCGGTGCGGTCTGCGGAGTTCCGCCAAGGTCGAACATGCTGCGGCGGGCAGTAAGAGGCAGCGAGCCCTTGGTGACGGGCTGCGTGCGAGGGCTGAGGATACTGTTGCGCGAGCTGGCGTCGCGAGCCGAGTTGACGAATCGGCGGGCGTGAGAGTCAGAGAAAGAGCTGTTCTCGGCTGGTGGAGAAGTCGCAGTCGGGCTGCGACGGCGATGGGCGATGTCCTTCTCACGTTGACGGGCTGAAGGATTGCCTCCGAGAGACGATGTCCGCCTGCCCTTTCGCATGGCAGCACCGATGTGGCGAGCTTCCTTGTCCGTGAATGACTTGTCGACGTCGCTGCTGGACGTATAGGATGAGCCATCTTCTTGCTCTTTCTCAGATCCTGAGCTTGGAGCTGGGAGACGACTAGTCTTCTTGGTGTGCAAGCTGCGAGGCTGCGGTGCCCTATTACCCTCCATCGATCGCAGCGGGCTGGATTCGTCTTCACTAGAGAACGCTCCAGAGCTGAACGATGGTGGTGGCATGGACGGCGAAGACTCGGCCTTCTTTGACAGGAAACCAGCCGCGAATCGACCTGTGCCGGGCTTGCGGGCCTCGCTGGTTTGGACTGGTGGGGCCGGGAGTGGGCTGGACATGATCTCGCCATCAGCATCATACGCAGATGACAATTTCGGCGGCTCATTGGAGTCGCTGTCGAGCCCGTTGGTAACCGGCGGCGTGCTGTCGAACTTCTTCGGCGTTGGCTGGAACTCGACCAGAGCACCAGCGTTGGCATCCTCATCCCTCCATCTCACGACACGCTTCTTTGGCGACTTCTTCTTAGGAGTGCCACCAGAGAATGCGACTCCCTTGCGAGCAGTACCGCCGAGCTTGACGCGCCTTCTAGGACTCGCTGTTGCTCCGCGGACTGGGCTAGAGCCTACGTTCGGTGAGGGTTGGAGTTCTGCTGCCATGTGGGATGGTATGGCAGTGGGTGCCGGCTGAGACGGGAGAGACTGTCGAATCTTGGTCTTCAGCGGGCTGGGGCCCATGAGTGGGATTTGCTTCTTCTTCTTTGGCGTGCCGGATCGAGTTGGTGGGACTGCTTCGGTGATTTGAAGGCCGCCGTCAGGCTTGATGACCTGTCCAGTAGCCTCAGTGCAGGATTGCAGGAGCTTGCCCAAGACATCGCGCGCGGCTTGGATGGCGTCCTCCTCGCTCATCTGCAGGATCTGGTTGATGATGGCAATAGTCTCGAAGTTGGCCGTCAGCATCACTTGCATGAGGCCTGCTTCGCCAGTCTTGTCCTGCTCCATGACCTGAGTGTGAAGCTCAATGTCTGCTCGGCTCTTGAGCAGCTCAACCTCCTTGTACAGACTTGATTCTTCAGCGCTGTCAGGAACGACTCCATCGACATTCTGCAGTTGGCGAACACCATCTTGCACGGCCGTCTCCATCGCACGGGTCCAGTTGTTCTTGGCCAGGCGTTGGTGGTAATGCTGGCGGCTGCCCTCGAGCTCCAGCAGAATGCCCTGTGCGGTCTTGCGCATCGCGACCAGAGCAGCTGGTGGCTCTTCTTCCTCGCGGCTCTCACAGACCTGATCGAAGCAGCCAACCCAGCCAGAGATGGCACCAATGCGGCGCTCGATCTGGCGGAGTCTCTTGGTGTTGGTGATGCGCTCGATGCGTTCCTGGGAAGAGTTGTCGTATGCGGCGCGAATTCGCTGAATGCCATCGTGGGCAATCTCGGACTTCTTGGACTCGGCCTTGCGGAATTTGGCAAAAAACACTTCTTCAGACTTCTTCTGCTGTTCGGTGAGCTCGTTGATGCGGACCATCTGCTCGTCGATCTTCTTGAGGTAGTCCTTGACATGGCGATCGACGTTGTAGACGTTGCGAACGCTCTTGGTTCGAATATTCTTGGCTCTGTTGGCGTAACGCAGGGTGTTCTGAGTCTCGTCGAAGTGCGCACTGCTAGGCGAAACGCAGACAATCATGACCGTGCGACAGTTGCCGCCCAGACTGAATTTGAGCAGACGGGTAAGGACCGAGTTGCGGAATGGGATGTGGCTGCGGAGCTCGCACAGGGCGTTGATGCATGAGCCGAGAGCCAGAAGCGACTTGTTGATGTTTGCGCCCTCCTGCAAACGGACACCTCTGTTCTTGGTCGCTGAAGCACGCTCGGAGCCAGCCAAGTCGATGATGGAGAAAGTCGCGAATGTGACAGGCTCGTGTACGGAGGCATTGCGATCCTTGGAAGACACATTGACCTGAAGTACAGCATGTGATCGGGAAGAGGTCGCATTGGCTTCGGTGGGCGACTGCGTGCGGTTGGCATTGCCGCGCAGCACCATCTCCATGATTTCGGCGACATCCTTCGGCTTGTGCGATGACAGTCCAGCGACTGAAACAGCCTGCTTGTTGTCCTCGCGCAGCATAAGGTTTTGCTTGCCAGTCTCATCTGGCATAAGCAGATCACGGATCTTCTCATTGTAGATCTCCAAGTAGGACAGCGTGACTTCGCAGTCTTTCGTCTCTCTCAATTCTTCAATCTTCTCAAACAGCTCCTGCATGGTCATGAAGATGATGCCCGGCTGCGCGGAGGTGCCGGTGATGGTATGCGTCTTTCCGCAGCCGGTTGCGCCGTACGCGAAGACTGTACAGTTGTAGCCATCGAGAACAGAGTCCAAAAGGCCTTTGGTGGTGTTCTCGTAGACGTCGTTTTGGGTGGCATTCTCGTCGAGGACGCGGTCGAAAGCGAATGTTTGGTCCTTGACGCGCTTGCCAGTGGGCACGACGGAGCGACTGAAGCGCTGGACGGGGTTGTCCTCGGGCGGGTCGAAGACTCTGTAAGCAATTGATAAGCATTGAATCAAAATTGTTTGATTTTGATTGACTTACAGGCACTTCTCGTCAAGCACCTTGATCACGCTGCGCAGGCCCTTCTGGCCGAGCTTTGGCTTGGGGACAGCAGCGAGCGAGCCGTCGCCAAGGAAGAGAGGACCATCGTCGTTGCGGGTGAGCTGAGCAGCCTCCTGGATAGTGAAGGGACGCACGCGAATGGCGACCTGGATGCTGCTGTTGCGGTCGACACCTCCGGCCGCGGCGGCCATCTTGTCGGCGGTGGTGTATCACTGGTTCGCCAGCTCGATGCGATTGCTCGTGATTGAGCGGCGGTGGTATAGAGGACCAAGAGCGAGTGAACGTGTTGTTGTCAAGGAGCGGCGGTGTGGTGTCGAGGTCTTGGAGTGACGTCGGGGGATTGCAGAATGTCGCCGGCTTCTGCTTTGCTTTGGCTGCGCTTTGGCGGGAGACGTGAAACCGCCAAGTCGTAAACGAGCCGTCGCCGGGGAAACAACGACGACCCACTCCCGGACGGACCTCCGTTCTATCCACCTCTTTCACAGCCATCTCAATCAATATTACATTCACCAAGCTGTCAAAATGTCTATGTTGCCATGAAAACGATCATTCGAGCATTGGACAGCTCTTGATTCAACCCATCCATCGTTGGATCGTTGCAGCACCACCGTTCCAATGCTGGCTCGGACTCCACACCTCACGTGCGATCGTTCCATCTTCGCGGGGCGTTGGTTTCTCCCGGTCCTTGGGTCTGGCTCCATCGTTCTACCCACAATCTCCATTCCATCTTGGGCCAGCATCCCGACGTCACGTCCTACTTCGTTGTGAGCGATCTCAGAAAGAGCGAGTCAACAGCGTACAAAAAGTCTCCGTCAACGAGGAGAACCTCGGTCTTGAGTGCGGAGGCGTTGACTTCATGGCTTCTGCATCGAATCGGGCATTGCTCCATCTGCAGGCAAGCAGTAGGCGGTAGTACATTTCTTGGGCAGCTAAGAGAGTACAGTCGTTTCTTTCCTTTTCGATCATGCTACGGACATTCACCATGTCTGCCTCACGACGACTCTCGCAGATTGCCGGCCAGACGCGGAGCTCTTCGACCGGAACGATGAAGGAGGCAGTCGTTGCCAAAGGACCCAAGGTCACGGTTCAAGATGCTCCTATCCCGAAGCCTGGTCCATATCAAGTCGTTACGAAGATCGTCTACAGTGGGAGCAATCCAAAGGACTGGTATGGACTTCAGTAAGAAGAGATGGATCGCGTCTGACATTTGGCAGGAAACGACCGCAAGTCATGACGGACAAGCCACCAGTCAATCAGGGCGACGACATCTCTGGATACGTACACGAAGTCGGCGAGCACGTCTCAGAGTTCAAGCCCGGCGACAGAGTCATTGCATTCCACGAGATGATGAAACCCGGAGGTTCTTACGCCGAATACGCGCTCTCTTGGGCTCATACCACAGCTCATCTTCCAGCGAAGATTAGCTTCCAGGGTAAGCACCACATCACCATTCTCACCTCATTGCTGATCTCCCTCCAGAAGGCGCCGCCATTCCCCTCGCAGCCCTCACCGCCGCAGTCGGTCTCTTCGCACGCCTCCGCCTCCCCGAACCGTGGCTCCCAGTAACCCACCCCACGCCACTCATAGTCTACGGTGCCGCTTCCGCCGTCGGCTCCTACACCATTCAACTCGCCCAGCGAGCGAACATCCACCCTCTTATCTGCGTCGCTGGCAAAGGCATCCCGCACGTCCAATCTCTCATCTCCCCCGAGAAAGGAGACGTCATAATCGACTACCGGGAAGGCGACGATGCCGTGGTAAAAGGTTTCGAAGAGGCGAGGAATAAACACGGCAAAATCGAATACGCCTTCGACGCCGTCAGCGAAAAAGGCAGCTACCAGAACATCTGCAAAGTCTTGGATCGAAACACGGGCAAGATAACATTAGTCCTGCCGGGGAAGAGATACTCCGAGATCCCTCAAGGCATACAACAAAGCTTGACGACTGTGGGCAGCGTGCATGGCGTCCCGGACGATTTGAAGGATTTCGGACATGTGCATTTCAGGTATATTGCCAAGGGTTTGGAGGAGGGGTGGTTTAAGCCCCAGCCGCAGGAGGTTGTTGAGGGCGGTTTGGAGGGTGTGGAGAGGGGTTTGAGGAATTTGAAGGAGGGGAGGGCGAGTGCGGTTAAGTATGTTTTTAGGATTGGGGATGCGCCGAGGGTGGAGGGGAGGTGAAAATGGCAGTCTTGGTTGAGAACATGCTCTGTCTCAGGATTCAATGAGGTCAGTAAGTCTTGCTCTCATTCATGTCTGTGAAGTTGATTCACTGTTTTCAAGTAGCCGCCAATGCCATGCCACGCTGGAACAAGACTCTGGATTACTTTCCGCCATTGAGGCAACCAAACGATTGCGCGCAGTTGGACTTCTGATCGGAAGGTCGACTCTAGCCTTCACGAAAGCCTTGAGAGACGTCAACACCAGATTGTGCGGATTCGAAGCAACCTGCGCCATCTGAGATATACACTGTGCCTGGACTGTACGACGTTGGGCTTCGGCACAGACCACCAACAGAATCATGCCTGGAGGACAAGGCACGTACACGTTTACTTGTTGTTCCGACCACCCGCTGCTTGTCAGTGGTTCTCAGCGCATCCGGGTACCTTCCGAGGTGGATTCTGCAGACACGCTCGAGGACCTAGAAGGCGGCCAAAAGCACCTCTTTCTCGGTCGTCTCCCCGAGCTGTGCGTTTATCCGTGGCATTGATGCCGATGTTGGCTGTTCGAGGAAGCGTAGAGTTCTGGAGATTGCAGCACCCGCTCTCCAATCTACCTGCGTTGGATTGCGGTATACCTTCAAGGACCAAGCGATCCCGGCCGTTGTTCTGCCCTGCTGGATCCGGTTTGTCTCTGCAACAGCCACCATCGTGCTCATCAAGAGAGCGCCGTTAGCCGCCCGGTACTGTCCTCAGCTCGATGTCTTGCGGCCTACACGTCGTGCGTCTCAGGAAGACGCCACAGGATATGGGGCTGACAGCTGCGCCTACGCACAGCCTGTGCGACCTGAGAGTGGCTGCCAGCCTTTGCAGCTTAAGACAATGACTCTCGCCTCCGAAATTTATCTCCCGCCCAACACAACGGCATATCAACCCCTTTGAGCCAAGAAATGGAACCATTATCTGCGGATGTTCAAGCCCTGTATGCTAGACATGCTCTCGGCGACAACGAGGTCCGGCTGATTCATCTCCAACCATCGAACGATTTACAAGAGCGGATCGTTGCAACCATGAGCGTAGTCTCTCTCGATCGCAATGGGACATACAACGCTCTTTCCTATGCTTGGGGTTCGCCAGTTTGCGACGACTTCATACACTGCGATGTGATTCGATTACCTGTCACCAAGAACCTCCACGCTGGATTGAAGCGTATTCGGGAGCAGGCTGCTGTTCGAAAAGACGACGGCAGAACATCGAAATGGTTTCTTCCTACCCTGTGGGTGGACGCCATCTGTATAAACCAGCAAGACGCAAAGGAGAAGGCGAAGCAGGTCCAGCAAATGGCTACGGTGTATCGTAAGGCACTTTCGCTTATTGTCTGGCTTGGTGAGGCCACAGATGAGGAGGCTTCGGGTATTGTCTCTTGCTTGGCTGGCGAGCGCACGGAACAGGAAGCCGTCGCCGCCATGCAGGCATCGACTGAACGGTCTTGGTTCAGTCGCCGTTGGATCATCCAAGAAGTAGTACTAAGTCGCATCCGACATGTGCTCCTTGGCGGCGTCAGGTTCTGGTTCGAGGATCTGCTGGGAAAGAAACACCTTGTTCAGGATCCAACTACACTCCAGGTTCTAAACGGCTTCAACGAAAATGGCGCGCTGCTCGATAGGTTGATAGCGTTTCGCTCCTCGGCTTGCGCCAATGATCTGGACCGTCTGTACTCGTTGTACAGCATCAGCAACGAACACTATAGTGCTGGTCACTATTCTCAACACAAGTTTGGAGCTGTCATCGATTTACCGTCTCTACCAGAGATTGATTACACCATTTGCCCGACCAAGTTGTTTCGACAGTTTGGTCGTTATTGCTACGAGAAAGACCGTGGGTCCGAAGACCATCCGACGCTCAAGAAGATGTTGATCTGTGCTACCACAACGGCCTACTCACTCCAGTCTGACTTACCTTCCTGGATGCCAAACTGGTTACTTCAGCCGCAATACCGCTCTGTGGAACATAGCGTACTTGCGAGGCTGTGCTTTGCCGGTAAGCACATCTATCATGACTTCAACTCCCCGTATCGTGCGTGGAATTCCCCGCCCGAGTTTGGCCACCCGTGGGAAGCAAGACTCGATGGAAATACGCTGGTACTCAAAGGATGGATATTTCGAACCTGCCAGGATTTTGCGCTGTCTTATGCCTGTCCTCACTCGATGGACCCTACGACGGGTGACATCAAGACTAGTAAGTCCAGCCGCTTTGTCCTGCTGGTCCTTGGGGAGAGTATAGCATTGCTCGGAGCGCACTGCTCTAGCGGTCCCCAAGAGCTGCCACCTCATAGCAGGTCAGTCCATTTCTTGTCAGCTGGCTAACGCTTCTCCAGCCGATCATATCATCAGGGGCATGACTTATCCCGCATCAATCTCGTTTCCAAAATTGGATACTAGCGAAGAAGAGATCATTTTCTATCCAGATGGTTGGGTCTTCGCATTCACACTCTTACCTGCTCCTGAGAAAGGCACGTATAGACTTGCGTCTGCGTTCTTGCCTGCCTCACGTGACGGAAGTTTGGGTGTCCGGGCCTTCGAACGTCAGACACGAGCTTTCCTTGGAGCACTCTGTCGGTCTGCGGTCACTGAAGTTCGGGTTGTTTAATTTGTCAGCCTTCGATCTTCCTACGCAGGGCCCTGTTAGGCTACAAAAGAGGTCGGCGATATCTACCGATGAAGTGATTGACGGCGGCGAATTGGCAAAAGAAAAGGCAGACACCACTACAATACCGAGTTTCGAACTAACGATCAAAAATTGGCAAAAAAAGAGATTGAAGTGACTTGAAGTGAGGACTCCCACACTGACTAGCGCAACCTAAAGAGAATCAAGAATGTTAGCCCCTGAACCACCAATGATTAGTACGAGTTATTCATGTGAATGTGGACGGCAGGCTGGCGTGGCGATTGGCTGGCGTGGCATGGCGGTGTTTCGAATGTTGGAGGTGAGAGTGAATGTTGCATATATCTAACTTCACTTAGGTGTCAGGGGTGCGGCTGGCTGACATGTGAAAAGCGGGAGTTGGCGTGGGACGTGCGGCTTCGGAAGGTGCAAATGTCCAAACGAGCTGCAGCTGCAGCTGCTTCATCTCTTCGCAACATGACCAACGCACTACACAGCACGCCGAATACGGTCCATGAGAAGGTGAAAGGCCTTTGTACGATGAGGGTGCGTTGGAAGACGTTTTCACTGCACAGCAAATATATTCGCTTACCACTCGCTTACCACCTACTAGCGTGGACAGAAGTCAGATGCTGCGACCTCCGACTGGATCGGCCAACGTTTCGACCTGCAGGATAGCTATGGCACAAGGCTGGAAGGAAGGAGCTGAGAGATACTATCCGCCATCCGCCATTTCACTCCAATTTCATCACCCTCGCAGACTGTCTCTGCAAACAATCTCCTTGTTATCAATGAGATCCAAGCCATTCAGCACCAGCATCGCAGGCCAGACTTCTAAGCTATGGGTGAGACAATCCACGCCGACGAGGACGCCCCCGAACGGACGAACAGTCTGCTCTCGACGCACACTCTTGTCAAACTCGCGCCAGAGCCAGAACCAGACCCGCCGTATACTCTGACCAGGATATTATCAGACCACAGCGTGGCATGTCTAGGTTTCGAAGCTTTCCCTATAGCAACGGAGAGAGAGAACGCTGATATCGCCTCTGCATGGCCTTCATCTGGCGATAAGGATACGACTGCTTACCCGATGAAAGTGGAAAATGCTAGGCGGGAGGGTCAGCTTACTCGACATGGTCCAACTCCATCAACAAACGCAGAAAGCAATGCCGCAAGTGAAGCTTCTGTTGACCTGCAACAAACTCGGAAGCTGCCTATAAGGGCTGGAATACCTCAGCAAGGAGATGATGGAGACACTCAGGGCCCCGTCATTCCGCACCATCCTGCCTATTACACCGCTCAAAACCTGGCTGCCCACCGCCTTGCTCGCCGGCCTACATCGTTCCCTCCTGATGAATTCACATGGGGACCTCCTTCAACGCACCCTAGTAGTAGTTACTACATCCCTAACAGGCAACTCACTCCTGTACCTTTCCTACCATCGGACCATTCTGATACAGATGGGTCGAGCACTTTTGACTCTGGACATGGATCCTGTCCTCCTCAGAATGATGGATTGATATCTCCAAAGCTGATGCCGCCTGCACCAACAACCATCCTTTCCACAGCTTCCGTTGGCGACTTCATCTGCGACTACCCTGGCTGTAATGCATTGCCGTTCCAGACGCAATACCTTCTGAGGTGAGTCACCCAACTACAAAAGCATCCTGGCTGTGCTAATGAATCTAGTTCCCATCGAAATGTGCACCTTCAAAACAAGCCCCTCTACTGTCCGGTCTTGGACTGCCCGCGAAGTGAAAGAGGAAAAGGCTTCAAAAGAAAGAGTGAGCTGATACGCCACGGCCTGGTCCATGGTAGCGCTGGATACATTTGTCCCTTTTGTCCTGATAGAGAACATCGATATCCCAGGCCCGATAACTTACAGAGGTATGTTTCGTCCACGCAACATTAGCTTACGTTTAACTCCTCTCAGGCATGTCCGAGTTCACCATGTCGACAAGGAGAAAGATGATCCAGCTCTCAGGCAAGTGTTAGCCCAACATCGAGACGGCAACATTCGAGAGCGGCGTCAACAGCAGACGAAGGAGCCCGCCATCCTATCAGAGTGGAGCAATCGTCCAGATCTCGACTTGCCAAACTTCGACGATATGCCAAACGTCATCGACGGCGTCTTAAGCCAACAAGAGGAAGTTGTACGCTCCGAAGGTGGAAGCAGCTCTGTCGGAGTACCTATACTCGGCTTAGGAGAGCCATCTAAAGACTTACCTTCGTTTGCTCCAAGGGCCACGGCACAGGAAGACTCCGTAACATATGGCACGAACCAAGTCTATGTCGGACCCATTGATGTAGCAGTGAGATCCAAGTCATGTCCACCTTTGATGAAAGAACCTCAAGACTCCTGCCGTGATGGATCTATAACCGAAGCTCAGACCGATCGATTCTCCCCTCTAGGGGCTCACAGAGATGACACAACTTTAGACCCCGTAAACGGTCTCCTGCAAGTCCTGGCCGGCAAGGTTGAACTACTGCTTCGAGCAACACGTCCCTCATCTCCAGCTTCATCTTGCTCGACATTGCTTTCGGAAACTACCGGGTCGAACTCTACGAGTCCCGAGGTACTCCAAGACGACTGTTGCGCTCGATCCAGGCGGCCAATAGCTGGAATATCTGAAGCGGCAGCAGCAAGCGGGTCATCGGACAAGAGGCCGGTGCAGTCGAATTCTTACAACTCGAGCGGTCTTCCTGAGCCAGGACCAAGCCAAAGTACTAACAACAAAAGCCGCAAGCGAGGCAACAGCGACGAGGATGACCAAGACTCCTCAAACGGGTCCGGTAGGGAAAAGAGACGGGAAGAAGGGAATGACAAGCAGAGCCCTTCGAAAGAGGGACGATTTTCTTGCATCTTTCATGTTGGAGAGCCCGAGAAGTATCCCGACTGCCACAAGAAATATGACCACATCTCTCAGCTACAGAGACATCTGCGATTGAGCCGCCACACTTGGTTCGTCTGCGAGAGATGTTTCAAGAAATTTGACAATCCCAGGTCACTGCACGAACATTCGCCCAAGGTTGGCATTGATACTTGCGTTAAGAGATGCTCGATGCCAGCTTGCCGACGTCGACAGCCTCGCTCGGCGGCGGCAACCAACGAATGTCAATGTATATTCACCGCTGAGGCTCAATGGCAAGGGCTGTTCAGAATGGAGTACCCCGAGAAAGAGCTCGCCAATCTAATGGAGTCCCCTGGAAGACCGGACACACGGATTCACGGTCCTGCGGCTCGGAGAATTCCACCTATTGAGTTCGACCAGCTTGATGGCTTTCAGGAGTGTTTGCCGCACGATCCAGCACTAGCAATGGAACAGGATGATGACATGGTACTGCCGACGACAGAATCATCAACCATGATAAGCCATCCAGTATCCATGGAGCCACTAGTCGACCTGAATCCGGCAGCGATCAGTGGCAACTTCTCGCAGTCACAGAGCCAGATGATCTTGGACTTGCACAAGAAGATTGCTCTACTCGAGCAACGGCCATCCCAGCTAAGCAAGCGCCAACGAGAAATTGAGAACTTGTTCGGCTTGGTATGGGAGGCATTCGAGGCCACGGGCAGTCCACAGGCACGACCCGGCTCCAGATTGCACAAGATGGTATCCGAAATGGTTCCTGGTGTTACTGGCGGCGTGGATCACTCCAACCACACAGATGTCCTGCTTTCACAACTACCCAGCGATCAAGAATATAACGCCTTCGAATCAAGCGGCTTTACTGGTGGAGTCGATGCCTTCTCAGAGCTGGACGCGACCTTTGCAAGCGTTCAGACTTTTTCTGGATTTGATGCGGCGGATTCTGCGTATGGATCAAGTCGGAAGTAAGGAAATTGTAGATTGTGGATAATTCTTTCTAGCAGACTCAAGATCCGCAGCCTGATCTCAAGACTCCACCGATCGTTCTTGCCTCCAAGACCATCCTGCCGTCTAGCCGAGCGGTATGCGTTCTTTCCTCTTCATTGCTGCGTTGATGCCGAGGGATCCTTGTTCGTTGCACATGGTCTTCCTCCAATGACACTCTTGTCCACCGCTGCCTTGCAGAACCCGAGCGCGAGTCGTACATCGATGCAGGGTGATGGACAACGAAGCAGAATATCTTGCAGACCGATGTGTTGATGAAGAGGTGAAGTCTTGTTAGAGACATGGTTCTGTTGCGCGGCAAAACGTATAGCCAAAAGCCTAAAGCTGAATAAGCAGGGTTGTGCCTTCTGGACTCGCAGTCAAGCGGTGGTAGCAATTGCATCTCGTCCCAACAACTCACGATCGATCAAGACATACAACAATCAGCCTTCCAATTGCAGTTGATTCCAAGGTGTATGTTATCGAAGAGGCTGACAAACCACGTGCCACCTTGAGCTCGCCGTTAAGCGGGCGGGTTTACGCTAGCTGGCGGCAGAAAATTGCAGCGGCTGGCGTTTCGACTTCTTCCCCTCCCCCCGACACCGGAGAGCATATCGTCGACGCAGCCCCAAGTCAGTCATGTCATGGCATAGTGGCACCTCCTTCGACCCACCAGCATCGGGCCTGGTGTCGCCGCAACAGACCTCGCCCACCGCCTCCACCACCACGCCCGGCGCCGGCGACGAGCACGTTCGAAAGCGAAAGCGCAGCGAGCACCCCACCGACAATGGCGACGCTGGCGACCGAGCTGCCGGCGGAGGTGCTGAGGGGATCGCGGGGAGTCCGCAGCAGGCGAATGGCAAACCACGACACCAGCCAGGCGTGAAGAGGGCCTGTAATGACTGTCGTCAGCAGAAGGTATGCGAAATGAATACAACACATCGTTGGGACAGAGGTGTTCGCGCTTGTGAGTCAATGCTAACATCCTGGCAAGCTTCGATGCAACGTTGTTGCGGGGCCCGGAGACCACTACAAACCATGCGATCGATGCATCAAACACAACCTCAAGTGCAGTATAGACGATGGATTCAAGAGATTGGGAAAGCGAGCGCAACACGATGAGATGGCCAAGGAGCTGGAGGTGTGCAAGGCCAAGCTGGCCCGCTTCGAGGCATTGGGCATGCGGCTACCCGAAGACGAAGGACGAGAGTCGAACTATACGGGCAGCTATCAAGCATCGCCAGCATCTGGAGCACCCGTCGCGCCAATGGGCACTGGATCGAATACTTTCTTGGGCGCCAGCGAGGCTGCAGCATCGCGGAGTCTGCTGGACCTGAGCCAGGGATATCGCGAACTCGCACCCACCAGCTACCCATCCATCACGCCAGGCACATCTATGGTCGCCCTCGGGAGCGTCACTCTCACCGAATCGCAAATCACTGAGCTGTATCGACACTTCTTCGAATGCTACCATCCTTTCTTGCCAGTGCTCAATCCGAATCAATCGCATAAGACATACTACGAAGACCACCCGCTCCTACACTGGACGATCATCGCCATCGCAGCTCGCAAGTGGGACGAGAAACCAGGCCTGTTTATGGAACTGCAGCGACCTCTTGAAGAGCTTCTCTGGAACACCCTCGCCCAAATTCCTCAAGCATACCACGTCTGCAAAGCACTCGCATTGATATGCACCTGGCCTCTGCCCACCTCCTCAACCTCGCAAGAACCAACGATGCTGCTCTGCGGCGCCATGTTCCAGCTTGCCATGCAGTACGGCCTTCACAGACCATCCCACGCGCAAGACTTCAGTCGATTCCGCATCGATCTTCGGGAGGAAGACATCGCCGACCGTCTGAATACCTGGGCCACTATCAACATCGTCGCGCAAAACGTCGCTACCGGAAACGGCCAGCCACCACTCGCTAGATGGGCGTGGTTTACGTATGGCCTACACCTCGACCGCATGAAGCCAGAGATCCAGACGAGATGTCAGATCGAGAAATTCTGCGACACCGTCACCAGAACGCTCTACACGATGCAACGTGATCATATCGTCGAAGTCGATCAAGCCCAGCGTGGATTGCAAATCGACATGTATGCACGAGAACTGGGCGAGCTTGAAGTCACGGTCCTTTCAACAAGCAACTCTGGTATGTCTTACTCTTCCTCTTGTGCCATAAACAGCCTACTGACATTCATTCTAGCCGTCGACGTCCTCTTCCTCAAGACCGCTCAGCTACACCTCCGCCTCACCGCATTCTTCGACAAGCCGCAACAGCCAAATTACTACGCGGACCTTCGGAACGTCTACATTGCGGCCTCGGCTCTTCTGCAGCACGTCAACGCCATGTCGATGGAGCAATTCGTCTACGTTCCACGATACATCGAACAGATGATGCTGGCTGCAGGTGCAACACTGCTCAAGCTCCTGAACTCGTTCTACGCCGTGCACCTGGATGTCCCTCAAGGCGAAACGCTGTTCACTCGCACTGTCGGCCACCTTCGCAAGCTGAGCGTGCGATCCAACGATCTCCCGCAGCGGCTAGCGGAGGTCATGGCACAGCTCTGGGCCAGCAGTGGCACGATGGAGAGGAAGCTGTTTGCGGACGACGGTCAAGGAGGAGGAATTGCTCGTGGCCCAGACGAGAGCCTGCAGCTCAAGGTGCGGTGTCGCTCTTCCCTGTCCGTCCTCTACGATGCCATCTGGCGCTGGCGGGAGCGTGTTGGCCAGCCTGGTAGGGACAGCCTCGCGCAGGCAGTGGAGCATCCCACTGCCTTGCCGGGTGATACCCACGCCCGCAACACGCCGCAGCCACCCAACGGCCTGCCAGGTCAAATGGCTGCACCCAGCGACAGCCTTGGCCTGGCAGCGCCCAACGCGCTGGACGGGATGGACTGGGGCTCGCCGTTCGGTGGCAACGCAGTCTTCGACCCGCTCAGCTGGGCGCTGGATGGGAACTTGGGCCTCGGGGGTGGACTCTTCGGTGGGCAAGACCCGCTCGGCCAGGGCCTCTACCAGGGCTAGGAGCCTGGTGAGGATCTCCTGCTGGGCGACTATCCCGGCTATTAGATAGTTTCGAAAGGTCGCGAGCACGCGTTCAAGAGCTTGGTCACAGAGTAAGTGTTTGGGGATAGGTCGTTGGTTTCCTTGTGTTAATGTGTGATTGTTTCCTCGTTGTGCGGCTTTTCAGCGGGCGTTTGGGCATAGACATGTGAGCTTTCCTTGGGCGTGATACCACCATTCGGCAGATATAGAGCTTTGATGCAGTAATGATGAGATGGATGATTGCATCCCCCTTCCCTTCCCTTCTCGCTGTCTTGGGTCCAGAAGCGGTATAGCTCGACGCCCTTCCCTTCTCACTTCATTGCAAGCGAGAAGGAACTCGACACTCTCACTGCAGAGTTTGCAGGCGGCGGTACTCAAAAGTACTTCGAAGGCTTCTAAAGAACTCATTTCGTCGGGGATTGAGCATCGTGGTTGCTGATACTCTGGAATCTGACAACGCCAGCAAGGCTGACTTCCAGCACCATGGCGACCCAAACAACGATCGAACTACAGTCCTTCACCGAGCCTCCACCAACCGCTCCCAAGACTCCGCTACCAACAATCGCAGACTCAACCGGCCACACCCTCACCGCCGCGCCTCCACTCCCAGTAAGCCTCGAAGAAACGACCCCAAAACTCCCACCCTCCCACGCAATCCTCACAATCCTCCAACTCAGCAGCATAAACTTCCTCTCCTCCTTCTCCAACGGCCTCCTAGCCATAGGTCTCCCCGCCATCGCCTCCGATCTTGCGATCCCAGACAACCTCCTCCTCTGGCCCAACTCCGTCTTCTACCTCACCTCCGGCTCTTGCCTGCTCATCGCCGGGAGCGTAGCGGATGTCCTGGGGCCGAGGAGAGTCTTCCTCCCAGGATGCTTACTCGTGGGGGCGTTTATGTTGGCTTGTGGGTTTGTAAAGGATGGCATCGGATTGATCATGATGAGGGCTTGTCAGGGGATTGCTACGGCTATGGTGCTTCCGAGTGCGGTGAGTATTGTGAGTCGGAGGGTTGAGGATGGACGGCCGAGGAATTTGGGGTTTGCGGCGGTGTTTTTGGCTATGCCTTTGGGGTTTGCGCTGGGATTGGTGCTGGGGGGTGTTTTCGTCAGTGGGGTGGGGTGGAGGGTTGGGTATTTTGTTTTTGGAGGGCTGGGAATCGGCAATTTTGCAGCAGGCGTCTGGATTCTCCCGAAAGATGAAGGATTGGGGACGGCAGGTGGAGTCGTGACAAGACTGGCCAGAGAGATCGATTGGGTTGGAGCGTGGATTGCGAGTGCTGCTTTTGCGATGCTGTCGTATGTTCTTGCGTGAGTATCGACTCTGACGAAAGGGCAGTGTGCGAGTGCTAACGAGGAAGTAGATTGCTTTCGGCGAACACGGCAAACATCAAGACCGGCACCGGGATTGCTTTGCTGGTGATCAGCCTTGTGCTTGTACCGGCTTTTGTTTTCTGGATGCACTTCCAGGAAAAGCGTGGCAAGCCAGCTCTGATCCCGAACTCGATCTGGAAGGACGGGCCATTCACGAGTGTCTGTTTGATGATCATGCTGTCCAACTCGGTCAACAGCTGCTTGGAGATCTTCTCTAGTCTCTTGTGAGTTAGCTCATATTCGTATGTGAGCTTTTGTTTGCTGACCTTATTCCTTCAGCTTCCAAGAAGTCCAACACAACAGCGCCGTCCAAGCCGGTCTCAAAGTCCTCCCCCAAGTCCTCGTCGGCGCAGCCCTAAACATTCTCGTCGGCACCTTCGTCAACAAGACCCCCATCATGCTCGCCGTCCTTGCAGGTAACATTCTCCAAGCCGGCTCTCCACTCCTCGTGGCCACCATCAATCCCTCCTGGCCATATTGGTACTCCGCCTTCTTCGCCCAGATCTTGGCTCCTCTCTCAGTCGACATCCTGTTCACCGTAGGCACGATCGTTGTCTCGAACGCTTTTCCAGAGAAGACGCAGGCGTTGGCGGGGGCGGTGTTTAATACTTTTGCGATGTTGGGGAGTAGTGTTGGACTGTGTTTGATGAGTGTTGTGAGTGAGAGTGTGACGAAGCAGTCGGGGAAAGAGGGTACTAAGGCGGTGATGGAGGGGTATCGAGCAGCATTTTGGGCGATGCTTGCCATGATGGGGGTTGCGTGTGTTGTTGGGGCGGCTGGGCTGAGGAGGATTGGGAAGGTTGGTGTGAAGAGGGATTAGATTGCCGGTTGGGTTGTTTCGTTCTCGATGGCTGTAAGAGGTTGGTATGAGACGATAGAGCCATTGAAGAGCGTGGTATGATGGAGATCCATGGGGATGGAGCAGGAGAGTCAACACCACAAGCACCGATCGTTCTGTCAATGTATAGGGCCTTCACACCCCCACCTCCTCAGCCGTCTTCTTCGCCTGCTTCCTCCTCACCTGCTTCTTCTTCTGCCGTCTCTTCTCCTTGCTCTCCTTCTTCTCCAACTCCGTAATCCTCTCCTCCGCCCGCGCCAACCTCTCCTTCAACTCCTCTGCCTCCCTCACCTTCTCCTCCGCCCGCGCCAACTTCCCCCTCAACTCCTCCCTCCACCTCTCCGCATCATCCCTCTCCCTCTCCGCAATCTCCTTCTTCACCCGCTCACCAAACATCTTGCGGGCGAATTTACACATCCTGCGCGCGTAGTGCTTCTTCTCGCTGTCGGGCCAGGAGAGGACTTGCCACGAGAACTCCCGCAAGTCGCTCCATTCGTCGCTGGTTTGCATCTAGATGCGCTGTTAGTGAGGTGATGCTGCGGGAGGGAGGTGAAGTGGGGCTTACGATGGCGCGGTGGGAGGTGAGCGGGTTCTGATAGTGTGTCAATGTGCTTTGGTTGTGGTTGTGAGGTGCACGTGTTGTGAGCATGTGAAGCAAACGGAACTGAGGCAAGAGTAAGAGAGCGCCAAGCCCTCCTGATTTCTTATCGATTAGGAGATTTCACTTCTGGACTACGCTGCTATCCCCGTACCTATCCAATCATCTCAGCCATCGATGAAGCTGTTGAGACCATTGAGATTGTGTCGATTCTTGGGGATAGAGTCAAGAACAATCTTCCCGAATGAACTCTACCGCCCTCTCCGCCACGGCATACACGGCTGTTTGGAGGTTCGCTCGCGGGATCAAAGGGAAGATGGAGGCGTCCACCACTCGCAGGCCCTCCATACCGTAAACTCTTAGCTTCTCGTCGACAACGCCTCCTTTGTCTTTGGGTAACATCGCGCAGGTGCCGGAGGGATGATATTCACTCTGCAGATTATCCCTCACCCAGTCCTCCACATTCTCGGCATTCAGACCGTGATATCCAGGTTGATACTTCGTTCCTCCGTTCACGAGGAGATTGCTGAGCGGTTTTGTCTTCGCAACTACCTGTAAATGCAAAGCGATCGCGGATAGAAGCTTGACGTCCAAAGGATGGGAGAGGTAGTTGGGGTCGATGACGGGATAGATCGATGCGTTGGAGGATTTGATGTGGACGCTGCCACGGGAGAAGGGATGTTCGAGGACGCCCTGCATGCTGAAGAAGTTGCCTGGAGTTGAGGCGAGGAAGAGCTTGCTGCTGTCGTTCGAGAGTTGGGGGTTGATGCCGCTCGGGAAGGCGAATTCTTGGACGACGGCTTCGGTGAAGATGTCGTTGCAGAGGCGATCTTGTTGGCTTGGTGAAGGCGATTTGTGGAGGTGGGCCTGAGTGTGTGCGTGATTGCCTGTGTCCTTCTTGCAGAAGTGTCTGATTGCTTTGCTCAAGCCAAGCTTGTTGTCGGTTTTCTTGTCTACAATCTGCTCCAGGGACAGCAGACCAGACATGGCACTGGTTGTGGCTAGAAGGCCCGTATGATTGGTGATGTACTTCTCGTATTGCTCGTTGAACAACGTCTCGTTGGCGAAATCATCCAGAGTGAAGAGCCCGGGCTCCTTGACCTCGTAGCCGATCGGAACGTAGGCATGATCTTGCAAGTTCTCACCAACGTTCTTGTTGGCAGTCAAAGTTCTGATGCCGTGCTTGGCCAGAATGCCAGGGTTCCCAATGCCAGAAAGTTCCAAAAGCTGCGGGGATCCGAAGGCTCCTGCGCTGAGGATCACTTCTCGACGGGCGTTGATGGTGGCGGTGGTGCCATTGACTGTGTAAGAGGCACCAACTGCTCGAGGGCACGTTCCGGAAGTATCAAAGATAATACGTTCTGCATGAGCTCCAGTAATAGTCTCGAAGTTCGGTCTCTTCTCAGCATCTCGAAGGTAAGTTGTCGCAGCATAGCTTCTACTTCTCGTCTCGGGGTCCATGTTGATTAGATTCGTATACCCTCCCAAAGCAAGTCCATCTCGCGGATCAGATGAAGGAGGCAATCCCAACTTCTCGTATGTCCGCGGCCAAGCTTCGTCAAATGGCAAGTAAATATCGGCGAAGGTGTTCAGGATCGGTCCCTTCCTTCCGTGGACAGCCGTGTCGATGTAGCCGGTGTCAAGGTCTTTGACTACTTGGTCAGAAGGCTGAATGTACGATTCGGATTTGCGGTAGAATGGCTGCAGAGCCTTCCAAGACCAGTTCCGATTGCCGAGCAGACCCCAGTTGTTGATGTCTTGCTGAGAGGCGTGAGTCCACCAAAGGAAGTTGATAGCGGAGGATCCTCCGAGCTGTTTGCCGCGAGGGTGTGCAACGACATGGTTGTTGGCGTGGCTCTTGAGAAATGGTCAGAATGCACGCTTCGCCTGGCTGGGATGTCTTACCTGTGGAACCGTGTGGTAGTTCCAGTCGTACTTCGGGTCGCTGTACAGCGATGTCAAGAGGTTCGGCGCCAGGACTTCGACATCTCCCGACCGATCCTCGCCGGCTGGCCGTCGTCAGCGAATGCCAGTCTTGGGAGTAGGATGCACACACCTTCAAGAACTGCAACAGTGACACCTGAATCTTCACTGAGTCTCGCCGCCACTGTCAAACCTGCCGTGCCCCCACCAACAATGCTAAAGCAGTCAGAGGCTCGTATGTCGAAAGGGACGAATGCTACTCACACATAGTCAACCTCCTTCGATTGAACAAGACCAGGCACGCAGACAAGCAGAGAGGCCAGATAGGAGAGATGCATAGTGGAGATGAAAAGACCCAAAAGATGAAATCAAGATCTCAACTGCATTCTTTTGAAAGACAAGATCACGGAACTGATATAGGTTGGTAGTCTCGCCTCACCATTTCCTTGAACATGTATCGCCCTACGTATTGAAGTACTTCCTAGTGCGTTCTGGATTTCCCGTGTGGCGTTCTTCGTGTAACCAGTCTGGGCGTGTTGACAACGCGATCAGTCATCTCGTGCAAATCACTGCCGTCGCTTGGGCTTGTGGTAAGCAGAGTGCGGCTGTCGAGCATAATCGTGAGAGGGACCGCGGCCGTATGCCGGCCGTAGATGGAGATGGTGTTGGTTCTCGAGTGAATGATGGAAGTCGGGACGGGAAGGAGGTCGCTGGATCCTGCCTCACGTGGAGAATGTTTCACGTTCATTCACTTGTAAAACTTTCGGGACGGAGCGGCGAGCCGGCCAAAAGATTTCGACCACGGACCATTCTCCTGACATCCTTACACAACGACAGTGACATCTTCCTTCACGTTGGAAAGCAGCTCAGGACGCCTCTTCTATCCGCATATCTGGTCAAAGCAGTTTTCTCATGACGTATACAAGCTCCGAAGCAGCATCTGGCACGCTCGCCCTCTCGATTGCGGAAACCGAGACGAAGTTCACATATCGAAAAGACATCAGCAATGCCTGGCTTTCATTAATCTCTCGTGGTGGTGCTGCCATCGAAAAGCCCGACTTCTTTCGAGGATGGCCTTGGGATGCCACTCTTTGATGGCTGTGCTTTTGCCGTCCAGCGGCACAGCCTCCACAGCTGCACGAAGCCCGCGGCCTCCAACTCCCACCAAGCTCTGCTAAGGCTGGAAGCTCCTGTATCTCGAACTGCCAACCAAGCCCGCCGCTCTCTGCCTACCTTCTGCTGTGCTACCGCTTTCTATCTTCCGGCAATGCATGTTGAACGCATCACAAACCGACTGGCCTGACATCGCAGCCTGCCGAGACTGCCAGCGTTCTCATCTCTAAGAAGAACCGAAAGCATCGAGAGAACGAGACGACTGCTGCTCAACCTTGAGCAAGTAACTGCTTGCTGCCAGTCTCAACATGCGACGCCGACTACGAGATGGTCTCCGGAAGGTATTGACTCCAGCCTCTACACGCACGGGTCGCGGCCCTCCTCGGAACTTTTCCAGTGATCTCCCGCCGTACGAGTATGACGGTATAGGACGAGATGACATACGGCTCCTCACAATCACCCCAGATACGGACCCGAGTGAGCCGGTGCAGTGCTTAGTCACCAGCTACAGTCGAAGTGAGCACCCTGGATACGCCGCTGTCTCCTATACCTGGGGCGACGTCGAGCACAAAGAAGCCATTGGATGCAATGGGCGGCGCTTGCTCATTGGACGGAATTGCCGCGACGCCCTCCATGCACTCCGCGATGCAGTGGAGCCTCAAACTGTCTGGATAGACGCCATTTGCATAGACCAATCCAATCTCGAGGAACGTCAAATTCAGGTCGCCGACATTGGTGAAGTATTTCGACAAGCGCGCGAGACTTTTGTATATCTTGGACGGTCGGAACGACGCTGGGGTTCTATCGATGACATTGAAGACCCTCACTGGCAAGCTTTGCTCCAACGGCCGTGGTTTAGTCGGACTTGGGTGATTCAAGAACTACTCCTATCTCGGAAGGTGACGATTGTCATTGGAGATGACATGATCCCCTGGCCGGAGCTCACTACACTATGCATTAGGAGACGCAACGTACTGCAGCTGCCGAAACTGCTCACCATGTGGGCTTCTTTCGCTCACGATTACGGTAGACGCCGACCCGAGCGCTGGTACGGGACGGATGAAGCTAGTGATGTCGAACCTGATGATGGGGATGATGTATTGGGTGCCTTGGGTGCGAACCTATCTCGATCTCCGTCGTTTGCAGTAGGGGACGCCTCCTCGTCTCAGCCAACCGATACCGTGGCGCCAAGTCTGGCATCGGACTACGAAAAAATCAAGGACCCATCGATCATGGAAGATACTGGGAGTCAGCAGCGAGGACGGCGCTCTCCCAAAGAAAGCGGCTACCTGAACCTGAATTACTGGCGACTCTCCCAAATCTTGGAAATGACTCTTGAATTCCAGTGTCAGGATTCACGGGACAAACTCTTTGCCATTCTGCCGCTTTTCGTTCGACCCATTCCGACCAATCTGTACCCGGACTATCAAAAGTCAGCAGATCAGGTCTTCACCGACTTGGCTTGGTTCCTCATTCAACAGGGCGATACTGCGTCTTTCAAATGCCTCAATTCAGATATTGGTGCCAATGTGCCGTCCTGGGTTACGTATTGGCCTCGTATCGAGCCGCCTCCCTCGTGGTGGGACAGTCCTGCTCACAGGGCAACGGCGGGCTTTGGGTCCACAGCCCGCGAAGTTCGGCCAACGCTCGTAGGTGACGACAAGCGTCTGCTAAACCTCCGTGGAATCATGGTTGGAACTGTCAACGAGGTCGCCGTGGCTCAAAGGTTTCCAACGCATGACGCAGATGGAGCCATGAAAATAGATCTGGAGATCTTCGCCCTTCGCCCGAACATGCTGGAGCCGGAGGGCCTACTCACAATGTGTTGGGATCTTTCCGATCGCAACTGGGATGGCGTAGACATCGTTCGCCTGAACATTCAACGTTTTTCACATCGGATCAAGGAGGACCTGAAAAGTTGGGAGACTCTGTCTGAGGATCATCTGCACACATTTGAGCACAGTAGGGACGAAACCATGGAAATGTTCTTCGGGGTAACGGTCCACAATACTAACGAAGCCGTCAAGAATGCCAGGACGAGTATTCAAAGGAATGCGCTGCAGCGCTGGATAGTCTCGCATCCTTCTTTGATTTCTCTGAGTCTCCCAGAATGCTCAGCGCCAAAGAGCGTTGAGTATCGATTCTCTCTGGACTACGAACCAACAATGGAGGTCAATCCGGAAGATCGTGAAGCTATCACACATCTCTCCGCCAATGGAACCTTGGAACATGGAGACCTTATCTGCGTGCTTCTGGGCTTCCAGTTTCCCTTTGTACTAAGAGCAGTCGGTGAGCATTGGCGCATGCTTGGGCAATGTAAGCTTGACGATGACTTTGTTATGGAGGGAGAATTCCTTGACGGTCTTCGTGTATCGGATTGGTGGGCTGAGCCTTGTCTGGCTCCTCTGCAAGACTTCATCATCTGCTGAAGCTGCTGCGAATGCTTTCAAGACGGCTACACTCGATCTTCCGGTCAACGTGGAAGGTTCAGTCTGGCTATTCCCAAACCCATCATCAACGATTGATGGTCTAGTGGGCTCATCAATGGCTCAACAGTGCAGAATCGTCCAGAGAGCTCATGTTCCAGTCTGCGCGGAAGAGGGAGGCTAAGCTCTTGGAGTCATTGGATCTGACGATCAGCCGGACGAAATTACCCTGTTGGGATCTCTCCTTGGCGAGCTCCCTCTGCTCAGGTCAGCAAGATCACAAGGGCGAAACAACCGTGTCCACTGTCCGTCAGCCGCAGCGGTCGATGCATTCTCGGAACTCGATCTATCTTTCCGTCGTCCGTCCGTCATCACGAGGCTCCGTCCGTTGTCCGCGTCTCCCAGTTTCTGCTTTGGCCATCTTTGCTGCTACGCTTTCGTCCACCACCAGTCAGCAAGTCTGACAACCAAGACAGACTTTCACAATTCACCTCGAACATGGCATCCCGTGCTTGTCAGACATGCTACAGACGAAAGATCAAATGCGACAGGGTGCTACCCACATGCTCCGCTTGTGTTCGGTGAGCAGCCGCTCAACTTCCTTACATCATTCCACATGCGTAAGCTAACACCACCCACGGACACGGGCGACTGTGTACACACCGAGACACACTCCCATCGCCAGCTACCACCGGCTCACAGCCGTCCGAGACAGAGCCGACGCTCCGGCAAGGCAATGGCTTCTCCATGCAGCAGCATGCAGCCAGCGCGGCCAGGTTTCTCGACCACAACCTTGCTGGATCGAGCCGTTCAAGCGTCTCCGACATGGACTTGACCAGTAGCCTGACCGCTTTCCTCAGATCTACCACAGGAGAACATGCTTCGATTCGACGCCACTTGCGACTGTATTTCGAACGCATCTCGCCTTGGCTGCCGATCATCTCGGACGAGAAGATGTATGCCGGCCTGCTCAATCCACTCGCCCCAACAAATCCAGATATCGTCTTCTTGTATGTGTGTATGGTTCTCCATACCAAGTCGTTACCCGAGGATCAGGATGTCCGCACGTTTGAACCGTATGAAACAGCTCGACGATGTTTCTCGGAGATGGTTGTCTTTGGTCGACTGTCAATCGAAATTTTGCAAGGCTGTGTCTTGATTGCTCTGTTTGAACTAGGCCATGCAATCTACCCTGCTGCGTTGGCAAGCGTTGGGATTTGTGCGAAGTTTGCTGCTGCTTTGGGCTTGAACTTCGAGACGACGGGTTCGATATCAACAATTAAATTGTTGGCAGAGGAGAGAAACAGGGTTTGGTGGGCGGTATTCATCTTGGATAGGTAAGCTGCGAGAGTCCTACTGAAAATTGGCGTTGCTAACAGCAACAGATATGCAAATTTGGGCAACCCGCACCATGCATTACTCTTGCCTGATCCTCCAAGCGGCGCTTTACTGCCAGTGTCAGTTATCAGCGGTCCAAAAGCGGATGCCTGGAAAAGAAACCCGGCTCCCGTACCCGCCACCGTGTCTTCGCCGCCCGAGGATCTCAGCCGATTCGCATCAGTCTGTCAGACTGCATACTTGCTGAGTTGCGTATACCGGCATGTTGCAGACCGCACTTCAGACCCGGAGTTTCAAGCCGAAGAGCGTGAGCGTCTTGACAGTGCCTTGCATGCCCAGGTCAAGTATCATGCCAGGAACATTGGACCTGTCAATTCAATTCTGTGTTTCCAGACGGCGTTCTCGTTCAGTGCTTTGGGGATCCTGTATTCACATCCAAGCCCGAGAGGCTGGGACACCGAGATCGACAAGGCTGTGGCACAACGCTCGCAAGTCATCGCCAACGAATCCGCCGAAGTAGCTCTCCAAACCGTCCAATGGTACCTCAACGAAGGCCTGAGCGACTTCACGCACGGAGACGTCCCATTCTTCACGATTCCATGGCTTTACAGCTCTGGGGTGTGGCTTCTGGAACAAGCAAGAATTGACGAGCTTCAATTGATCGAGCAAACTTTCCAAAGGCTTCAGAGCAAGTGGAGGCTTGCGGGTGTGTATCTCCAGCTTCTGCGGGCCCGAAGAGCTATGGTGAGGTAAGGCGGAGTGGAGACGGGCGGTGGGCCGTTTTGACGGGCATGAGACGGACTTGCGGACGGAGGCCCGTTGGCCAGCCACTCCGTCCGCCGTACGGCTGTCTCTTTTGAACAAGGAGCATTGAAAGGCTTCATGCCTCTCATCACGAGCTTGGCCCACTGCAGTCGAAGAGAGTCGTGCTTAACAATCAACGTTGGCTGGACTGCGCGTCCAATGGACATATATGTCGATGGCTTCACCGGCTGAATGAAAGAACGCTCGCACACCTCCATGACCTGAGCGACTTCTGCGATTTCTACACGATCTTCGATCTCTCAGCTTGCTGCTTCTACTTCCGCTACAGTCGACGCCGTTGCCGACGTCTTCGCCGAACATGGTCACTCGTGTCGGAATCATCGGGCTCAGTGCCACGGACGGCACTTGGGCAGCCTCGTCCCATGCGCAGCCTCTCCAATCAGAACCGCTGTCCTCCAAGTACGCCCTCTCAGCGATCTGCACCAGCTCGCCAACGAGTGCTTCCAAGTCCGCGGAACGATGGGGCATTGCTCCGAAGAAAGCCTACTCCAATGCTGAAGACATTGCCAAAGACCTCGATCTCGACCTTGTGGTCGTGAGCGTCAAGTTGCCTCATCATCGAGACTTGACACTTCCGCTGCTGAGGGCTGGCAAGGATGTCTTCGTGGAATGGCCGTTGGCGACCGATTTGCAGCAGGTCGATGAGCTGGTCAAGGCTGCAAAGGAGGGTGGAGGGAAGACGTATGTTGGATTGCAGGCTAGGACTTCGCCGGCTATCTTGAAGGTATGGTTCTCTCTTGAATTGACATGAACGGTGCTGATGGTCAGATTCCAGGCGAAAGAAATCATCGATTCTGGGGCTATTGGGAGGGTTCGCTCAAGCACCATCGTTGGCTTGGATCCTTTCCTGTTGCATCTGCCGCCCCAGCATGACTACGAGCATGTCGCTGCCAATCGTATGTAACACCTTACCGTCCTTCAGAGATCCTTTGTGCTGACCCTTGAGCAGGTGCCAACGCATCAACAATAACCTCCGGCCACGTTCTCGACGCCCAAGCTTTCCTCCTCGGCGAATACTCATACCTCACAGCACAGCACGACTGCTTCTTCCCAAGCATCACCACGCCCCATCACACTGGTCCCGTCTCCCGCGATGCCCCAGACTCCTTCCTTGTCCAAGGCAAACTGCTCTCCGGCGCCATAGCAAGCTTCAGCATGATCCTCACCACGCCCGGCTCCCCCTCTTCCCTAACCTGGACCATCACCGGCGACAAAGGGTCTCTGAAGATGGAAGGCACGAATATTAATATCCAGATGATCTCGCCGAAGGTGTACTTTGCTTCGAACCCGGGGTATTCGATGGCGGATCACTTTGCTGGGAAGGATCTTGGGTGGGAAGAGGTGGATGTTCCGAAGACGAAGACGGCGAATAACACGGGGGATTTGTATGCGGCGATTGCGGATCAGGCCAGTGCTGTGGAGGGGAGTCTTGTTGACTTTGAGGGCGCGGCGGTGAGGCATCGGATGTTGGAGGCGGGCATGAAGAGTGCAAGGGATGGCACGGTTGAGCGGTACCTGCGAGCGAATTGACTGTCTGAAAGTGGAGGAGGTGCTGTCGTTGCAGCCACGGAGGAGAAGCCGCATAGATTTGCCACACACACTTTGGCTTCATTTTCTCGTCGGCTTTCTTGAATTCGATTTACGCAACAACCGCACACTCGACATTTCGTAAGAATGGATTCCTCGACCAGCGCTCATGAAGCACATTAACAGAACTCAAGCAAGAAAGATTCCCAATGGCCCTGCCATTCTCACGAACGCCCTTCGGCAGGCTGCCAGCAGAGCTACGCAACCGCATCTACGAAGAAGCACTCGGTGCGCCCACCTCGACTCCTGTTCAAGGCCACCTTCTAACAATTGCCTCATAGGCGACCCCAACGACATTCGACCCACCCTCGCCGAACCCGCCCTCACACGCACCAGCCGCCAGATCCGCGCCGAAGCCCTCCCAATCTTCTTCGCGCGCACCTTCATCATCAAGATCCACGACGACGACATCACGCCTGCCGTTCGAGCGCTGAACGTCCGCGCGGCAGCCCTCGGCCCTCGTACTCAGCTGCGGATCGTCCACTTCGCGAGCGCTGGATTCGGGGACTTTGGCAAGTGGCAGGCGCTGTTCTGGGTGTTGGAGGCCGCGGCGGTGGAGAAGGAGAATGTGGTGTGTGGGAGGTATACCAATGGAGGCTTTGGAAGGGGGTTGTTGGAGGATGTGTTTGAGGATCCGAGTTGGCGGTTGAGGGAGGTGTGGAGGAGGGCGGTGGAGGGGATGTGAAGGATGTTGGATGTGGAAGTGGAAGACTAACAAGCCTGTCAAGCAGTCTGAGTATCGTATCGATCGATTCCTCGTCCACTCCATGTGTCTGCAAAAAGTATCCAAGTGAAGCGTTCGGAGATCGAGGCGGAGTCACGACAGAGCGGTGATGATGTCTCAATATCGAATGAATGGATCGTTCGTTCATTCCACTTCGCGAGCAAAAACGTAATAAGTGAAGCCTCTGCCATTCGAACTGACGACTCCCAAAAAGAGCAAAAAACCAGGGCGCGAAGCTGTCTCCTGGGAAAACCTAATTGAATAGGTTTTATTCACCTGCGACAGGAAGCCGAGGATTTTCAATTGCAGCATCCAGTCGCAGATCGTCGTTTTTCACACAAATAATATATAGGTCCATTTTGGGCTCATACTGGCTAGCATGTGAAGAAGGCGAAGCAAGTCAGAGGAGAGCAGGAGCGTGAGTGAAGGAACCAGCGAAGCTGTCGATCCTGGGGCTGGCGTCTGCATCATTCCACGCCTATACCACGGACTCTAATCCATGGTGTTCGGAACTATCAACATCGTAGATATTGAGCGATTGGTGATTCTATATCGCGACCGAAACGATAAGTGCAGCCACTTCATTCGACTCTCGACCAACAAAAAGTGCAAAAAGGAAAAACCCAGGGCGCGCAGCTGTCTCCAAATAAGCCTAACTTGATGGTGTTTTCAAAACGGCAAGAAGATGAGGGAGACAACACTGCCATGTTGTCTTGCTCATCTTCTTGCCGTCTATTGGTCCGCTCTTTACTCTGCACATAAATAGGTGAGCTAAAGGCTTCCGATGTCAAGCCGGCTGACATGTGGAGAATGTGAAGCAGCCAGAAGGGAGGGGTTGTGGAGGAGGGCAGGAGCTTGAGTGAAGTGCCTGGCGGAGGCATGGGCTTCAGGGCTGGCAGCTGCGTTGACCTTCGCCCAGCATCACAGACTTGAGACGGGGATACATTCGATATACGGCTGCTCACGGTCTTGATCTCATAGCGAGTTGGTTGAAGGCGTGTCTGATTATTACGTCGAAAGCCTCCCACTTCTAGGTCTTCGCGCGATTGGAAAGTATGTAAAAGTCAATGAACCGAGGTGGAAGGTGCAAGCTGATCTCTGCTGCGATGGACACGAAAACAACAACGACGTGCATTCTTCAATGTTTTATTGCATGCTTGAACGACGCGCCATATGGAGAACTGACCTGCACACTGGTGAGGACCTCATCCAGGATTCATTGTGGGAACGACAGTATGCCGGAAGCTAGTTGTGATTGTTGAACGACCCTCTTGATACTCACAACTATCTGAGGGAAAGCACACACACCTATATAGGCTGTGAATGAGTGAAACGGTGGAGGCAGCGCATCTAAGACCGTCTCACATTAACAGTGATCGAAGGAACGATTGCAGAAGATGAGCGTGAAAGCTCCTCCCGATAGTTCAGGACTCTGAGCGTGTGAAAGCTGGTTTCAGCCCCTGAAGCAACACCAAAACTTGAACACCAGCGCGCACACCACAACTCCAACCGACGCACCACCAAACAAACCCAGAAGAAGTCTGATCACTTCACACCAAAAAGACCTCACTCCACCGTGAATCGAACCCAGCACCTGCAACAAAAAGTGCAAAAAACTTCGTCCGCGCGACTGCTGTCTGGACTTTGAAGGGAAAATCGTAGTTTTCATTACTGGACTTGGTTTTTTTGTGGTTTTGTGTGGTTTCTTCCATAAGAATATGATAAGAATACTATGACTTGCGCCATAGACCCCGAAAGGCGAGAGATCAGCTGCTGCGAACTGTTTATGTAGGTGCTTTTGTGAATTTGCCGACGCGGCACCGAGGGGGAGGTAGGCGGTGGGTGGGCGTTCTGCCGCTGTGGAAGCGCTTGACTTCTGACGTCCTTATTCTCATCATCTTCAGTCATCTTAGGCCACCTTACCACACCTCTCTGCTTCTGAGAATCGACGATTCTCTCAATCCGCGCTATAGTTCTGCGTCTTCTTCCGCGCCGGAACCCCATCTCAAGTCATAGTGAAAGGCCGTGCTGCAGACCCTCGACCGCCTGGACCTGAGAGCAAGAGCGAGACATCATCACAGCAAGTCTCGAGCGCGGAACGGATTCTCGACCACGTCCCAGTCCGTCGATCGACCCCTCGCCATCTCCATCTGCCGTACCAACTCGAAGCCCTCATGGAACACCTCCGATCTGAAGTGAGTCCGACCTCTCGCTGTCTCTTCCTCCTCCTCGCCCCGCGTGCGAGCCTCCTCAATGCTCTCCTTAGTATATGCCACGATGTCCTCTATCAGACCGACCATGAACTTGAGAACAAAGGGATGCAGAGCTTCGCCATCGACCCGCGCGAAGGTGATGTTGCCGTGGAGAGGAAGATCGTGAGGCGGATGGCCGAAGTTGGTGCTGTCTGCTTTGACATCGAGCCACAGCTTCGTCGCAGGCAAGTTCTCTTCGTCGCGGTCGCTGACGCCGGTCTCGCCTGTGTCGGTGATGGTGCGGTCGTTGGTGAACTTGAGCGGTAGGTCGAGGAAGGTGGAGATTGGCGAGGTCGTCCAGAGGCGGGAGTCGTCGAAGTCCTGGAACCAGCACGGGTAAGTCAGGACAATCTCGAGGCACGTCGCGAGCGGAAGGCTACCTCTTGTTTCAGGGGCGTAATATACGCCTTGCCCTCAGGCGTGATGGTGCAGCCGTGCAGGCCGGTGTAGAACGCCATCTTGTTTGAGAGAGTTTGCGGGTCGATTGCTGGAGTTGCTTTGTTTGAGCACAGCGGCCTTCCAGAATAGAAGTCTGGGTCTGTCGAACTTAAATCGAGAAGGCTCCACATGTGAATCTTGGCAGTGGGTCCACCGATGATCAGACATCGGCATTCCGCTTCACTCGACCAACTTCGGCAAGAATCATCGACGCAAGCTCTCTTGAACCTACACTCCTGAAACGATTCAACAGCATGTTTCATGGAGCCTGAACAACAGACCGTACTGAATCGACCGATGGAGAGCCCATCAAATGTTAGACCGGCGAGCGCGGAACTTTAGACTGGAACACGGAAAGACATCTTCAGTGTCTCCAAAGAATTCTGGAAAGTCTACGCTTCGGTGCCTTCCAATACCTCAGGAGCTGGAAAATGATTGACGTATGCGAAAAGGGCCTTCATCTATGCTCGAGACATGGCTTAGACCACAAAGTGGATAAGGCAGATCAATCGTCCTTAGATGGAAGCCTGGCTCCAGCAATGCCGTCGCTCTGGTCCGCTAGATCTGAAATAGCCGTCATTGGTACTGGACAGGACAGCTGGGTCGCTCGGCTCATCCACATCGCCCATCCACGTCATCCGCCAAAATGCTTCAAGTTCCCGTCCTCCTCTCCTATCTTACTGCCCGAAACTGAAACTTATACCTCGATATTGTCGCCTCCGAGACCAAAAGACGTCGTCTCCCGCTGCGCCATCCACCTTCTAGCCTCATCCATCTCGAAAATGAAGACAGTTAGCTGGCTCCTCGAGATCGACCTAGTAGTCACATCCGGCCCACTAGTATCCGTGGCATTGGCATAGACCTGAGCATATCCCTTCTCCATATCGACCTCGGTAGTGCAGAGCGAAATGCTTAGCTTCCAGTCGGGGAAGTCGGCACACAGCTTCTCAATAGCGGCGAGAAGCTGCGTCTTTGTACTTGATCGACGTCTTGGATTCGCTTGCTAGGTGATGGTGTACTTGTCTGAGACGTATTTCCAGCCCGGAGCTAATGGGAACGTGCGGTTGTTGACGGACTCTACGATGGAGTGGAGAACCCACTCGCAATAGCGGATTAACTCTTCTCGGGTGCCTAGGAACTCGATTTCTTCGGGCGACCGCTACATTTGTCTTTACCTTCCAGCATCTGGGCTTTGATGGTGCTCGACTAATGATTTCCTTCCGAGAATTTGATGGTAATGGAAGCTGAAGTCGAGCTTAAGACAAGCTTTTTCAGCCGCACTTTCTGTATAAAGCGAGTCTTCGTTAGCAGCCTAAGTCTGATTGTCTGAATCTGGAGATGGTGTGCTCATGAGCAACCGCTTCTATATGCCAAGTAACGCAATGTTAGAGAATCCCAGCCGAAGGACCATCCCCGCCGAAGGATTTGCTCGGCTAACGTTTTGGCGAAGGCTAATAGATCGATGTTCGGTTCCTTTGAAGCCGAGATGCAGGTCCTAATGAAGCTCTGCAGCATCGCTACGTGCGAAGAAAGCTCCTTAACGAGAATAACGATTCTTAATGTACTATATAAGAAGAAGGCTGTACGGTCTCAAGTCGAGATGCAGGGCATTCTGCGAGCCAGCAATTATGAAGTTGTTCACTTTGACTACGATTATATCTTTAGCCGAGGCTGTAGCCAAGTCGTCGTATAATACGCTAGTCGTACCCTTGTCTAGTAATTATTCGGCTGCGACTAAGCCTTTCTAGGAGAACTATACCTACTACTAAGGTTAGCTTACTTCTCGATATTATAAGCCGAGCTAACGGAAAATTTAGGCTAGGTAATCGAGCCTAGTAAGATATAGTATCTAATAAAGGACGTAGAGTTAGTAAAGCTATAGGTAATATAGGTAAGGCTAATTAAGCGACAATATACTTTTCTAACTAAAGTCTTAGGTATTAGTATAGCGCTTATAGCCTAGTAGCTAGTAAAGTCCCTAGCGATAATACTAAATAGTATAAGTATAGTAATCTAGACGAGTTTATATTTATAAACTAGGGTAACGTTATTAAGCCTAGCCGCTTACCGTTTATAAAAGTATTATAGATAATAGAGTATATAGCTTATATAGAGTTACTTACGCTCTTATAGATAGTTTTAGTACTACCTTATTTCTATTATATTTAGCTTAATTACTCGCTCCTTAGATAGTTTTCTCGAATTAAGTATTCTTCGATTAATAGATTATAAGCCCTCGCGTTTATAACTCGGCTTAGCTAGCTAGTTACTCTACTATACCTACTCTAATTAAGTTTATCTTTATAATATTATCTTTCCTTTTCTATATATACTCCTACTCTTTTCTTTTACCTAAACCGTCGAGTATTATATAGGTACCTAGCGGATAGCGGATACTACCTTATACCCTACTACTACCTACGTATCTTAATACACCTTACTTATAATATAAGCTACGATAGATTATAGTAATATCTACTACTACTACTATAATACGTAAGTTATAAAGCGAGCTAGAATACTAACGATCTAGGCTTAGCCCTACGCTCTAAATTCTCTAAATTTAGTTATATTACTTTAGCTTTAAACTACTAAGATAGTAGCTTATACGATTTATATTACTAATTAGGAAGAAATATTATTTCTACTATACTATATTTTAATATTATAGCCTCCCGTTTAGAAGCGTTATCGAACGCTCTAGAAGTAGTTCTATCTTAGTCGATAGGGATATAACTACTAATAACCTCCTTTAAGGAGTTCGTTTAGTTAGACTTCTATTCTAACACTTTTAGAACTAACCGCCTACTAGATATAAGCTCTAGCTATAGTTTTAACTATCCTCTAAGCTCTTTTTATACTATTTATTAATATTATTTTAAACTCTATAAAAATAATACTACTTTCGCTATATCTATACTAGCTATAGCTAGCCTTAATAAGGCCCTTAACGTAATTCTAAAGCTACGCGAAGTAGCTTATTACTAAGTTTAGCGCCTATAGATACTAGGTATTCTAGAGGGTAACGGACTCCTCGACTACTATAATAGTACTATTACTAAACTATCTAGCGACTCGTCTTCTCCTTAATAGAAGAAAGATAATACTAAATAGCGTCGTTTTAACGCCTTAGCCTAATCTACCCTTATTAATAATACTACTAAATCTATCGCTATTACGCTTACCTACTTTACGACGGCTTAAGAGGTTCTTAATAACCTCGACGAACGCTTTATAAATAAGAGTATCTTATATCGCCTTAGCGTCTATACTAAGTTCGAAAGCTATACCTTCTCTAGCTATAATATTAGCTAGTTCTATACTAAGTATTATAGTATCCTAAACGAGGCTATAACTATCTACCTCGATATCGACTACGAGATTACTATCTACGCTTTTATTAACCGTATTACTCTATTCTTTCCGACCTAGGCTACTAACGTCCGCTAAACTCTACGAAGTTTTAAGCGCGACGTTAATTCTAATCCCTTAACTTAGTCTAAGAACCTATCTCTATCTAAGATAAAGGTAGCTTTAAAGACTAAGTTCCCTAGCCTCGAGTCCCTAATATACGATCTTACTAATAAAAATACCTCTACCTACGAATAATAATCCGCCTATCTAGCCTAAGAATATAACCGAGTTCGCTCTATATTAGCTCTACCTAGACGACTAGGTAACTCTAGAAAGAAGAGTAGTAGATATATAGGCGTATATAAGTACTACGGAATCTAAGGCTATAGTAAGTCTAACTACTATAAACTCTACTCTAATAAAGTACCTTATACTTAGGGCTCTAGCTATAGACGTAGAGGTCGCTATAGTAGTAGACGAGATACTAGAGGATATAGTAATAGCTATAGATCTATTTAGAACTTCTTCGCCTCTAAGCAAATATTCTTAACTATAGACCCTACTACCTTTTATTATCTTAGTACGGATAAAATAGTTTCCTTAGATCTAATAATATTACGAGAAATACTCTAGTAACTCGAGTAACTTAACGTTTAACGAGTTCCGCCTCTAGCCCTCCGTATTAGTTATAGCTATAACGATCTTACTAATAGTTTTATTAACGCCTTCGTAGACGATATTATTATCGATAGCGAAATACCTTACTTACCTTCTCCTTTACTAACTACTCCTACTCTACTACCTACTATAGTACTACTCCGACTCCTCTACTATCTAATACTAGCGCTACTATTAACTACTTCTATAAAGACTATACCTTTTACTAGGTCTACTTCGATAGCCTAACTAAGGAACTCTATACTTTTAATATCTTCCTACTTCTAGAGTATACTAGTATTTAGATAGGCGAGTATACTAAGGTTATTTATTACCTTAGATATATTTATATACTAATCGTTCCTAACTCTTACTACGAAGACAAAGTTATACTATAATATATATTCTTCTTCTACGAGAGACTCCGAAGTCGGTTTAACTAATACGGCGTCTTTATATACGGATTTAAATAAGACCTAGATACTATTACTATATTATAGCTAGATTTTACTCTAGAATATAACTTCTAGGAATCTCCCTTCTATAGACTCTACTATAAATATAGTATTACCTACTAGTATAGTCCCGACTTTATACTAGTTCGAGGATCTTCTCCCTTAATACTAGCTTACTAATTCTTTAACGACTATTATCGTCGACTTCTAGCCCCTCCTAAGGAACTAGTTATATAGGCTAATATTACTATTCTATCCTTTATATTTATAGCTACGGACTTAGCCTATATTATTATCGATTCTAGCGTATTATAGTACTTCTATAATAATAGGAATAAGCTTTATAACTTTAAGAGTATTTCGAATCTAGCTATTTAATACGGTAAGAGCTACGTCTTCGCTTATAGTATAGGCGATATATAAGTTTACGCCTTACGAATAGATAGATTATCTAATACCGTTACCTTCTCTAACGTCCTATATATACCGAAGCTATTTATTAATCTTCTCTCTATAGAAGTATTATAGTAGAAGGGATTATTTTATTAGACTAATACCTAGATACTCTTTATAAACTAAGGAGAGGTAGCTTCCGTTTACTCGATTAATAGACTACCTTAACTACGTCTAGCTTTAGTACTAGTAGCTCTACTAGCTATAAGTATAGAAGCTTAAGCCTTATCTCTAACTATCCTAGTAGTTAACTATACCTCTCTAGTACCTTTATAGAACCTTAACTCTTCCCTATCCCCTTCCCCTTTATAAAAGGTAAAGTCCTCGAAGGTACTAGCGGATATTTAGTACTAACGCCTTAGATATATTAGTAAGTAAGTACTTAAGATAGCTTCCGAAAAGAAGTAGTTAGGTATTACCTTTATAGGTAATATAGGGGCCTATATCCTATATAATAATATCTTATATTTACCTAACTATAAGGCTTACGGATTATCGAAATCTACTTATAAGGTTAATTATAATCTTATAAAGAGACCTACGGTACTATTCGATAAGATTAATACTAATACTATAGGCCTAATAAGTACTCTCGGCTAGGGTAGTTAACGCTACGCTACTATATTTATAGATAGATATACCTAAATACGTAACTTATTTACTTCTAGATAAAAGGATACTACTCGGCCTATACTTTACTAATATATCGCCCGTATTAAGAACCTTATAGGTAGACTACCTAGGGTACTCTATATTAATAGAGGAAGCGAATTTAGTATTAAAGACCTCTAAGACTTCTATACTAAGAACGGGATCGAATACTATATTACTACGCCTTATAACTCTTATTAAAATAGCGTTAGCGAGGCTTCTAACTAAGTTATATTCTAAATAGCTCGTACGATAATAATCGCTTCTAAGCTTCTAAAGGGACTTTAGCTAGAAGCTATCTCTATAGTAACCTATATTATTAACTATACTTCTTCTCGTATTCTTAGATAGATCTCTCCTTAGTAAGCTATAGCCTAATACTTTAAGTAGCCTAATCTAGTCCCGAACCTCTCCTACCTTCGTATCTTTAGTAGTAAAGTCTACGTTTATAATAAGAAGGTACTAAAGGGAGCTAAATTCGATACTCGCGCTAAGGTTAGACGTCTTATCGGATATTAAGGCCGAAATATCTATAAAGTATAGCTTCTAGACGAATAGAAGATAGTACGCTCTAGTATAGTTAAGATCGTAGAAGATTAGGCTCTACCTTCTAACTTAGGCGACCTAGGCGTTTCTTAATTAAACTAACCTTTAGCTTCTACTAGACGACGAGATAAATCTCGTACTAAGAAGGTCTCTTATAAGACTAAGTTATTAGGATTAGGCGCCTCCTTAACTAACTACCTACCTAATCTAGCTAATAACTTTACTAGGCGTCTACGTCTTACTAGTAATAATAACGGATCGGATTAACTAGATCCTATTCCTAGGTAAGACGACGAATTATTCTATACTAAAGACGCCGACCTCTTATAAGACTCGTTATCGTAGTCTAGTAACGACGATTTCGTATTACTTAGCGCTAAATCTATTATAGAGATAGAGTATCGTAACCTAGATCCGAATAAAAACTAGACTTATATACCTAGAATAGAGACTTTCGATAGTTCTTCTCTTCTAGATACTTAGATCTCTTATCCTAGGGGTATTAATAAATAACTCTCCGTAGATCCTAATAATTAGAATAATACGACTTCTAAAGGTATCGCGGAACCTTCTACGCTAGTAAACTATACTATTAACTAGCCTAATATTAAATAAGCTCTACGAAACTTATTCTCGGACGACTAGTTCTCTTAATAAGCTACTATCCGTAATTATATTACTAGATTAACTCCTCTAAGTATAGTAGGTAGTTCGTAAAAATTAGAATTTAATCCTATACCTCTACTACTACTTCCGCCTTATCCTAGTAACTTACTATCTTTAGGCTAGAAGTAGTAATAGCGTTAGCTTCGCGAGTTAATTTAGTACTTAGAGTTCGATTTCGAGATCCTTCTTAGAAGAGCTACTCGCGACCTTCTTAAGTATAATTTTTAACTTACTATCGCCGAAATTCGATAATAGTATTAACGCTAGCTAGAGGTTACTCTTAAAGAAAAGGAACAATATTATAACTATATTACTAATCGACTCTAGCTAAAATATAAGATATTAGATACTACGATATAATAGTTTAGAAACGAAACTATTAAATATATTAGATAGGATAAAGGCGATAACTTACTTACTAAGTTTAATATTATAGAGAAAGACTATAAACTCTATAAGGTTAATTCCGTAGCTTTAGAATAACGCGGTTCTAACCTTTAGTACTACCTCTTCCCTAATAGAAGTATTACTATATAAAGTAAGGGTAGTAAGAGAGGAGTAGTTCTACTCGATAGTATACCTCTCTACCTCTAATTATAAAAGAAGTTGGCGACCCCGTCCTAGACTCCTTCGAGACGCTTATTAAGACGCTCTAATAACTAGTTAAGTCCTACTTATAAGGCTTTACTTATATTCGTAGATTATAACTTTAAATTCGACTATAATAAGGAATTTATCTACCTCCCTCTAGCCTCTACTTACGCTCTAGTTAACGCTATTAACTCGCTACTAGTCTCTACTCCGAACTTATAGAATAAGGTAATACGTTCCCTAGAGAAGGAGAAATAGCTTTAGGCTTATAAGAAGGAGCTCGAATTACTCTAAAAAAAGAAAGCTTAGAGATTAGTAAGCCGTAAGGATATCCCTAAAGATATATAGGTACTTAAAGGCCGCTAGGTATTTAAGATTAAGCTAGACGAGTTTAGTAAGCCCGCCCGTTATAAAGCCTAATAGGTTATATATAGTAATAGGTAGAAAGCTAGTATTAACTATAACGAAACCTTCGCTACTATAGCTAAATCTACCTTACTTAAACTACTCTTCGTAATAGTCGCCGCCTAAGATCTAGAGTATAAATAATACAATATCGTTCTAGCTTTTCTTAATACTATTATAGATAGACTAATAGTCTATATAGAGTAGCTATATAGATTTATCGATAGCGACTCTAATATTTATCTACTTCTCTAAGCCCTATATAGACTTAAATAGTTACTCTACCTCTAGTTTACCGAGTTTACTAAATTCTTATAGATAATAGGCTTATAAATTCGTACTAACCCTTAACGATAGCTACGTATTCTAATATACTAGATCTAATACTATTATCGTTATCTACGTAGACGACCTTCTTCTTATTACTAGGAGTACTAATATACTAAAAGTAATAGAGGATCTACTTACCGCCGCTTTTAGACTTTATACTATAGGCGATATTTCCTAGTACCTAGGATACTATATTATTCGAGATTAGCCCTAGCGTATACTCTACCTTACCTAGGCTACCTATATCGACTAACTCCTCGACTACTTCTATATAGGTAGCTACTTATTAATTAAGACTCTACTCGAGTCTAATTATTAACTCTAGAAGTTTAATATAACTACGCTACGAAACGATATTTAGAAGTATTAGTTAATAATTAGTAGGTTTATTTAGCTAGCTATAATTACTAGACCTAATATTACCTTCTCTACTAGTTTACTATCTCGATATAGCTCTAATCCTAGACCTAAATATATAGCCGCTATATATCGATTACTACGATACCTTAAAGGTATACGAGTACTTAGTATTCGATATTAGGTAGACGAATCTCGCGATCCTAGCCTAGATCTTAGTCTTTACGTATTTACTAACTCCTCTTTCGTAGATAATAGAGATACTTAGCGCTCTACCTCTAGATACCTCTTTAAAATAGCTAATAGCCTAATCTCTTAGAAATCTAGTAGGTAGACTATCGTTATACTATTATTAATAGAGGCTAAATATGTTACTATAATAGTTATAGCCTAAGAATCGTACGCTATCTAGCGTATACTCTAATAGCTCGACTACTAAGGTAGAGATATACTTCTAATAACACTTTATACTAATAACTAACTAGTATTAGATCTTTCTATCTAGCTAACTACTAATACTCGATCTAAGTATATTAAGCGACGCTAGTACTTTATTCGATAGGTAATCTACGATAAGATCGTATCCCTATAGTAGATATCTACTAATAAGTAAGCTATAGACGGACTTACGAAGGCTTTAGATAGTATAAAATTCACTCGCTTTATTTAGTAACTAGGTATATACGACTATACTAACGTTCTCTAAACAACACGCTCCTTATTTTTTACTATGTTCTCTATAGGGGTGTGTCGTAGATAATAGAGCACATGGCTTACATAGAGTTACTTACGCTCTTATAGACAGTCTTAGCACTGCCTTATTTCTATTGTATTTAGCTTGATCACTCGCTCCTTAGATAGTTTTCTCGAATCAAGCATTCTTCGATTAACAGAAAGAGCAGTCGACCATCGACGGGCCTTTCAGCTACGTTCTTTGGAAGGGCAATTGTGACGCCGGCCAGCTGACTTCTCTCGGCTCCCATCGGATGAATTACGTTGGCCAGGTCCTTCGAATGGTATACGTTGATGCAGTTGGCTTCTTGCCAAAGGAGATGAGCTCGGCTTTCCAGATCAGCCACACGTACATCTGGTAAGACATGTCAGAGCAGGAATGTGCTTTACTGATCCGATGCAGGCGTACCCGAGAGTCCGTCGAGAACTTGATGGCGGGAATGTATCCTCTGAAGTATCGACAACCGGGTCAGACATTGACCATGGATGTCAAGCCCAGTTCGATCGAGACAAAGATCGGAAACACCGCCGCTTGCCCCAAGCTGGCTGCTATCATGTCGGCATATGCCAACTCCTCGGAGTACGCAGCAACACTTGCGCCGTATGCAGGCCTGCAGGAGAAGATCGTTGCCGCATACAACACCACTTCGATCAAAGGCTTCAACACAACCCAAGGCTTATATGACACAGCGTCAGCAGCTTATTGCCATAACCTTGGCCTCAAGGAAAACTTGACCGCAGCTGATATCCAGACTTTGACCATCCCTGGAACGTCCGCATACCACAACGTCTTCCGCTCGAAGCCCAACGCCACAGAAGCAAAGATGCTCGCAGTTGGTCCTTGGCTGGAAGAGATCATCGCTTCCTTCGCCGACCGAAGCACAAAGCTCGAGATATACTCCGCCCATGATGCCTCTCTCGACATGTTCCTCTCTGTGGTTGCGGATCCAGATCTCCCTTGGCCGCCGTTCAGCTCCAGCGTTGAGATTGAGCTTTGGCGGCATAGTCAGAAGGGTATGCTGGTGAGAATGTATTATGAAGGGATGATTGTGCCGGCTCATCCGTCGTTGAAGTGTTCGTTTGAGGGCTGTGCGCTTGAGACACTGGAGAGCTTTATGAGAGAGTACATTCCGAAGGACTTGATGAGTGCTTGTAAGGTGTAGCAATGGCTCATGAAGTGAGAGTTTCGGAGCGACAGTGGAGGTACTTCTCGTCCTCGAAGATAGGGCCGGTTTCTGGCTGACGAAGAGTTGTAGATTGCGTGAGAGCGAAGCGATTGTGCCCCAGATCTCAGATCATAACTCATTCGACCCTTTCAAGTGTACTCTTACTCCGCAGGTAACCATGATCTTTCGTTGACTCTGCGTGGCGCTCTCGCCGGTGGTATGTCGGCAACTAGGGTTGCTTTGTGGTCGAGGAAAGGTTGCGGAAGTCTGCTGTAGGGAGGGCCGGGCGTGAAGGACTTTTGAGGTAACGGAGAGAAGACAACTCCCTCCTGCATAGGTTGATGTGATGCTGAGATGTGAGTGAAATTCTGTGCGATTGTCAACAGCACTGCCGCCGTCGTTTTGCTGATCACTTGCATGCCGTGTGCAGCAAACTTTCATAGCCTTACCCGCCGTGAGCTTATCCTGACGACACCGAACGCCGCAAATTGACAAGGCCGACATCGACGCCCAAGAAACTCCTCAATGAGCACATGATACACTCAAAGCCCTGTCTGAGGAATCATGCGTGTGCGCTGAGGCCCAGCAGCTGCTTGCTGGCAGCATATTGTCCTCAGAGCCTGCCTCCCAAAGTTGCCACAGCCCCAGGATTTTGGATCGATCACCCGTTTTCATTTGTGGACTCGCGCACGACTAGCAGAGAATACGAGAGATTTCAAATGTTTCCCGAGTCAGGTGTGTACAACCAAGCCAATATGCCGAATTCCCGTGAACGGTGACTGGGATGGCTGGGATGGAGCGGAGAGTGCAGCGATGTTGGATCTGAGCCGCCGCAGTCATTCCAGGCATTTTGTCTCTTTCAAAGTCGCAACTGGAAGCCTGTTCCGAGTAGGTGCTCCGCCGGGAAGTTTCCGCTCCATTCTTTCGTCAATGCTGGCGGCCAAAGTGAAGCAGTCGTCACTGTTTCCAGGGAGCACCGAACTGTCGGTTGTGATTGAGTGGAATATGAGACTCATCTGAGATGTTGCTGTGATTTGTTCGTTAGCCAGCGAGCCAGTCCATCTGCCTGGCAGGCAATACAACCGCATTCAAGGTAGATTACACCCTCGCAATGTTTGCGGCTCGCGATGACCAAGTTGTATGGTTGGCGAACGCCTGTGACTTCTTTATTTGGTTGCGACTGCTTGGTCGTGTAGCCTTGGCACTGCCGTGGATTATCGCACAGATTGTCTCAGCTGTCCTCTACGGACTATGGAGGCGTGTATCTTGCATGTCTCCATCCGCTTAATCGATGCCGCCTCTTCATCTCGTGGGTACCTGGTTGTTGCTTCCTGCCAGCATCCATACCTTCCTGCCAACGTTCGAATGAGATCCGCCAGAGTACTGAACATGTTTTCCGCTCTCCATTCGTGCTTCATGATATTCCATCTGACTTCTCTCTGCTCCAGAATCCAGACCATCTTCTTCGAGGGGAAGCTTGGTTGCAGTTGCGAAAAGCTGGACAAGCCAATGTTCATGCAGTTGTGCCTGACTCCGTCTGGCAAGTCGATGTCCTGGAAGACGACAGAACCCGCAAGGAATTACAGCTGGCAGCAGATTGCATATCGAGTGTGTTAGAGCTGGTGGGCCGTCACTAGCACGTTGAAAACGAAGATCCAGGGGAGACTCATGTGTTTGTATCGTTTCCTCCTCCTCTTTCAAACCAACCGTCCTCCTACAGCACCTTGAGCTTGCGATGATGTTGTTGAACAGAGACTTTTCGCTCTCTTTCTCGTGTCACTCCTCTGCTCGTCCTGCCTCTCCCTCTTGTCTTGATTGATTGAAGTCTCGTGGTTGTGCGCCTAAAATGCAAGGTTGGCGCTCGAAACAGATGGTGGCGAGGGTGAAGACGGTTGGTGTTGCTGGGTCGTGAAGTTGTCTCCGCCGTGCGGTCGCTATCAGATTACTAGACTCGCGTGTATTACGCTCTGCGCCGCTGGTGGGTTCGTGTGGCCGTTGGATTCATCTTGCGTAGGAAGCGCTGACAGTCGCGGTTCGTGGATGACGAAATGCGCCGGGCGGCAGCCAAGAGCTTGATGGCCGTGGTACTGGGGGACCGTGGGGCGTGGATGTTTGTGGTGACGGCTACTATTGTTGAAGGGCGTGCGAGGATACGCCGAGCATGGAGGTGGACTTGTCCGTGTGGGACGCGAGGAGGAGGCATTGGTGTCGGTGGCGTGTCGCCAATTGAGCAGGTTGCGGTGCAGACGGCTCTCACCGAAGGGTTGATATAGGTCGTATGACGTTGGTGGTGGTCTCTGGGTCGGTCGATGGGTGATATGGCTGCGTCGTAGGCTTGGTGGTGAAGGACGTCTGCTGGCGAGCGAGGAACTGGCGATCGTCAAGGCGGGTGATGATGAAGTTGCGGGTGAGATAATGTTCAGGAAGATGTCGACATCGGTCTGGTATAGTTGGTGTTGACCTCCGGCCTCGTAATGTGCTGCGAATGCTGCCTCCTGGGCATGGTGCTGGAAGACATTTCTCCACTGCAAGGGGTTGGAATCAGCGACTGATCAGATGATGAAGAACATAACAGACAGATCTTACCTTGAAGATGATAACGACTCTCAAAGACCGTGCGCAATACCCCCGTCGCTGTCCAGAGTCCTGCCTGGCCCTCATCCATCCTCCCCAGTATGCGTAGGCAGGCACGACCGCCATGCCCCTTCCCGCTCACGCGACGACTTCACCCCCGCAAAGGCCGCGTTGAAGTGAGGGGTGAGTTTTGTCTACATATGTCCAAAAAACAGTGTGTTCAACCATCCAGTAAGAAGCCCCCTCCCCAAAATTTGTTGGTGTAGCCGAGTGGCTATAGAAAGAGCTGACCTTCTGCGCTAACATGTCACAGCCCAGGTTCGAAATGCTCTGCTCGATCTGCTCGCTCGTCTGGTTGCCGCCGTAGATAGATTAGATAGAATATTTGGAAGAACCGGCTAACAGTTGAATAGTGAAGCACATCGATCTGATCGATACGAGTCACCGAGTGACATGAGATTCTTTTTTTGCCTTTTTGGTTTCCTTTTGTGTGTATGTTGGTGTGAGGTGAGTCAAATATCGCTTTGCTCGATCGTATCTTGCGAAATTTGGTACGTCAGATGTGACTTTACCTTTTTGCTTTTGCACTGACTTCGATTTCGTTGCTGTTCGATATCGATCGCCTCAGCTTCTACGATGGGCTGGCCGTCTCCACAGCCACCCACACCTCATCTTCGTCACAAATGGGTGAAGCTACTATGCTGAGCGGACACCAAAATAATCAAGTCTTCGAAGACGGCCATGATGAATTGCACACGATCGACATCGCTTTTGCACGAATTGATCGGAAAATATTGGCGAAGCCTGGCCGCACCTTCCCTTTCTGCTTCGGCTTCAAACCTTGGCGGTGCTCTCACGCTCAGAGGCACAACGAACAACAATATACCATCACCTAAGACCATGCACACCAATACCTCTGGAATGCCTCCTAGGCACAAGTAATACAGCGACTTCCGCAAGCGTACCCAGTTCACGGCTGTGCACACCAATCCGCAAGATCCTTTCGCGCCGCCGCGACCAGGACCACTTCAAAAGCCTCTTCTACTCACGACTCGCATCTTCCACCAGCATGACATGAGTATGCACCCCTCGTACGAGAACAGACCATTCAAGAGTCGACGAACGACATCCGCTTATCGACTTTCCCACCCAGCCAGTAAAGGCGCGAACTGGCTTCCAGCTTTCCATTTTACGCAAGCGTGCGCAAACTATCAGCAACGGCAATGACAGATCTTTGAGTGGCTTTATAAGGCCTTAAGATGCTGCACGCTGCAAGGGTTCATCGTCCTGGTACACCGCTTTGAAGACGTCGGACATATGGAAAGGGATGTGGAACCTGTAGGGAGAAGGGTGATGGAAGCAGCAAGCCATATTCAGGTTTAATATTCGTCCGAGATGAAGCCTTGAATCAGAACGATCAACATGCTATCATGGTCAGCCGCAACAATCAAGATCTGTGCCTGGCCGACGACATTGTGCGGAGCTACACCGTCCACAGCAACAGTCATCATACTTCCGCTAACGCAGCAGCAGCAGCATACTCACGACGATCCCTTTTATCTGCTGCTGATCAACTGCCACTGGAACTCCTCGTCGCCAACATCGCAACTCTCACCGGCTGCAACGGCAGCATCTCTCAGCAAACGATCTTGCAGATGCAGCTGCCCGCTCACATCAGCGCTCGAGAACAGTACGAATTGAAGAGCCAAGGACAGTGCTGAGCGTCCGTGGAGGACTTTGGTCAAGAGAAGACTCAGAAAGGTCTTCACAACAACAAATAATGCCGATGGAAAAAGGACACTTTTCAAGATGAAGCAAAGACCTGGTTCCGTACGGCCTGTCGACTCTCCATACTCCCTCGGAAGGACCAATCTCTGTTTCTCCTCATCTGTTCAATCATCCATGCTGCTTGTAATACGCATGGACGTCTGCGGTCTGTCCAATATCGATGAGGATTGAGTGCAGGGGCGGCTTCAATTTGAGAGCGGCTTGGAAGTTTGGAGGGATAGAAAATGCTTCTCGCGCAGGCTGCAGGAGCGACACGGGAAGTGGCACCGTCTGTTCTTGTATGGAAAGACAATGATGATTCATAAAGACATAAAGACTGACAAGCCTCCAGCCCGGTGATTCTGGCCTTCTGGGCCACAGTCGTCCAGCTGTTGGCTCTGTATGACGAGAAATTCAAGGCCTCTGCAGGTGCAAGAGCAATTGAATGAAAGTACGTTTGAATCATTCCCAAAATGTTCACCATGCGTACCTCTGCCAGACCAGGATATCTTACTTCAAGGGATTCACGCTCTTCCTGCCCTCGAGGCTCTTCACCAAACGCCAGAGGGTTGAGACGAGTGCTGACCCCTTTCCATCTGGCTCTCTTCCAATCTCCATACTGATCTTCCTCCATCACCGGACCTGTACGCGCCTACCTTAGATCCACGCTTGGACAGTGAGCCACTTCACTCACTTCGAGGGGCTTGAGCAAAGTCATGGACATTTGAATGCCTCGAAGGCCAGTCTGCTACAGTATCATGGCAATCGTCCGCTGACGAAGGTTCATGTCGTTTGGTCGTCGCAGCCAGCTCTCCCTCTCTTACGCCTTTTGCTTCCTCCCTACTTTGATCCTGGCTGTCCAGATTCCGCAAGCCCCAGCATTTTTCTTCTCCAGCGCCAGCTGAGATAAACACAGAAAAGCTCTGCTGTGTCGAAATCGTCGACAGTATGCGAACCACGATGCGTCGATTGCGGCGTGATCCAGCGGAAGAACAAGAGACTGACTAGCCGTGGTTCAGGTTTTGCGTCGACCTTGCTGGAGTTGTGAGGTTCAGTTCCGGCAAAGGGAGGTGATCGTCGAGGACAAGCAGCAACATTGGTCGAGTCGAATGAAGTTCGAAGGAAGCGGGCAGGCTATTTGCGGAAGGAAGCATCGAAGCACGGTGGTGAGGTTTTCGATCGGTCGATACCGCTGTGGGAGGAAACGATTCGCTGTGGCTTTCGTTCGGTGACGGCGATATCTCGATAGGGTTCAAGGGCAGGGTAGGACGTGTTTCGACGCGTTCTTGCACTGGATACGAAGCCTGTCTACGTCAAAGTCAGGAGGTCATTCATACGAAAACGGTTCTGTGGTCTCATACGCAGTCACGATGCTGCGCTGCCTCCGGCTGCGCGAGAAGACCGTCGCAGCCTCGCCGGTAGCCGCTGTCGATTTCGACCCTCGCAAAATGCTTGTCACCTTGTGGCAATACAAACACAAGAAGCAGCGCCATCTGTACACGAACATTGATGGTTGCGGCAGGAGCAGTACTGGTGCTGATGCCAGCGCGGACCTGATAATATCTGGCGGATTGTCGGAAGCCCGCCAAGAAAAGTCGCCCACAGGCGTCCGCGATTCAACCACCCAATCGCGTCTTTCGCACGCGACAAATACGTGCGATGTAACAATGAATGGGACAAGTTTGTCGAGAAACGGTCTGAAAATGTAGAAGTTGGAGCAGCATCTCAGTCGGACGCGCCGTTGAAGCACGCGTTCCATTGTTCGGATGATTGTTCGAACGACATCTTGCCTTGTCTATCGCACAGGACCAACAAACGATTGCATACTCTCCTGAAAGGCCCACCTACCTCTACTACTCAGGCGGGTAGACGACAATGCGATCCAGATCAGCCCCAAGCGTCCCGTTGCCATTCCATAAGCCCCCAACCGTAATCGTGTTCATCCCTTTCTTCAAATCCAACAGCACGGGCGTCGACAAGATGATACTCTTGTGCGTATCTCTCTGCCTCACCTCTTTCATGCTCGCCTCGTCGCCATTGACCACAACACTGCTGATCCTCCGCAGAATCCACGTCCCACCAATCCGATCCGGGCTACCCTGCGGCTGGTCGCCAAAGCCCATATCGTCCGTGTTCTGGTAGTAGAACGACACCCATTGCGGCTTGCCAGAGCCACGAACATTATCGAAGGTGACGGTGCTGTGATTGCCATCGATGCCGGTGACGATCTGGTTCCCGCTGGCGAAGTTCGCTTCTTGTTTCCAGGCGTCTCCTGCTACCGTTCCTTCATGGGCGTAGTACGTCTTGCCCTTGACGGGACTCCACTCGCCGGTCTTGACGTTGAGATCGTAAACGTCATGCCAGACTACATCGAGTTCTTTCTTCTTGTCGTTGATCTCCATTGGCAGCCAGATGTATCGACTTTCCCAGACGGATCGGGAGTCCCATTGGTCGCCGAGGTAGAGGTATGAGGTCTTCTTGGTACCGTTGATGCGGATCGAGAAGCCGGACTGAGAGTTGTAGGTGCGAGTGCCGAGTGGAGCAACGAAGAAGGGTTGAGACCAGGGACCTGCGAGCGAATCTGCGCGGAAGGCAACGACGTCTGCAATAAGGTCAGCAACTCCCTTCGTAGAATTGACGGATTGGACACACTATTTGGCCGATACCCAGTCTTGTGGCTCATCAAAGCATAGTAGCTGTCGTCCGTCTGAATAATGGTTGGCGCCTCAAGATCGTACTTGTTGAATCGATGGACGACGCTGTCGAGAGCAGAGATGTTGGAGTTGAAGCTGGTAAGGTACACGTCCCGTCCTTCAACGCTGTCGCCGTTCGAGTACAGTGCGTATGTCTTGCCGTCCTTGTAGTCGGTGAACATACCAAAGTCCTGCGACCAGTTGCCGAGCGGTGCTGTTGCCGAGACGAAAGAATAAGGCCCAGTGATGTTAGGAGATGTTGCGAAGCCTTGTAGGAGCCAGCCGTAGGTTGCGTTGTCGGCGTGCCACCACATCTGAGGAATCGTCAGTCGGGGCTCGCTTCATTTGAGCCGCCTTTCATACATGATACTGGCTCGCCTCCTCGCTCCAAGCCACCTTCGGCCGCTGAATGATGTGCTCTGGTGCGATGTATGGATGGCCTTCAATGGGCTCTGTGGACTTGTCAGCGTTCCTTCCAGCAATGTCAAGAGTCTTGCGTACCAAGCGCCAATCCATGATATTCCCAGGTCGCAAGATCTTCCGAGCTGTACACCGAGATACCGCCACCCTCTGGCTCCTCCTCCGTCTTTCGCTCTCCAAACCAGTAGAACTTGCCATCATCCTCGCCAATCGTGATGCCTCCAGCATGAGCGTTGACAAAATTGCCGTCGGTATCCAGCCACTCGCCTCCAGGAACAATGTATCTGGCGCTTGCCAGAAGGCCAAAAGACAAAGCCGCCGTTGTCAAAAGCATTCTTTCCAACTTCAAGCCGTTTTCAAATAGAGTACTACCATTTCCTGTTACTTGACGTCCATGTCTCTTATGCCTGCTCAGCCAAGACGTCGCCGGTGTCTGTTGTCCCGAACTCCTCCTGCCAAGACTTCTTGGATGGTGATACCAAGTCGATGCCTTTTCGTGCCACGAAACCTGAGCGTTGGCCTTGCAAAGGACGCGGGATAATTCCAAGGTGGCTTCGTTTACTGAATGGGCGTCTTTTGGTTCTTTCGGCGCTGCTTGCAAAGTCGGTGTGATGAATCGAGTGATGGCTGCGCTTGTTTCTGGAACTGGCGGCAGGCGTATGAAAGAAACGACCATCGCCCGAAGTACTGGTCGGATTCGATGAAGACAAGTAGTTTGGGACTCTCAAAGTGGTGAGCCTCTCAAACTGGCCAGCGGTCAAGAGGGAATTGCGGCAGTGCTTGCCCGGAAACTGACAGTAAGCGAAATCAACATGGTAATACTTCGCGAAGCGTCTCTCGCAGATCGCCCATCGTTTTCATGCATTTGATGTCTGTATTGAGGCGTTGTTGCTGTTCTGTGGGATGGGGAGGCAGAACACATTGAGATTCACTCACGCTCCTTCCCTGGCGTCGGCAAACTTGCCTATCATGCCACGCTAACGGCCGCTCCCGCACTCAGAAACACAAAAGCGGACTTTCCTTCCTCGACCTTCCACTTCTTTTCCCCATCTGCCACGGCTGCTCACCGTGGGCGTCCTCGCGGGCTGCTCACCCCGAGGCAATTTTTGGAAACCTTTTTTAACTTCTTTGTATACGTCGACTAACAGTCGGCGTTTTGCAGGGAAGTTACCACCGGCGGCGGATGGTGTTGATCGGAAACCCTCACGGGCACTGATCACATCTATTACCGTCTTGCCACCTTTTTTGGAACTGCCCATGCCTTGCATTGCACTCCGCTCGGCGTGGGCCCATCTTTTCATCATTTCATTGCCTTTGGCAGTGCCTTGGAGAAGAGACTCTGACCTTTCTTGTCATAATAATCACCGTCGTCGTGATGTCGTTGCTGGCGTGAGGTGTTGCGATGCTGGAGGAGGTGGAGGAGTCAGATCGCGCCCGACGAGCAGAAGATCACCAGCACCCAGTCCATCAACAGCCTCTACACTTCATAGCGCACCATCAATCAAAGCTATTGACCATCAAGAAGCCCTCACCAACCTCATCGTAAGTCCGCGGAACCTCCCTCGACGCCGCCGTGCTGACGCTGAAGTAGATGAACTTCAAGGCCCTCATCTCGAAGCTGAAGCCCAAGGGCTGGGCCAAGCAGCAGTACGAGCGAGTGTTGTCGCCAGACAAAGAGATGGAGATGAGAGAGATGCCGTGGGAGGGAATGAAGAGGAGGACGGCGAGCACAGAGGCCATCAAGGGCGGCGTAGTGGGCACCAGCGGCGCCAGCAAAAAGGGCAGGTGAAGACCTAGATCTACATGATATCCAACATTGCCCGCTTCTCCATTCCATCGAGATCATCTTCAACTTCACCAACGACGGCGAGAAGCAGCAGGCGCCGCTCTCGAGACCACGATTGCAGTGCTGTTCGAACCGCCGGCTCAGACATCCAACACCCTCACCTCCTCAGCCCTCGCAATACCACGACCGCAGGCGGAGAAGCGACATCGAGAGCAGCATCACTGACCGCAGTGACATGTTCATCAGAAAGCACATCATTCATCGCCTTCCTCAAAGACCGTCCTCCACCCGCAACGAGCTCAACCACTGCAAGGCAGCGTCCGACCTGGACAGCAACTCCATCTCCCACTGCCGGCCTTCATCTACAACTTTTGCTCACATTTTCTCAGGCACACTACGACACTCCAGACCGGCGCGCGAGTTCAGGCCTCCCACAGCACCCTTCCCATGGCAGCAAACACCAACAACAAAGCCGGACACCAAACTCCCGAGACGAGCAGCGACCAGGACGCGTCAAAAGCACCATTGCTACTGAGAAGGACGACGGGCGAGTCAGGAAGCGGATTTTAAGGAAAGAGATTGGTCTATCGTAAGGCATACCTCCTCAGGCTACTTCACGCCTCCACCGTACCAGCATCGAATAGTCATGAAGCTGCACCTCCATCGGCTCTCCCTCCATCGCCTCCGATAACCCTGCCTCGTGCCGTCAATACTCCAGCAGTACAACAGCAGGTCTTCGACCATCCCCAGGCGGAGCGATGACTGCACGCATCGCCTTTGCAGAGGGGCACGATCACACCGTCAGACACCTCCAACGAGCGAAATGGATGGGCAGCATCCTCGTCAGTATACATGGAAGAGGGCACAGCCTCGCCGGTTACAAGCTGGATCAAACAAATGCCCCAGTACAATGAGCCCACCAAACGCCGAACCTGCCATGCAGCAAGCCCAACGAGCGAGTTCGAAAGCACAACGTGCAGAAAATTCCTCTGACCAGGCATATCAGGACATGGCAAAAGCAAGTTGAGCTCTGGAAAGGCTAGCAAAGGGAACACATTCAAAGACAACTATTGGAAATGGACGGAGGAAGCGGAGTGGGAAATTCAAGAGGAGGAATACCTGGGCTCAGCGAGACGTACAGGATGACGACGCCGTGATCCAGACAAGTGTGCTACCTTTGGCGTTCGAGCATTGCTCGACTAGGAGATTTTAGTGGAGAACAGCAACTCATACGCCAGGCTCGATTGTTCAGCCTGTGACTTCGGCCGTCCCTCTGCTGGCTCACGTTGAAGTCATTACAACGTTCTGAGGAGCCAAACAACCAACTTCCATACATCGCCGGCGAGTGCCTTTGGGCTTTTTTGCGGGACAATGGGCAGTTGATCGACGCGTCTTCAAACCATGAAGAACAGCAGCACGACGATCAAGAGTACCTACAGCATCAATGACTAAGGATCGGAGCACGGAGACCTTCGAAGTCCCAGCGCCTGCCAAAAGTCACCAGATTCTCACTTCAAGTCGCCCTTTCCATGCCTCTGAACTGCAATCTGCTGGTCAGGAACTACGAAGGTAACTTCGGCGGCTTTACACAGAATCTGCGCAAGTATCCAGTCCGCATATCCCGTCTGGCTTCCGTCAAGGGTTCCGGATGATACGTGAACAATCGGACTTTCCCAAAGTGAGAGAACAGCTCTGAGACTAGATACTGAGACTTGAGACTTCTTAGTAGCTCTACCTCCCAAGTTAGGCGTACAACTCCTCCACTAAGCTTCTTAGTCAAATCCCCTTCAATATTTACTGGTTACTGTTTTGGGTTTAGTGGATTTGACGAAGCTTAGTTGCGGAGCGCCTAAGCTTAAATAGTAAGGAGTAACAAGAAATACTACTACTAAGTAACTAGATTTTTTAAATAATACTATAACTACTAGTCGGATCGAGCTATAAAGTAGCTTACTTACTAGCTGTTAAAACAGCGACATAGAATATTAAAAAATTAGACGCCGAGTCCTTAATTCTAGCGAGTTATCGTAGGTTAGAGTTATCGTAGTAGTAACAAAAGTTAGACTACGATTTTATAGTAGATTTCCCCCCTTTCTCGCCTATTTACTAACGAGCCTAAAAACTACCTTCGCGAGTAACTTAAGATATATCTTTCGAGTAATCTCTAGAACCTCTAAGTATCTATAGTCTTAAAATCTATCTATAGTATACCGCCTCGCGTAGTAAACGCTTAGCGTATAATACTCGCCTATCTACCTACTTACCCCCTTCTCTCTCTACTTAGTTATACTATAACAACTCTAATACGCCGCCTCGAGTCTCTTACGCCTTAAGCCCCTTTAGTATATCTCGAACCTTATACCTAACGACTTATACTTCCTACGTAGACTAGTATTATACTACCTAAATCTACTAAGAAGTAGTAGGCTAAACTAGCGCGTAAGGTAAAGGCTATAAAGGCTACTATAAAGACCGCCGTAGAGTCGTAAGCCTAGCTACTATAGGGGGTAGTATCCTCTATAAGACTAGACTTCGGTAGTAAGTAGGTCGCCCTACTATTACTAGATATACTAGTTACTATTATTAGTAACTACTTTCGAGCTCGCCGAGACTAGATCCTAAGCGCCTATACTACTCTAAAGGATATATAGTAGCTCTTCTACGATATTCGATAGTATCTAAGTATAGTATATTAGTACTAGAAGCTAGTCGAGATTAGTCTAACTAAGTATCTAAGAATTCTCTACCTAGATAAGGCGACTAATACTCTTAAGCTATCCGAGTACTAAGTCGACGTTATATACGCTCTAGTCTTTAGTAAGAATAATATCCTTACTATAGCCTAGACTAGCGCTAGTAAGAGCTTACTATTCTAGGCGTTTAGTATATTAACTAGCTAGATAGTTATATAGATCGTACTACTAAACCGCCTTAGCTAGGAATAGGCTAAGGATATTAAGCGTATAAATAAGGAGCTCTAGAAGAACGAGTTTATCGATATATACTTTATTAACTCGGATACGAAGAAGCTAGATCCGGATATCTATAAGAAGATTAAGAAGAGCTAGTACTAGACTCTAGTACTTAGTCCTAAGTAGGCTATAATACTAGACTTTATCGAGCTTATCTAGAAGTCCTACGTAGTAGAGCGGATTAGGTTAATCGTTATTAATAAGGTCTATCTTATTAAGAAGTAGGGTAAGAGTTTTAGAGCTAAGTATATATTCTAACTACGTTCCTACGTTCCTAGACTCGATACTATAGATAGTAACTAATATAGATCTAGGTATACGTAACTAGCTAAGTTCCGTAAGAAGTACTAGCGCTATACAGTTATACTCGGTTACTCTACGACGATTTCCGAGGAGACTAAATAGTTTATTCTTTAGAAAGCTAGCTTCCGTAAGGTTAGCTTTAGCGCGTATAAGACTAGAGTTATTCGTACCTTAGTCGATCGACTAGATACGACGTATATACTAAAGAATATTCTACCTTAGAGCCTTAGTAACTACGATCCTCTTTACTTCCTTATAGATAAGGCTAATACTATAGCTACCGTACGTACGATAGTTAAAGAAAAGGATCTATACGGGACTAGTAACGATACTATTATAACCGAAGTCGAGTAATATAGCGCTACGCTAGAGAATATCCCTAAGGCTCTTATCTTTATCGATAGCCGTAATAAGGTCGTAGATAGTATTAATTACTTCTAGTAGCTACTCTTCGCTAGTATAAAGGATCTCCTAATACCTAAGTACTAGAAGTACTACTACGGTAGTAGAGACCGCCTTAATATCGAGGTTATCGTATCTTAGTATATAGTAAATATAGCTACTTTCGACTAGGACAAGCGGTACGAAGAGTTTAAGAAGTACCCTAGCTCTTAGATTCGAATTATAGTCGCTACTACCTCGCTAAGTACTAGTATTAATATTATAGATATTAAGTATATTATCTAATAGAGGTTTCTAATTACTAAGGATATTAAGGACTTAATATAGTAGCTTAGTCGTATCGGTAGAGAGCTAGCTAGACTTAGTAAGTATACTATTACCTTTATCTTCCTACTATACTATATCGACGATAGTATAAAGTAGTATAAGGATCTAACGTAGAGTAAGACTATAGCCTTATTATCTAAGTAGTAGGGTAAGTAGTAGTAGGCTAATTAGTAGAGTAGCGAGTAATATAAGTCTCGCTTACGTATACGACGCGGTAGCCGATCTTAGTCCGTAAGCCTAGTATAATCGCCGTTAGTACTAGTAAATATTAGAGGCTCTTATACGGGCACTCGGTCTATATCGCGTAGAGGTATAGAGGTACTAATAACGCTAGCTCGCTAGATATATCTCGAGGTAGTTCGATTCGAGCGCTAGGGTAAGTAGGTTATTAAAGATAACGACGAAGACTAGATTAGCGCTAAGGAAGAGGATCTAGACTACTAGAATAAGTCCGAGATTAAGCTACGTAATAATATCGCTAATATCTAGCGTAAGCTATAGAACTTATAGATAGATAAGGATAGTACTAGTCCCTACTTCCGTACGGTTATTAATAAGCTACTCTACGAGGATAAGAGCCTCTATCTAGCGGACGAGGTTATCTAGAAGGCCGACTACTATAACCGCTATAACCTATAGCTATTTACTAATCTTCCCTCGCCGCTAGAGGATATAATAGGTAGTCTAAAGCTAAAGCTACTATACGCTAGTACGAGACTAGCTCTCGTATTACCTCTTCTTAAGGACTAGTATTCCGAGAAGGCTAAGGAGCGATTCTATAATAATAATAATAGCCGCTACTTTATTATACCTTCCGATTTCTTTATAGAGAACCCTATCCTCTAGGAACTCTACGACTTATTCTACTTATAGATAGACTAGGATAAGTTCGAAGAAGAGATATTTAACGCTATATCCGTCGGATCTAATAGCTCTAATAATATCGAGAATTAGGTCCTTAATAAGATTAAACAAGCTAAAGGCGCTCGTATCTATAAGGATTTTAGACTAGTAGTATCGAAGTTCCGTAGCTAGATCTAGTCGTAAGGTAGTAAGGAAGATATCCTAACTAACCTATTTACTACTCTTACTATTATCGGACTAAAGGTATACTAAGTATACGAGGAGCTACGAGCTAAGAAGCGTCGTAAGTAGGATAAGAAGAAGGAGGCTAAGAAGAAGGCCCGCGAAGAAGAGAAGAAGGCCCGTAAGGAGGCCTATACTACCCGCGCTACTTAGGGCCTTACTCTAGCTTCTACTCCTTCGCTAGCTTAGGCCTAGAAGGATCGTCTAAAGAAGATACGAGATAGTAACGACGAGTCCGCTATAAAGAACGCTATATATAAGTAAGATCTCTATAAGAGGACTACTATAAAGAACGCCGCCTAGGTCTACGCTAAGTTATAGAATCTTAATAATACTAATAGTAGTAAGAAGTATAAGGCTAAGTCTAAGGAGACCTAGCTAAGTAAGACTTCTAAGTTAAAGGTATCTAGAGTAGGTACTATATTAGATTCGCCTACTTCGACTAGCTAGGGGTCTTCTACTTAAGTCCTCTCGTCTAACTATAGTTCTCCTCTTAATATCGAAGATATTAACCTACGAGATATCGAGCGATAGATAGTAGCTACCTATTAGAGCGTTATAGTAGACGTCGAGAGCGATACTAATAGCTTATATAGTAGTATAGGTCGTTAGAGGAAGAAGATAGCTCGTAGTTAAGAGTCTTAGTAGTAGTAGTATACTAGTAGTCGTAGAGGTTATAGTAGGAAGGTATAGATAGAATCGACTTAGTAGATAGAGGATTTTTATATATAATAAGATAGATCGCGTATAAAAAAACCTCGATAGCTTAGTAGGCTTAGTAGGCTCTATTAGCTCCGTAGATAGACGTAATAAATATATCTCGTAGATCGCTCTTTTCTTCTTAGTATCTATTCTTAATAGATCTAATAGTATTAGCGATAGAGTCGATAATATTAATATTAATATTTATATTAATATAAAGCTAGGAAGCTATAGGATAGTAAGTAGAGCTACCCGTAAAATTTATAGGTAGTCTAACCTTAGCTCCTATCGCTTCCTAGCTTTATATTAACTTTAATCTATTAATATAATACTAAACCTATCGCTAACGCCCTTATCTTCGCCGTTACGTCTATTACCGTCCTTTGCTCGCTTACTCGCGTCTAGCTCTACTAAATCTAGTATCGAATCTACCGCCTTCTTAGCTATACGAAGCCGTCGAATCTACCGCCTATCTACCTATATAAAGCTATCGAATCTACTAACTTTACGACTCTATAGCGCCCTACTTATCGCCTAAGGTATTACCTAGGAAGATATATAAAATAAGAACAATAGGCGGAGGTCTTATATATAGTTAGACGGAACTAGTTAGTATAACCCTCTCTTCTCTAGCGATTTAGTAGTACCCGAAGGAGCCTCGCTAGATTATTAGTCTCTCGTACTATATAGTCTAGTAGTACTCGAAGAAGCCTACGCTATAGCTAAAGGCGATATACCTAAAGGAGTAATACTAACATAAGAGGTTAACCTATCTATTACCTTCTCCGTCGAAGTAACCGCTTATAAGCCTAAAGGCTATATAATTAGACTACTAAGTTAATAAGCCTAAGTATTTAAAGATAATAGTAACGTAAGTAGGCTTCTTTAGAGCGGGTACCTCTACTATTATAGACGAGCTAATATATAGTAAAGGTACTATTATTATATAGCGGATATCGTAAAAAGGTAGAGAGTATATAGCGTAAACGTATTACTATCGAAGCTAGCCTTATCTCTAGCCCCTAAACCCTACGCCTCTTAGAAGGATAGTTAAGCGCGAACGCTAGTCGAACTATTATACTATTCCTATAGAGGAGCTACCTTATAGGCGAGAGAGGTACCTCGCTAAGTACCCTAATAGTAGCCGTAAAACTAAAGAGATAAACCTAGGCGGGCGAAAGACTAAATAATAAGAAGGATAAGATATACCGCTAACTAAGTAGAATCTTATCGATTCTAGATAGATAGCCTAGTACTAAGGCCTAGTTTAACGTTATAAGCTAGACGAGAGGAAGCGAAGCGGTCTAGCGGTATCTACCTTTCCTAACCTCTATACTAAAGTATAAAGCGATCTAGTATCTACTACCTTTCTAGCCTTTATAATAGGCTACCCTAGGTACCTAGTTTTACGTCGCGTAGCTCGACGGCCTAGTTTTACGTCGCGTAGCTTAACGAGATAGGCTAAAGGTACTTAGTTATTTAGTAACGTAGATAGTAGCTAGCCTATAGCTTAGTTTTACGTCGATAAAGCTAGACGGAAGAGCTACTAACTAATACCTATTAGCTATTACTACTACCGTAGACGAGACGAGTAGTAACTAAGTTATTATCTTACGCTAGTAGGTACTAGTATAGAGGTTAATAAAAGGAAGAAGAAGGAAGAGCGAGGGTAGTAAGAAGTTATAGTCGCGAGTATATAAAGATTTATAGGTAGCGATATAACGTTAGCGTAGGTAAGGTTTTAAGTATTTAATAGATAATACTAGTATAAATAAGAATAAGGCGGAGTTTATAGGGTTTAGACTTAGGCGTTTAGAGGTAGCGCTAGTAGTAGGCTAGAGGTTAAGCTAAGGTAGCGTTAACGATAGATTAGACTAGAAGACTAGACTAGACTAGAAAGACTAAACTAGAAGACTAGACTAGAAGATTTTTATTTAGTATCTACTTATATAGCTTATAAGCCTAATAGTAGCGAGTATACTTACTAGTACTCTTCTTATCCTTATACTACTAAGTAGTAGTAGGCGTATATTCTACGTACTACGAGCTATCTTAACGGCCGTAGTAGCGCTAATAAGCTACTACTCGAACTCGAGATACTCTAGCTACCTCTTTAATTCTTCTAATATATAAGTACTACCGCTTCTCGGTATTATCTAAGCTATTAAACTCGGACTAACTTAAGACCTTATAATATTAACTTTAGACTATAGGTTAATAATACTAGGTACGAGTACTACGAGGCTAGCTACTACGACGACTTAGAGCTAGAGCTAGAGCTAGAGCTTACTAAGATATAGATACTTCGTCTTCGTTACTCTTAGGTATATCGTAGATAGAGGTAGAGATAGGCGTAGAGGCGATAGTCTACTAGCGACGACTACGGCGAGCGCGTAGACGAGTAATAGGTCTAAGGCGGCTACTTAGCGCTACTACTAGCGGCGACTCTCTATCTTACTATTAGCTCGGGTATTCTAGTATCTAGCTCTAATTATATTACCTTAATAGCGTACTAAAGATATTATCGAGTAGCTACTTTCTCTACTACTACTACTATAGCGATAGTAGTACTAGTACTAGTAATCTATATAGGCGTTAGTTAGCGTATAGCAAAAATATATCTCTATTACTACGTACGAGTTAATAGCTTCTTTAGCTACGGTAAGTATACTTTCGAACTAGGGATTTTCTTTAGCTATAGTAGTAGTAGTAGTAGTACTATAGCTAGCGTAAGCGAGCGATTTACGAAGAATAGTAGTAGTAGCGACGACGACGAGCGTAGTAATAAGGGCGGCGACGAGCGTAAAGGTTATATCGCTACTAAAGAGAAGAAGAAGTAAGATAAGAAATAGAAGTCTTTTAAATACTAGCCTACTATTATTAACGCTCCTATTATCGAACTCTTACTTTACTTATTAGTTTTTACGCGCGATTAGACTTATTATATATAATAACCTTATAGATTAGCTTAGGGGTTAGCTTATCGCGTATAGAAACTTAATCGGTCTAGCTACTACTTAGCTTATTATATATAAGAACCTCTTTACCTAGTCTAAGATTACTACGCCTTACTAGTTAGGTTAACTACTTAACCCTATAGTAGCGGTAAGGTTATATCGCTCTCCTTACCCTCTATACCTATATTCGCGAGCCGTAGTAGCTCTATTTCCTTATTATCCTTATCTATAATACTCTCTTAGATTAGCCTAAGATCGCTATTAATATAAGTATTAACCTTAGCGGTATTAAAGGAGTCGTCTACGAAGAGGCCGTCTACCTAGATAACGATATAGCTACGGGCTAGAGCCTTATTAGCCTTATTTAACTTAGCGACCCTATCTTAGAGGCTATTAATACTAGCTTATATAATATCGTCTAATAATACGCTTAGATCCTCCTCGCTATTAGGTAGCTTCTACTACTTAGCTAGGCTATCGTTAATAAGCTTATTATAGAGGTTAAAGACGTCGTTAGATATATCCTTCGAGGAATACGATATCGTACCCTTATACCTAATACTACTCTTAAATATATTACGAAGGGTACGAGCTACCTACTAGTTATAGGCTACTTTACGAATAGTCGCTATATAGTCGACGCTAGTAGAGTACTTAATATCCTCTAAGTACTCGAGATTATATAGTTTAAGTATCTTATTAGTAGCTACGGCCTTACCTCGCTTACTAGAGATATTAATAAGGCTAGTTAATAGTATAACCTTCTTTAAGACGTCGTCCGCCGCTAGACTAAGGAGCTACCGAAGGTATATACTCTAATCTATATAGTTTCGCTACTTCGTACTACCGAAAGCGATATATAGATAGTTAACGGTACGCTTAAGATAGCTAATATCCTATATCCGTACCGCCTTATATACCGTTATAAATAATACTATCTCCTATAATATACGACTTATCGTCGTAAAGGTATTATCTAGCTTAGTCGCGGGATCTAAGGCGATATTCGGGCTACGTCTACGGCGCTACGTAAATTTAGTAATCGACTTACTAGCCTACGTATTAGTAGTAAAGGCTTTCTTATAGATCTCCTTAATAAGGTATAGGTATTACTTAGGTATTAGCTTCTCGACCGCCTTCTTTATTGTCTAAAGACGAGTATCGTTATCGCTAGCGCTATTAAAATCTAACAATCTAAGGTCTAGGAGTATCTACTAGAAGATAGCGTTAATCTACGAAAGGTTAGTAAGCCTTCGGAGAGACGACTAAGACTAAGTATAACTTACTCTAGTATAGAAGCTTCGATATACTAGTCCTTAGATCTAGAAGTACTTTAGTTTCTTATTTAAAACACCCTTTATATCCTAGTATACGGTATCGTCTAATAGATAATAGTCTAGCTTCTTACCTTCGCTATTTATAGACTAGTATATATAGAGTAGGGTATAGTAAGCGTTTATAATAGTATAAAACTATCCGACTAGAGCGGGTAGTAACTACTAATTCTTATCGTACGGATACGTACTCTTAATACTCTCTACCTTTATACTCTATATATATACGATCGTTATATTATCCCTAATAGCGATATAGGTACCCTCGAAGTCCTTATCCCTATTAAGGCTAAGGAAGTTAAGATAGATATTATCGCGGACTCCGTATAATCCGGATAGGGTAACCTCGTTATAAGTAGATATAGATAGCGGGTATAGCTTAGTCTTCTCGTAGCTAATCGACTCGATATTTAGCTAGGCTAGGCGAGTAAGCTCGGTTATACGATCCTTAGAGAATATACTATCCTTAACCTTATTTTCGAAGAGGTAGTAGATAGCCTAGTCGATATACTAGTTAGTAATACGCCTACCCGTCTCGTTGTTATAGATATTAATAATAATGTCGTTAGTATCTAGCTCTTAGTTGTAACGTAATATACTCGGCTTAAGACTAGTCTCTAGTATATTAGGAGAAATACTAACGAAGGATATCGTTAAGTTTAACTACTCGTTAGTATTACTAAGGACCTAATCTCGCCGCTTCTACTATCGGTTAAAGTTATTATATACGATATATATACGCTTATTCTAGTCCTTAGCCTTCTACTTAAGAGCCTCCTCCTAGGCCGTTACGTTCTTAGCTAGAAGGACTTAAATAGTCTAGTATAAGCTATAGAGGCCTATATTATTAAAGATCGTAACTATACGACGCTTAATACCGCTAGTAACTAGAAAGATACTTAACGCCTTCTATATCTAAGACGAATTCCTCGATACTAGCGAATATATAGCGATAGTAGTAAGCGTAGTAATTCGCTTACGTATAACTTCGCGCTTATCCTTAAAGAGGCCCTTACGATTGCTCTACTTACTATATCGATTAGGTAGTAGGACTTCTAGAGTATTATACTAAAGGAGAGCTTACTCTTTAATAATATCGATAATATCGATTATATCTCTATTATTAGACTACTCTACTAGCTTATACTAGCTAAAGAACTTATAGCTAATTAACGACTTTAGCTCGTTATATATCTTCCTTAGCGAAATAAACTACTTATCCTCGAAGGGCTTTAATAGCTTCTAGAGATAGTAATAGTAGGTAGTAGTCTTCTTCTACTAGCTATCCTAAATAAAGCGACGGGCGACTTCCTAGATAGGTATACCTAACTCTTTTATAAGTATTACGATCTATTAGTACTTAGTATCTTCTTCGTCGTCGTTAAGGATTACGTCTTAATCCTTATCGTACTCGAAGTCGTTAGTCTAGTTAGGATTACCTTCGCCTTCGCCTTCGCCTTCTTCCTCGCCTTAACTAAGCTTTACTTCTTCCTCGAGCGTATATATATCCTTTAGATAAGGCTACTAGTCGGGTAAGGTATTAGATAAGTAGCTAGATAGAGTACTTAGTTCGTAGAGTATCTATAGTATAAGGCTACGAAGACGCTTTAAGTAGTAATAGCTACCTCTAGTTATAGCCTAGATATTCTAGAGTATATCTAGACTAAAGTTAAAGGCGAGAGGATTAGCTTCTAGCTCTAGCTATACTACTAGATTTAGGTTTATCTTAGATAATAATTACTTAGCTTACTAGATATTATCGTCTTCGTTACCGCTACTACCGCCGCCTACTAGGTTATTAGCGAGTACGTCTAGTAGCTCTTCCTCGTTAGCTAGAGCGTCTAGAAGCTTCTTATCGCTATCCTAGGGAAGATTAGGGTTAGGATTAGATAAGGGAGTCGATTCCTTAGTTAGTACTACTATATTATTAGTCGAATAAACTAGTCGGAATTTAATAGGAATTTAATAGGACTCCTAATTAAAGGTCGCCTATTAGAGGGAGTTAGTATAGATAATTTAAATAAGGCTACCTAGACTACTAACCTTATAGAATATATTCGTAATAGCTAGAGAGGGATATCTATAGTACTAGTTTCCGCGATTTCGAAGGTCGCTATTACTAGTAGCTTACTCTCTCGCTTTAGCGCTCCTCGAGTAGTTAATTTTAGACGATAGTAATAATAGTACTATAATCGTAAAGTCGAGGAGAAGAACCTCTAACCCTTTATAGATAGGTTTCTAGAGGTTAATTTTAATAGTATTTACTAGCTATAGTAGCCTAGCTAGGCGATAGGGAAGTTAGCTTACGATATAGCTTATTTCTTAATAGCGCGTTATCGGATTTTTGTTTTAATAATAGGAATATTTTTATAATTACCTAGACTACTACCTCGACGTGTTTTAAATATATAGCCTATAGTATATAGGATTTAGGTGTTTTAATCTTATTACTATCTACTATTTAGCCTTAGACCCGTGGATGCAAAAAGGGTTGAGTGCGTCGTGATTGGCTGGCTAAAAAAATCCACCAAACCAAAAGCGGAAGCCAGCCAAAGAAATCACGTGAGCACCCAACCCAACGCATTTTTGTATCCCGCGGTCTGACTTGGGAGGTAGAGTAGCTCGCTATCGGAGATTCTCTACCCATGGCTGCTCGAAGGAAATCATGAGCTTCCTTGCTCGTCGATATCACCTGCCTGCAGTATGCAAACCATTTCAATGGAGTGACGACTCTTCCTCATCATGCGCAACCCCGATGGACAGAGAGACTGGCTCAGAGTCGTTACGTACGCCCCTCTCAACCAGAATTGCAAGCCCGCGAACTCAGCAACACCACGAGCCTGCTCGAACTCTCGCTTGAAGACCTCTCTCTTCTTCCACACCTTCAGCAGCCTAACTCCTTGCCCGGAAAGTCAGGAATTCTCAGAGTGCGCCCGCCTTCCAGAACAAATATCCTCAAGTCGAGCTCGCAGAGACCCACACCACAAGCACGCATCTCGACTCTTCGTAAACCACGATCCAGCAGCATCACGAGCCCGAAGAGCGCCTTTGATCTCTCACCTCCAATAGCGCTTTCCCTCGCCCTCAAAGCAAGACCAGAAGCTTCGGCGTGAGCACCTGCCATCAAAGTTAGCTATGGAGAAGCTCAACAGGCGAGGTTGAAGACCAAAGCCATGAAACGCAGACAATGTCGTCAAAATCGAGTCGCGGAGTTCTGAGCAGAACCAGCCCTCCATTCAATGCAAGTTGTATCCCCGGCGTTTTTCGAAGGGCGACGGACACGCATCAGAGCTGATGTGCAAGAATACTCAACTGCTACAGCGCAGGCTCACACAACACCTTCTCGTTCAATTCACGACTTCGAGAACTTTGAACTCTTGGACATCCGGTCCGGCGCCCCACCTACAAATTCTGAGACTATCACAGGAAAGGCATGCTGGCGAAATCGGTCTACACTAGCCAATGTGGCGTTCTTGCTTGCACTTCTAGCTCACTATACCTCCGCTTCCTAAGGCCGGCGAAGGAATTCGTGGGCAGAACGTTGGGCAATGCGGCGGCAGCCCATCATCCACAATGCCATCGAACCGAATCTCATCTTCCTCATGTCTCCAACCACTCCGAGAGACTATCCAAAGGTCATGCCTGGAGCGCGGGACAAGGTCACAATCCTACCATCGAGTGAGCATACTACAAAGCGCAGCCGATTCCAATTTGCATAGTCTTTTGGTCCAGCAAAGCCCCATTATCACTGTTGTTAGGTGAGGGCAGCGGGCGTCGAACTTCACGACCATGGAAAGAAACTTCCCACATATGCAAGGCTACCAAATCCGTACATGAGCGCGGTGAGCGCCATCAGTAACCTCTCTGCTCGACAAGACCGCGCGCATCGCTGAAGCCATCTGGTATCCGGTTACCGTCCGTCCGCCGCCGGCGCCGCCGGACGTATATCTTCACGGTATCCTCCAGTGTTGGAGAAAGAAGAGAGAAGAAGCAGCGAAGATGAAGACTTAAGTACTGCTCATACCGGACCCTTGATGTCTCACATGTTCCTGTATCGGCGGAAGATCACTGAAATTGTAAGGCTCAGATGTTCAGAGCGATCATGTGAAGTGTTCGCTGCGTTGCTGAGGCTGAACGACCTGAAACCATGGCTGAAAAGCGACTTCCCCCGGCCGGCAACTCCAGAGATGATCAACAGCCAGTTGACAGCTGCTGCCACGGGCGTGGAGAACAACAAGCACTGGAGCTCACGCTTGGGAGTGTGATCGACCGTCGAACCTGGCGGCGACAGTGCAACGAGAAACGGCCCCAACGCTACTGACGGTCACTCTTACTCATGCCAAACGTAAACTCCGCAGTCTCCCTGAGAAGTGCAATACCCCTCTTCGTCAGGCAAGGGTGGATTCGTCTGCAGACGGAATGCCACTGCTCGAGAGTCTGCCTGAGCCGAAGTGAAGGAAGCCGACCATAGATTCTCCCAGTTCTGCTCTCCTATTGTCATCCTGCAAGCTGGGACAATCAATGCCGAGTTGGACTCAATCGTATACTTGCTATCGTCGAGACAGGTAGAATGTTCAAGTAGATTGCCCTTCTCCACATCTTCTTCTCGACCTCGTAAAAGAACTTTAACGACCTCAGTCAGGGCATTAAGGTCACATCAAACACATCTCGAAACAAACACGATCTCCACAAAACATGCCAGACTCCAGCAGCACCAGTACGTTCTCGAATGCCCAGATCTTGAACGTCGAAGGGAGGACTGACAGCTCAGAGATAGACTTCACTCAATTCCTGAGCGGATTGTCCACCGAACAGAAGGCGCTGCTGCGCGAGTACGAAGCTCTTCGGGTGAAGTGGTTGAAGGCGGAGAAAGCGAGTGAAGAAATAAACTTGCTTGGGGCAATCGTAAAAGAGTATGGATTGAAGAAGGGACTCGAGAAGCGAAAGCAGAGAAAGGAAAAGGTGAAGTTGGAGTAGAAGCATCAGGAAGGAACCGGCATTTATCATTTCAAGATACCCAAGATCGCATGCAGCGATTTTCGTTCTGCCGTAGCGGCATCCAATCAATTCAGTGATCGAACATCTCCTCACATCCTCTTTTGAGCCTCAACAAAGTGCAGTTGCAAGTATTGGCAAAAGATCGACGGTTTGCTGCATGAAGTCTCCTGCCGTGAAGCCCAGCGCCGGAGAAGCTGACGTCAAAGCCAGATTGACTTCACACCGACACACCCAAAACACCTTGAAATGCAAGCTACTGCACGATTGCCGCCACAACGTCTCCGGATGTGGTAGGATTCTACAGTTTTGTGTGGATCTATTACATCGGCGCACCCAACGTTTGGAATGTCGTCGAGAAAGAGCATGGGACATATACATCCAGGATGGCCGCACTCGAGCTTCACAAATGACTTCATCACCAGCGGCCACCATGAAGTCGATCTTATCATTGCTTTCGCTGCTCGCACTGGGCGGCGAAGCTTCCATCATCTCACAGCTCTCCGGACCTGGGAGACTGACAGGCTCATCATTCGGCATTCCAGGACGAAACGCCACCTACGACTATGTCATCGTCGGCGGCGGCACAGCAGGCTCAGTCGTGGCTGCACGTCTCACAGAACACAGCAACGCAACAGTAGCAATCATCGAAGCGGGCAGTTTCTACGAGCTCAGCAACGGCAACTGGAGTCAGATCCCATACTGGTCGGAACAATGGGTCGGGGCGGAGGAAGATGACTGGCAGCCGCTGATTGACTGGGGCCTGATGACAGAGCCCCAAGTTGACGGCAAGCGGATCCATTATGCCCAGGGCAAGAATCTTGGAGGCAGCAGTGGGAGGAATCAGATGATGTGGCAAAGGGCTACCAAGGGGACTTACCAGAAGTGGGCGGATCAAGTTGGAGATCAGTCGTATACTTGGGACAAGATGTTGAAGTACCTCACGAGGACTGTCAACTTCACGCCGGATGTTGCCAATCGCACGATCCAAGGAGCGATGGTATCTGATGTGTCGGCGTACACACCGAAAGGCGGACCACTCCATGTCAGCTATCCAAAGTACGTCAACCCACTGTCTCAGTACGCACCCGCTGCCTTTTCATCGATCGGCATGAAGGCTCTCCCTGGTTTCAGCAGCGGCGACTTGGACGGATACGGATACTGGCAGTTCACAATTGATCCAGCCACTGGCTTGCGTAGCTCTGCTGAAGCTACGTTCTTGGAGGGGGCATTCAAGAGGCCGGCTTTGACGACTTACATCAACTCGCAAGTCAGGAACATCATCTTCCAGAATGGCACTGCCATGGGTGTCAACGTCACCAACTACGGCCAGCGTCCATTCACCCTTTCAGCACGAAAGGAAGTCATTGTCTCGGCTGGAGCGTACCACTCTCCACAGCTCCTGATGGTCTCCGGCCTTGGTCCCAGAGCCACTCTGCAGAAGTACGACATCCCTGTTGTCAAGGACCTCCCCGGAGTTGGCCAGAACATGTGGGACTCTCACAGCGTCGGAGGACCAACATACGAAATCTCCCTCCCCGGCTTCTCCGCCTGGCAAGAGCCAGATCGCATGGCCGAAGCAATCCACCAACTCCAATCCAACGGCAGCGGTCCTCTCACGAACATTGGTCTCGACATCGGCGCCTGGAACATCTTCCCCGACCGCTCCAACTTCAGCGCAGCTCTCAACAAATCCCTCACAGCCTTCCCAGCTGACTGGCCTCTGGTCGAACACTCCCTCACCAGCTCCAGCCGAGTCCTCCAATCTTCAGATTCCAAGAAGCAGTACGGCGTCATTGCATCAATCGTGATCGCCCCCTCCAGCAGAGGCAACATGACAATTCAATCTGCCAGCAACCTCGAGCCACCCATCATCAACCCCAACTGGATCCGAGACCCCGTCGACCAAGAAATCGCTGTCCACGGATACAAAGCAGCACGACGAGCATGGCAAGCCATCCCAGAAGGCATCCGAGTCGGCGATGAGGTCGCTCCGGGCAAGAATGTGACGACGGACGAACAGCTACGGGAGTACATCAAGCAGCATGTCAACCCTATTCATCATGCTACTTCGTCTTGTGCGATGGGGAGGAAGAATGATACGATGGCGGTTGTTGATTCGAAGGCGAGGGTTTTCGGTGTGAGGAAGTTAAGGGTTATTGACTCTTCCAGCTTTCCTTTTACGCCGCCGGGACATACGCAGGGTGCGACGTATGCGCATGCCGAGAAGTTGGTTGATGATGTTTTGGAGGATTACTTTGCTTCAATGTGAACAGTGAGATCAACATGAGCCCAGAGCCAGACAGCTTTGGCGATTTAGCCCCAGAGAGTGGGCAACAATTCGCCCGCAGACCAAATCCCTTTGGCCCGCAACATGTTGCTCAAGTACTTCGTTCGACAAGTGAGGTTGGATTTGACTTTTCAGCAGGAGCCGGGAAGGCTTGCTGACGCCTACACTTTCCAACGGCCTTTGGTAGATCGTATCAAGATGCCGAATCACCGCTTCCTCCTCGATCTTGAAAGGACAAGTCATACCTTGTTGACAGCATCTCAGTATTTCGTTCGACTTTGAGCGCCGTCGCACCTGTTCGTCGACTTGCGGCCATTGTACAAATGGCATTTCCGAAGGCCAAAAGCCCCCTTCCTGGATATACATCATAGGGCTTGTCTGGTCTGACTCGCATAACACTCGCATTCGGCATCTGATCGGCTGAGCGGTCGCACCTTCTGAGCAACCAAATCTTTCACAGCTCAGAGCAGAAGAAGTACCGGTAAGATACGGGCTTTGCTTCTTCCATGGAAATCACCTGCATGCAAATGATCGACGACATATGCAGGACATCGCGGCATCTGTGCAAGCCAGCCGACAAGCCGTGAGTGGCGTTCACAAATTCCGGTCTTCAACTTGCGGAAAAGCGGTCGCTTTCATCGTATTCTCCCATCACACAACCCACAGCCCCGGATCCCCAGAGCCCGCTATCGGCCTGCAAAGAGTCTCAACTTGATCACCGCCACATCGCATACGTCGCACAGTCGCTGTATATCCGACGGACACAAAGTGGATACTTGCGCTGGCAGACGCAAGCACAGTCGGATAAGTAAACGATTGGGCGTTGGCGATACCTGAAGCGGTATGACAACTGGCAAGCTGCCTCGGGACAAGACTCTCCGCCCGTTATGCACGATTTGTGCGGGGATACCAGGCACAATGAAACGAGGCTAATCAACACCGTCGTGCAGATCTTTTGAGGTCATTGTACGAGGAATACGAGGTTCGTGGTGGTAGTAAAGCGGATGGACGCCCAGATTTTTGGGAATGTTCAGTCTTCGTCTGGAGAAGGGCGAGGCAGCAACATTGCAGCTACGTCAACGACAGTATTTGAACTCATCGGCCTTTCAGGACAGATCTCGACGATATGATCTCAGATATACGACTGGATGCTCCAGTGACGGCGACACAGCTGGCACTGGTAGCCGGTGGACTTGCAATTGCATACATTTTCGTTTCGGCCTCCATCCTGCCAGTTCTTTCGCATCAAGGCAAATATTGGAGCTCGCAATCATGGGTCGGATTGCAAAAGCAATGGTTCGCACGGTATCGAGCTGGAGTCAATGCAGTCAAAGATACGAGAACGATGATCATGGAAGGCTACAATAAGGTGTGTATGTCCATCGCAGATCTTGTTTGCAAGCTTGCTGACGATAAAATCCAGTTCTCTAGAAACAACAAGACGTTCGTTCTGCCTCAGTTCAGCAGCAGGCCACTCCTTGTCCTTCCAGCAAACAAGCTCAATGAGCTTCTGAGCTTGCCAGATGACAGGGTCGATCCCTTCATTCCCAACTCGGAATCTATTGCCACCCGATACACAGTTGGAAACGACGTTAGCCATGGTCCGCATATCGACATCGTCCGCCGTCAGCTCACAAGACGTCTGCCATTGATCACGACCGATGTCTACGAGGAGCTCGTTCTCTCGATGAAAGATAACTGGAACGCCAACGCTCACGACTGGACGACTGTAAAGGCTTACGACTCTTGCCAGAAGATCGTCAGTCGGGCCGCTAATCGTGTCTTTGCTGGTACTGAGCTCTGCCGAACGCCGGAGTTTCTTGAGCACTCGAGGCTGTATGCCGTTGCCGTATTCAGGACTGGCGGCATCATGAGACTGTTCCCAAAGGCGTTGCATCCTTTCATTGCGCCGATCTTCCAGCAGAAGATTCGCAAGCATCTCAATGTCTGCAAGCGAATCTCGCTGCCAATCATTCGCGAGAGACTGCAGCATATCCAAAGCCCGGAGAAGAATCCGTCCTACAAGGCTCCAGTACGTCCCTAACCTCTTTCCACACGAAGCTTTACTGACACTTTCAGGCCGACGCCCTGCAATGGATGCTCGAGGACCTCTCCGAACTAGCCAAGAAAGACCCATCCGAACTCGACGAACACAAAATCGTCCGCCGCCTACTCCTCCTCAACATGGTCGCCATCCACACCACCAGCATGGTAACAACAAACACTCTGCTCGACCTCTACAGCTCTCCCGAAGCGACAAGCTACGTCGCCGGCCTCCGCGAAGAAGTCGAGCGAGTGCTCCGGGAAAGCGGCGGCGAATGGACGAAGACAGCCATCAACTCCATGTACCGGATTGACAGCACCATTCGAGAGTCGATGCGCTACTCTGACCTGTCAGACATTGGTATGCGGAGAGAGATCATCGATCCCAAAGGTGTGGATTTGAGCGACGGCCTGCACATCCCCAAAGGCGTCCGTGTCGTCGTTCCCAACCACGCCATCCACCGCGAATCCGCTTTCTACGGCTCCACCGCCAATGAATGGGACGGCTTCCGTTTCTCTCGTCCGCGGGAAGAATATCTTTACCAGGTGCAGTCCGCCGACCACTTGGACCGAGTGCTCGAGCAGAAGAACCAAGGTCTCATTGCCACTGGAGCAGACTTCCTGTCTTTCGGACATGGAAGACACAGTTGCCCTGGACGGTTCTTTGCGAGCCAGGAAATGAAACTGATGTTGGCACACATTGTGATGGAGTATGATATCGAGGTTGTGGGAGGCGAGAGGCCGCCGAATATGTTGATGAATGGGGCTTGTATTCCGAGTCAGACGGCGGAGTTGAGGGTTAGGTTGAGAAGTGGGAAGGATTAGAAGATAGGACATGAATCATTTCATTTGCTGCTTGCATGCGGTTCTTTTTCGAGGCTAACGATGTCTAATGAGCAACCGATGAGGCACTTGCAGCATTTGGACATCCTTCCTGTGGCAGAGATCAGTACGCTGTCGGTTTCGCCTGTGCCTTCAGATGCTTGCCTTCTCGAACTAGACGGATAGCCCCGAGCCATGCTTGAGAGCAGCCCCTTCCACAACCTTCTGCGTAGTCTCCTCCTTCATGGAGGCCTCTTCTTCGTTGGCCTGCCGTCCGTGTCTCGAGGAAGAATTCAGCGTCCAAGCTACGGAAGAGGTAGTTCGTGTCCTTGAGATCGTTTCCTGCGTGGGGATGTGAGGCTCATAATGTTCAGTTTGAAAGAGAAACCTTACCTTGACGGCATGCTGCTCTTCATGAGACGAAGATTTCTAGTCCATGCTTATGAACAGCTTCCTCAACAACCTTCTCCGCCGTCTCGTCCTTCCTCGAGACCTCTTCATCGTGAACCCTGGGAGCCCAGTCTGGTGTTGGTCCAATCCTGTGGTGATACAGCCCAAACTCCATGTCGATATATTGATGCCGAAAGACAAAGCTCTTCGTCAAATTCTCCATATCCAGTCCTTTCAAGCTCTCGACCACCTTCTCCATCTCCTCGTAGAAGACCGTAATGCCCTCCCGTGGAAGAAGCACGGGCCCGCGCGGTGCAGTGCGGTATCTCGACTCCCAGACCTTCCCGAACAGCTTCTCGACGAATCGAACCCTCAGCGACGACAGCGATGCCGTGGGAAGATGCGCTGCGACGGAGGACAGGTCTTTGAAGTACCGAGTGCCTGGTCGACCATCGATACCGACTCCAATTGCAATCGTGAGGTTGACGTGCTTGATATCTTTCTCAAACTCGCCGAAGAAGTGGAATCGAGGCGGCCACATCGTCACGTCGTACTCCTTCCCATTGGGCGCAGGCCACATCGGCGGGCCCTTGTTGGGGCTGACCAGAATCACACTGCTCTCGACAATAGCACGGATCGTGTCCTTTCCATAGACAATCTCACACAGCTTCTCGTAAGTCTCTTTCGGGTACGCTTTGGCAGCGGCGAGAAAGCGGTGGAAGAGACGCTTGATCACCCTCTTGAAAGGCTCGTTGTTGCGCTTGCGCAGGAGAACGATTCCACCGATTGTAACCAGAAGACTTCCGTCGTGCTGCACATCGATAGTGCGTGGCGTTTGCGCTCGAATATACTGGAGGATGATGTGGTCGATAAGCTCCCTTGGGAGAGCCTCGATGCGGCGGACGATGTCGATGAATATCAATTTGTACTCGAGGAAGGCTGGAGACATCTTGGGAGGATTATGCGCTCGATGGTGTGTGGTGGAGGTGTTGGTGGTTGCTGAAGTTCAGAAGCAGGACAGAGTTCGGAAGGTGGTCCAAATGTCGCTGCCAAGATTCAGGGGCTTTGGCTGTGCGCAGGCCACTTTCCACATCTCGACACCCACAACGCACGATCTCGAGGAAAACATCGGAAGCTTAGCATGCTGAAGGATGGATGGATAGCAGAGACTAATTGAGTACTATGGAGATACAATGTCCGTCACTGAAGCATTTCATGGAGCTGAAGATCGATGCGACTGGGCGAAGCAGCTAACAAGGCCATCACGTACGACTAGATACCAGAACGCTAATATTATCTAGCTCTGGGAGCAAAACTTTCGACTGGCTCGCATAAAAACGGCACATGGAGTCTACTAGCGGCGGAAAGATCGCTATGTTCGGGCCGCGCCTTGGATCTTCCACCCACAAATCTCCTCGAAACCCTGAGCTTCTGACCACGCACCAATACCACCGACAAGCGAGATGGCGCTGCCAATTGAGAAGCTCAATAACGACGAGATCGTCGAAGTGTTGAAGTTTCTCGGACCGCAGGACCGTCTCAATGTCCACCGCGCCTTCTCTGGTAGCCAGCTCCAGAATGCCGCCGACTTCGCCTTTTCGAGTCTGGAATTCCTCTTGCAGATGAAGAATGCCGCCCACAACAAGAAGGTCCTCGGCAATCTTGCCGGCAATCTGGCGCTATGCGAGGCAGTCGAGGTCGACTCAATCAAGCCGGTCTCCATGAGGCCTGCTCATGTATACCCATCTCCCGAGTCCGGCCTCGACACGACCAAGACTTACAAGGAACACTACGCTGAGTCCTACGATGACGGCGAGTCCGATGGCGAGTCCGATGACGAAGGCCAGAAGTCGCACTCCCAGATCTCCAGACTCAAGGCAGCCGACTTCAAAGAGTATCGTAAGAAGTGGCTCTTCAAGGCACAGGGCGGCAAGACCGACCTCAACTTCCAAGCAACGGCGTTCGCCAAGCTCCTCTTCAAGATCGCCTTCAAGCCCGACTTCTTGCCTGGCACTTGTCGCTCGTGTCTTGTCCATCGCTCTTCTTCCAAGAAGAGGGGCATTCAGTGCGATGAGCGTGGCTTCCCGTTCTGCCGGACCTGCTTCGCCGAGAAGGCGAAGATCAAGAAGCAGGAGGAGAAGATGAAGAAGTGGCTGGCGGAGAAGCAGCTCAAGGAGGCCGCAAAAGCGGCCGCTGCCCGCAAGAAGGCAATGGCGAAGGGTTCTCGCAAGTCTCGTAAGTCCTTGTCTTCGTAACTTATTGTCTGCTCAACTGACTAATACCTGCCAGGCACTCCCAAGTAGCGACGTCTTTCCCACTGCTCGCCCTCTTCATGGCCATGGTCACACACTTGTACGTCGAGTACAAACATCACAATCCCTACTCCAGATTCAATTCGCGTATACTGACCAGCGCACCAGGATCAAAGGCAGGATTTGGGAGGGCTTGTTCAAGGATGGGAAGAGCGGAGGCATTCAAGGGTTTTGGAGCAGTTTCCGGGGTCTGGAGGCCCTACATAGAGGCATAATTGGGCAGGCTCATCTTTTCTGCCACAATGTACGACTTCAAATGGAATCCTGTGATCACTACTTCCTCGTTCAGCGATTGGCATGTGAATTCCTCCTAGCGCCGGGAGCGGCCGCACGCTAAGCCCAGCTCACACGAACTCCGAATTCGCGCGAAATACATCAAGACGCCAACAAACAACGGTAAGTACATCCCGGAAACACGCTAGCGATACCAGAAGCGCTGACGAGAGAAGCCTAGTCCCAATCCCTTCGCCTTGCGCCCCGTCCAGACCGAAAGCCTTCCCAGAAGTACGCCAACCTCACGGCCCGCACAATCCCAGCACAAGCAAGACAGCCTGCTGTCTACTCCGACTTCTTCTCCGCCACTCTGTCCTCGCCATCATCGTTTGTACAACCCATCGACAGCACCGTCTGCAGCAGCACTGACGGAGATACAGATGTCTCTCCTGCCCTTCAAGCAGAAGTTGAAGCAGAAGCTTCACGGCTTCAAGACCGCGTATGAAGCGAAGTGGACAGACTTGTCGAGACGTCGGCATGGATTGCAGCGGAAGCAGGAGGAGGAGATCGATCTGGGTGATGCTTCGAGTACAAAGGGGATTGTGGACGGATACCAGGCGGGTGGGAGGATTGCTGGCGAGGAGAGGAAGGCGAGGAAGGCCGAGAAGAGTGTGAGGCGTATGAAGAGCGAGTGAAAGCTGTGCGGACGAGAGAAAGGCAGATTGGATAGACATGGTGCGGTCTATTCCCACCCACTACCAGCCATTGCCCAACAACACAAGCAGCTCATACGGCAACTCTGCCATGATTCTCTCTCTGTAAAAGGCGTTAGCTATGCCAACGATCAAGCACACCATGTCAGACTTACTCGTCGTCGCTGCGGAGCATAACGTGCTCAATGTCGGAGATGTGCTGCTCCTCAACTACGAGCCGCAGGCCATTTTCCAGCCGAAAAGTCTCACTCTCCACGTCTGAGCCATCCTGTACGTGCACAAAGTCCATCACCAGGCATCCGCAATTCACTTCTGGTTCTGCAAAGCGTTTATCAGCCCCGCTGTTTGTATACATGCCCATGGTAGATATCCTTACGCTGAGCGGCGAGACGTCCGCCGACAGTCCCATCGGTGAAGGCGATGATGGGCTCGGCCCCAATCTCACCCAAGAAAGCACGGAAAGGCACGCTGGTGACGAACAGTGTCTCGAAGAGAGCGGCTGAAGCCATGCTATTGTTTGATGATGTGCTGTAGTTGAAGCTTGTACAGAGTTGTGGGATGTGATGTTGTTGTTGATGTTGTTGGTGTGTGTGCGTGGAGGAGGACGAGGGCGGTGCGGCAGTCGAATGCAAACGCCGTTTGCACGCTCGCCAGGGCGGCGGGAAAGCAGCAGACAGCACGTCAATAACACAGTGAAGACTGAGGGCCTCGGATGAATCAGCTTCTTCTCCAGCATCGCGCCAAGGCGCAGAGACTGATGAAAAAGGTGGGCGTCAGAAGGAGGAACTGCAATACCAGCGACACCGCGTAAGTTCCAAAAATTGATCGCTTCATAGATATGAAGCACCACAGGCTTTCGCCTGAGGCGTGCCAGAACCTGGAGGCGGCGAGCAAGCGAGCGAACTCTAGCTTTCCCACAGCTGGGCTCTCAGGTTGCCATGGGCCCTCAGAAAACCTTCACTGGACCGGCACTGACATGGAGCAAAAGGAAGAGGAAGTGGAGGGGCAGATCGAAAATATTTATACCCCAGACGCAGGGCCTGCGCTAGCGTCTTATCAAACCTCACCCCTGACGACGACGCTCGCAGCGGAAACAGTCCGTCGCCGGCGACGTGCGTGATAAGGAAGGCGCGCACGCGCAGAGCCAGGCTATATATTCGTCGTCCACCACCCTCTCGCGCGTGCTTCCTTTCCCTCCTCATACTTACCCGCCCTTGGTATACCTCGCACACGAATGGGGTTGCCGGCTGTCTTCTCCTGCATTGCACAGCGTGGTGAGAGGTGCAGTGGCTCTGCAGGGCATAATTTTTGACGGCCACCCAACTTCCTTTTCATCATGTCGTCGCCTTTGGCGCAGGCTTGGAGAAGAGTCTTCCAAAGCTTTGTTGTGAGTCTGCTGTTTGCTTGACTGACAAGTCTGGCTTGTCTCCGCCTGCTGGCATTCCCCATCCAAGACTCCTTCACTATTCCTCTTGATACTGGCTGCCCGTAACTGAACGCTATTACCGTCGCCGGCGCGTCAATATCGCGTTGTTGCTTGTTGAAGTCGCCTCTGGATGTGTCCGCAGCGTTGCGTATCGAGCTCTCCACCGCCGGCCGATCTTCCACTCGTCCAGTCCACTGCCAGCAGTTCACTGACCACCGACCACAGATCGACGTGTCGACGGCCTTCAATAGCCTCCCGAATTCGAATCAAACGCCGCGGCGTCACCAAACATGGAAAGATCTGCCGCGTGAGCTCGCACGAACCAGCCGACATGTTCAGTCTCGTCAAGACTTCAAGTTGGAACAGCAACGACCTGTACATCGCCTCTGATTCATACCGCACCGCTCGGAGAGGCTCAGGCACCATGGTCCACGTCCTTGCAGCTCGTACACTCAAGGCCGCAACCACCTTTGACCTCAAGGCAACGAGACTTCGAACGCCACATCTGGGTTTCAGCCAGACAGACGATTCCAAATCAAAGGTCGATCGAGTCAATGGCACTGAGGGAGGTGCAGAAATAGAGGGGAAAGCTATCAAGAGTAGGAAGGAGCGAGCATGGGATGCAGTTGGACGGCTTCACGAAGCCTCCAAGATTGCAGGGTGGTCGGAAAGAGCGATGCGACAATCTGGAGTTGAACGTCTCCGGCTTGCACGCCGGCATTTGAATGTTTTCTCGAAGATGGACATGATGGGACAGCATATCAAAGAAGATACAGAGACCTCATGCTCCAATCATTCCTTGGGGAGATCAACGCCAGGTCTGACTACATGACTGTGCCTTCCTGCTTCGATGAGTGAAGAGCCGCCAGTTTTCAAGCTACCGGTGCTGTCTTGAGCACATGAAGGGAGCGGATCTCTGCTGAAGGTGATGCTTTGGGAAGATGGTAAACTTTGTCAAAAAGTCGCATGCACATGCTAACATGTGTTACAGATAAATTCCAGTTGGTGCTTGAACGTTGGACGCGCCTTCGGCACTCAAATAAGCCTTCTCTTCCAGCTTTGTGCTTTCTTTATCCACAACCAACATCCGACCAGTCACGGAAATGGCGTTCACGGTCGAATTCGTTGCAGGCTCTGGTCACAGAGAGCGCGAATCCATATCGTCAAACGCACGCCTGGCCCAGCTTCGCGAGATTGCTCGAGGCATTCAACGCGTACCACCAGAGATTGCCCAAATGATCGCAGTCGCCTACATTCATTCTTTCTCCAACCGCACCATCTCGCGGGTCCGTAACAGGACGTTCAATATCACACTCGGAGACTTCATCTTCACAACAGACAGGCTTAGGGACGACTTACGGGACATCACCATGGGCCTGCTTCACCACTTGCTGCTGGCTTCTGGTCCTCTCTCCTCGGATGCCTTTGACAACTTCATCTCACAGGTCGCTCAGCCCGCTATGGAGGCGATCCTGACAAGTTCGTCTTACAAGATGCAGTTCACCATTCCACAGCCGCCATCACCCACCCCAATTGCCACCCATGCTGCGCAGGCGCCGCATCCGCCGCCGCCTACTCCTCAGACGAACGGATCGTTCGGCCCAGCGAAGAAAGCCCACATGCAGAGCATTCATCTTACGATCAACCTGGCACTGCAAGAGCCTTACGGTACCCCTCAGCGCTATGCCTTGCCCCTGTTGGCAATGGCACAAGGTCTTCCGAAGACTCCCCTCCAACACCTTCATGTTCTCGTCGTCGAGCAAGTACTTGCCTGTGATTGGCGTCCTCCGGCAGCGAACGGTGTTATACGCCTCCGAGCAGAGCTTGAGCAGGTCGTGCGGAATCTGAGCCAGCTGGGAAACTTCTCAAATCGAAGGTTTTCTTACAAGAGGGAGTTCTTTGGCAAAGAAGGGCTCCGGCAGATCAACCAAGCACGGTATCAGCTTGTGCAGAACATCATCGAGGCTCAAGCTGGCAAGGAAAAGGAAACGATCTTCATGGTTGGAGCTTCTGCGAGGGACGTCGTCACTCGGGCCTATGCCAATGCTGGCGCTGAGGTCGTCATCTCAAGACAGACGGGCCCATGAGGTCGAAGCATCGATTTCATTCTTCGTAAGAACAGTAATGGGTACGTATCTCCACAACGTGGTTGAGTGGCACAGCTAATGGTTTGCAGCAAGAGACAGCAGTCGAGCGTTCCAGCGCAAGGCCTGAGGGTACCAAACACGATACGGGCAGAGTCACCTCCTTACGCTGCATCCCAACCTTTCGACCAACTTTATCAGCAGCGATACCCTTATTACTCCTTCTCTTGTATCATTACGGAAACCGAGCAGCTTGGACTAGCCTTGACTGCATCATCATGCGTACTTTCGCGAAGTATTCAAAGGTACTCATTTCAATGTGACCCTCAATCCGTCCCCCCTGGGTTCATTGGCCTCACATACATTGCTTGCGGGCTGTGCAATGGCTTCCTTTAGAACTTGGAATCTGCATCTCATTGCGCTCTCACCGCAGCTCCTCCTCCTCCTTGTTGCGCTTGGACAGGTGATCCTGCATCATCCACGTCCAATCTTTCGCCCTCTTCTGAACACCACGGTGTGCCACGGCTTGATCGTCGGAGCATCGCCGTCTGGCGCTCCAAGCGTGGACAACAGTATCGTTTTTGAGCGTGGATGCAGGAGGGCAATTTCCCACCAGCTTGCCGGAGATATTGAGAATATCGGCGAACAAGATGAGCAGAGGCGAATTGGTGGCTTAAGGGGCCGACTTGGTGGTAAAGGAGGTGAGGAAGTGTGGCAGCGAGTTCATCTGAGCGTGACGCTGGCGGAAGGGGCGATAGAAGGGTCGACCGGCGCGCGTCTTCGTATCAAATGGGTGATGGATCTGATCTTTGAACGGGTCAGCAACTCGGAGATTGTAGGGATTAGAGCATAGATACTCATCATGGAATCGCTTCACCAGTCTCAAGGCAAGATGCAGTGCGAAGCAATGTAGACGGTGCCGGCGATGAAGTACTGGATGAGGGCGGTGGACGGAAGCGCTGTATGGGCGTGCCGGATGGGCGTGCAGGACGGGATAGCTGGCTGAATTTCAAGCCTCAGAAGGGTGATGAAAGCAGCAATACGTGAAATGGCTAAAGGCTGGCAGTGGATTTTCACCTATATATGGTGTAAACAGCAGGTAGCCATCCACTAACATCCTCGCAGGAATCTCGCTCGCTCTGCTCTGCTCGCTGCTCGCCCGCCGCGCTCAATACTAACCTACTAACTTGGTTTCTGTTGTGGCTCAATGGTTCAGCGCTAACTTCCAATCACAGATCCAGCCGATCCGAGTTCGAGTCTGCAAAGACACACACCATATGATATCTTTTTTTGCACTTTCATTTTGAGATATTTCTTCACGGGTGTGGTTGCACCTATGGATGGGTCTCATAGCTTACCAGAGAGTTTGAAACGTTGTTTGACGTTGCATTTGATTTTTTGGTGTTGCGCAGATGCGATATGAGCGTGGTGTGCTGCCAGGCTTGCGCTTCACTGCGAGGAAGCCACGCCAAACTTGCCTTGAACATCCGCAAACACCGGTCGCTCCTTCACCAGCATATCACCATTTCAACTTTTGGACCTCGTTCTTGCAGCCCACGTCGAAGACAATGCATTTGCAGCAGCACGCTCGCGGCTCAAAGCGCCGCCAGAAATGACTCGTCACTCGTGCGACTGAAGCCTTCGAAGCCAAGCAGGCCGTGCCGTGCATCGACAGCAGAGACTAGTTTGAATGCGACTTCAAAACATCTGTTATTCTGACAAACCATCCTAGAATCGCGCCTCATCGGGATCTTCTCAGAACACCTGCAAGATCGTCCACAGACTCCGGCACGCCAGCACCATGACGACCTTCAACTCCACGAACAGCTTCCGGAGCGTCGAAAATGCCGACCAGCCCGCACCCTCACCTTCAACAAGCAAACACACGTCGATCTCCGCAACAGTCATTACCACGATCACGAATCGGCAATCGAAGATGCTGGTACAACCGTCGGTCCAGTTATTTTCCTCAGCAATCATCACACAAGGAGTCCTCAAAACGATGCCCCCTACGGCCATCTTTGTACGATGTCAACGATCAAGAACTTCGCTTCCAAGGAATGGAACGTTACACGTGGAAGCATGCTCAAACGCATCGTACGCTGGGCTTTGGAGCGCCGAAGAAACGTCGATAATGAGAGATCGAGACGGCGAAGCACTGGTCGAAGACTTCTCCTGGCCTGCATTGCGAGTACAGCCTAAGCAAAAATAAGACAACAAAAACGCTCTTAATAGATCCTAGGAGGGCATTTCAAAGCCCAGAAGGCATTGACCCAGCCTGGTAACACTCAGTCACTCAAACAACGAATATCCGCATTCTGCAACTTCCGTCTCACTTGACCATTCGATGGAAGTTCGTAGGCAAGGTATGGCCGCCCGAGAGGGAAGCCTCAAAGCCCTCGCTTCTCCTCAAAAAGCTCGGCGTTTTCTGATATTGGCAGTCTTCGGCCTGCTTCAGACCGTCTCGCATGCTCCATCATCTCGGAGGCCTGCTGAGCATCGTGTTTCTCAGTCCAACTGGATGCATGCATCCTTCCCAGCTGGTTGACGCGCCGTAAGGCACTTTCATCACTGCCTCAGCTGTTCGCGTCTACCGAACTATGCCCTTTCTCCAGATAATTCCTGTTGTCAAGAGATTCATTCAACCGCAAGAGACTTTGATGCTTTCCAACCCAGCTCACTCCGAACCTGACCGACCAGAGGCTACGAGGCCTTGTCCAGCTTCTTCGCGGCAGAACGAGACCTCATCCTGCCAACGTGACAGTTGCTGGAGAAAGGGCCCAAATAGAACAATGTGAGTGAAGGAAGACTCCAGACCCCTGCAAGCGGGCCGCCGTGCAGTAGCGTATCGCTGTGTGAACGATCGTCTTGATATCCCTCATTGGTGAAGTCTTTTGGACCACGCAACCAAATCCTCAGACCGCAAGATCCGTCCAATGCATCAAGCGACGCAACAAAGTGCTAACCGTTGAACAGATGGAAAGAAAACCAACAGGAGAGCCTTCATACCAAGCCAAAAGTAGACCGTAAGTGCCCATTCGAGTCGCCTGAAGCAGGGCATGCTGACGCAAAGTAGACCACCACCACGCTCTCAACTTTCGCTGCACTCTCCTGCTCGCACCAACAACCCCGTACGTTCATCGGTCCTTTCAACGTCTCGGAGGGCAATCAATTAACGGAGATTCAACGACAGATGGCCATCAAGGCTTGGGTGAAGCAGATTTGGAAGAAGGCGAAGGAGAGAGAAGGGAAGGAAGAGGAAGAAAAGCAACCATTGCTGCTTTCGGTGCCGCAGGAGAAGAGCCCATCCCCGGCGGCTTCGGAGAAGTCTGGTGAAAGCGCCTCAAGCACAGCTGCCGTCCGGGGTGGGTTGGTGAGGGAGGAGGATTTGGGAGGAGACCGCTCGTCGGTGGAGGCGGCGAGAGAGGAGGAGAGAGAGGTGAGGAGGTGACTGTGGGCGTCGTCTAATACTCATACGCAGGCCGGCCGCAAGGCCTTTCAAATCGATCTTGCAGCACATCCTTCCCGCTGGCGCCCAAGTCTTCGTCGTTACATCTCCGCCTCTGAAAACTGTGAAGACGATGCATATCACTCGCGAAGGAAATGTTGAGGGAACGGAAAATGCGGAGAGCAAACAAGCAGCGAGATTACGACTCGCATTCGAAGACTATCAACACAGAACTTTAAAATGCCCTCAGACCATGGTTTCAGTTTGCTCGTGATCATCAGCCCTCCGCCGCAGCAGAGGGTAAGTGTCTCGTGAGCCAGTTTGTCATCACTGGGCATATCCATCAATCTCGTCCCTCAGCGGCCACAGAATCCCCTGCCGACACCCAGCTTTCGCCGGTTGAAGGAGCTCAATGGGGGCCCATCATCGCCAGCCACCGCAACCGACTTTCGCTGGCGCTGAATGACCACAACGGCATCAAGGCAGGCCAGTATCATCATTGGGTCCAACCACGAACAGATATCCACCAAAATCGTCCCTCAGCGACCACAAATTCCCCAGCCCACCCCTAGCTTTCGCCAGTCGGAGGGAACTCAATGGGGGCCCATCATCACCAGCCACCGCAACCGACTTTCGTCGGCGCTGAATGACCACAATGGCATCAAGGCGGGCCAAACTCATCATCGGGAGTACGATCCATCTCCTGTCCCTCAGCGACCACAATCCCAGCCCAACCCCCAGCTTTCGCCGGTCGAAGGAAAATGGGTGCTCCTCATCACCGGCCAACGCAACCGACTTTCGTCGGCGCTGAGTGACCATATCGGCATCAGAGCGGGTCTGGATCATCATTGGGATGTGTTGTACGAGTTTCCATTCCTTCCTGCAAGCTTGCTGCTTCTCCATCTCTTTACTGCCACCCTTGCCACCGGCATCTGCCTTCCAAAGACCCGCCGTCATCTCCTTCTTGTGTTGACTGCATGAAGATCGATCGGAGGTGGATGAGGTCGGATCGTCTACGAGCAAGACAAGTCAGCGAACTTGCTCTGAGATTGTGTTGAGGAGTGGTGGTGTGAAGTCGGAGAAATCTCAGAATGTAGTGGACAAGATGCCAATGAGCCTCAGTTCTGGATCTTGGCTCCGCTCAAGAGTGCCAGCAGGATCGACTTGCAAGAGCCTCGCGGGATGCGATGACCGTGGTGCCTTGACTCATCATCGAAAGAGGGATTGGGCTGCTGGTGGAGGTGTGCCTACTTTGGTTCGAAGTTGAGATGTTCGTCGTGGATGAAGGCGCTGGAAACGTTGTCAGCAGTGAGCTCATGAGTTGAGAGACATGCCAACAAACGTACCTTCGACGGCTGCAAAAGCACTCCTCCAAAAGAGGACACCCGCCCTTTCCCGCCACTTCGAAATGTGACTCTCCTTCGTTCGATCGAAAAGATGTCGTTGAAAATGGAGACCCACCACTGACCCGCCGCTTCGAAATGCGGCTCTGCAAGGATCGATTGCGTTCGGACCTGGACTCCGAAGAGTGAAGAAGACATCAGCAGACTGCCTGTTCTTGAGGGGAAAAGCGACGAAGGTGGTTTGACTGTCAGAGTTGAAAACTAAGTTTCGCCGAGACGCATCATTGGGCAAGCCCTCAGCGGGTGCACGGGGTTTTTCATCATCCAGTCGAAAAAGGTGCAAGTGTGGTCTCGAGAACGTACCGTAGGAGCAAGCAAATTGCTCGAAAAGATGCCCACCGCCCAACCGCATACGACCAGCGTGGCACAAAGATCGACGATCCTGGAGAGAGAGGAAGACGAGTCAGCAGAGGAACTGTTCTTGGGCAGCGAGGTGACGGAGAAGGGCACTGTCAGATTTGAAAACCATTTCGAAGAGACAAAGTCTCGCATCAATGGAATCCCATGGCGTGAACAGAGCGCCAAGGTCCCGTTTCAGTGTGTTCTGTGTCCAAGTGCGGTTTTGTATAATCATACAGTGATGGTGGGCAGAATGGTGCAGTGTTGAGGATAAAGGGGAAGACTTAGCTTTGGATGAATCGTCGAAGTCATGGTTTGTTGGGGACCCACCGCTCGCCCGCCATGTCGACGAATGGCGCCCCAAAATGTTCGGTGACAGCGTCGATGTTCGGCTCGGAGATCTGCGCAGCGAGTCAACGAAGCCCGAAAGAGTACAAAGACGACAGCGAGAGCGGAGGTCGAAGATCAGATTTGCGGTATGAGAATCATGGCCCGGCAGCAGTTGGGCTCCGATTGGAAGAATACTGATATACCGCAGGAGTATCATCATGTGCGGGAAGGGTGTTGGTGGCTGAAAGGGATCTCATACCTTGGGTCTGTTCTCTGGCGTTGGAACGAGTGCGTGGATGAGCGTCGGCTGGATGTACCTGAACGCAAAAGTCAGCCATCTGAGCTTGAGTAGTGTTGCATACGAGAAGCGAATTCATGGATGGCTCAGTCGAAACCTCGGGCTCTTCAATGATCAGTGTCACCAGAACGGCAACCTGATTGAGACTCAGACCATCTTCTAGCAGAGATTTTGTCTTTCCATCATTGCGCAGAGGGTTGCAGGGTGGAGGATGTACTGACCAAGAGAGCGTTGACTTGAGTGCTGCAGTCTTGAAGTCTTGTCGGCGATGAGGTCGGTGGTCGTCTCGAGGAGTCGAGGACGCCAGCACTGGGAAGAAGGATTTGGTCAGCAAATATTCGAGAGACGAAAGCAATAGCAAATCGAAGAATGAGAGTGCGAATAAGATGTGGTTGGTATGATCAAGTGCGCGAGAAGTTCTGACGGCCCCAAGACCTGCCCCGGTGGCTACCTCTTCGTGCGGCATGAATGTGGGAAACCCATCCAAGGAGCAAAGTCCTGAGGTTGACTCCAGCATCATATCGCGGGTGACCGACTGCGGAGCAGGTTGGATATCCTCATTTTCAGTCTGTAGTATCTGATTTTTGTTTGTATCATCATGGCAGAGGCAAAGAGGAGAAATAAAGGCCAGAGCGTACCAGGAGAGCCTCTTGAGGCGAGTCGGAGCATGGCGTGTTGGAAATAAACCGTTGGTCAACTTATCATCTATGAAGCAGATCAGCACTGTCTGTCCAACGCTCAAGCAGCGAAGAAGAGGGTTGAGTTGATGCTCAGTTGTGTATCTTCTCTCCATGTGGTTGTAGTGACAATGTCGGTTTGGAATGGGTACATTCCGCGGTAAGGCTCATCATTGCGGGATGCGGGTAGAGGTAGTGCTGGCTGGGAATCTGACTTACCTTGGGTCTTGGAGTTTGCTGCTTCGGGAAATGGGATCGATACCTGCCATGGAACATGTCGGCCGTCTGAAGATTATCATGCTGTGCTATCTTCGAGAGATTGGGGCATGTGCAAGTCAGACAGGTAAGATATCCATCAGGGTACTCAGAATGAAGAAATGGAAAAGCTGTTCATCTTTGCAGAAGTAACGTCAAGCGAAGAAAGAAAAGGGTTGGGACGTACCTGGCCATGGCGTAGATGGCAGGTCTTGTCTGGTCTTGCGTTGCGAAGCATTGACCTCGCGGCGGCGAAGGACGAGATCTGCAAACGATTGAGGGGTCAGCAACTCGTTCCTTGGAGAAGCGTGAGTGGATTGTGCAAAGTCATTTCTCCCATCACTTGTTCTCTTCAGTTTTTGGGATCACCATGACAACCACAAAACCTCCTCAGGCTTGGCCTGAAAGGAAGGCGGGTTTGTTCGGCGGGCGTGGTTTTAATCATTTGGGCGTGGAGGGAAGAGGAGCCAAAGGAACGTACCTTGCATCCTTTTGGCGTCGGGAATGAGAGCGGCGCCCAGCGGTACCGAAGGCGGAGTGGAGTTCTTGGATTACGGGTCTCGATGCGGCGGTGGAATAGTCGGAGGACTTCTGCAATGAATTTGCTCGTCAGCAAGTGCTCACACGAGATGAACACGAAGACGGAAGCGATGAATGAGGTTCGAATCAGATGTTCTAATCAGATATTCTTCCGATCATCAATGCACCCGGGTTAACTCCAAGCATCTTCAAGGGAATGCTTGGGAAAACCACACCGCGCTCATGTTGTTTTTTGCAGCAAAGATTGTGCATCATGTGAGAGGGGGGTTGGAGAAGAAAGGGGTGCGTACCTTTGCTGACTTGCGAGCGTTCAGCGAAGCTTGAGTCGTCGTTGGGAAAGGTCGGCGGGATCCTGCAATAAATGTTCAAGTCAGCGATTGCGCTTTCCATGTTTCAAGAATGCAAGCAGATGAGAGATGATTGAGATCAGATCTTCTTTTCATCTTGGGCATCAATGCGCCAAAGGGTTAAGTCCAAGCAATTCCCAAAAAGAACGCTCGGCGAAACCACGACGCTCATGTTGTTTCGTTAAGCTCAGTAGTAGTGAGTTGGATGCATCATGTGAGGGTGGATATTGAAGGGAAGAAGGATGCGTACCGTAAGGTTGTTGAAGCGAGTGATCGTGCAGCGAAGGTGAGTCGATTCTTGGGTTGGCGAAGCAGCATCAGCGATGGCAAGGTCGAGCTGCTGGGTGGTGAGGACGCGTCGGGCGGTCGCGCAGTCGGTGATCGTCGAAGAGAGAGTCGTCGTTGTACTGGGCCCCAACCATCGCCCAGTACCGTCAGCCACAGCCAAGTGCTTCGTTGGCCGTCCGTGAGGTGGAGTTTGTGGACCTGTGAAAACGCCAGCAAGTGAACTCAAAGCACATTTGAATGACAAGCAGATGCAGCAGTTGACTCTCAGACAAAAGTGCAAGGGACGACGCTGTAAGTTCTGCATTTGGGTGTCCAGAGCAATAGGCTTCAAGGGCAGATGCCGCGAGGGCAAATGCTGCGAGTGCAAGGTGCCGCGAGGGCAAGATGCGGTGAAGGCAATGTGCGTCATGGACCAACCTCTCGGCGTTGAAAGGCTCTCATCAGAAGTGCTGCAGTGCTTGTGCTGGGGGAAGTAGAAACCTGACCTTGTGTGGTGGTGCTGGCGACGCGTCGCGTAGCGCGTGCTGTCAAGGACGACGAGCGTGTCGACCGCGACGGTGATGAATCTGCACGCGTTGGAAGGATCAGTGACGTCCGTAAACGATGGAAAGTAGTTGAGGAGATGAAATTGTGCGCGTTTGAGGTCAGAGTGTCGGTGCGAGCATTGGACATCGTCCAGCGACCAGCGTCAGGGGCGGCTGCTTGGACCCATTCCTCTCAATCAAGTGAAGGTGATAAGCTCTTTGTGTTTGATGATCATCATGAAAGGAGATGGCGTCGAGGTGAGGTGCGGGTGATGCTGGAGGGTCAGACATACCTTGTGTTTGCTGGCTGAGGTGCCGCCGGAGGTGCTGCGGTGGCCTTCACCTCGCTGGCGGTGCCTGGCGGACGTTGTTGGAGTGTTGTAGAACGTTTAAAACGATGTGATGAAAATTTGCAAGCTCGTATAGAGTCATCTTGATGAAGGTGGGGATGGATGAAGGATGTTGAGGAGGTGTGCAGCGGATAGGACGAAGGTGTTGTGGAAGGAGCGAGAATTGAGCTAGTGAGATTTCACGCTCGGCAAAACTACCTTAAGCAAAAACTCTTTGTGACGCCAAGCATTCACTTATCAAGATCGCGGGCCACTTGGATATCTTGGGAGGATGGCCATCTCACTGCTGCAACAACTCACCTTCATCCTCCTGAGCTCCATCTCACAGCTTCAAGTCTCAAGTCTTTCAACGATTGGGCACTGCCAAGATAATCCCCAAAGCAATCGCGGCCTCGCTTGGGAGCGACTACAAACCCTCAACTCTACGCGCCCCGTATCAGGCCCTCGCGAGACCCAACTCACTCAGGTAACGATGTTCAGCAAGGGCTGCACCGGCGGACGACAAGCTCTCTCCTACACAATCGGCGACTACGCAATCGACAACGATTAATAACCATCACTGCGCATGCGTCGATAGTCGAGACGCTGCGCCTCCAGAGGTTTCCAGGAGCCACCCCGATCGATCACGAATGCGCGCACTGCTATTTGCAAGCCTTCATTATGGACGGGACAACGAGCAAGAGATGGAACAGAATGCCCGCAGGCCATGGAGATAAGCGAGACTGAAAAGATACTGGGGGAGGTTCATCGAAGAGCACTTCTTTCACTGAATACATGGTCGAAGCAAAACTCTACAAAGGGCATCGCCGCATTGGCCTTGCCAAGGCGGATCTCCCTTGGTCTCCATACAGACTTCTCATCTGCCCAATGCAGACGTCTCTCTATCCTTGATACGCCGGTTCATGTCTCTTGATTGGTCTTACTTCTCTTCCTCTCTTCTTTGCCGCCTAGTCTTATCTTCCCTCTACACATGCGGCCTGATCTTTGAGGGACATATCTCTTCCACTGTGTGAAAGAACACCACATCTGCGGTCTACTCCGCAATACGATTCTGCTGGAAACGTACTGTTAGTCAGAGCTCCAATCAATCGTCAGAACGCTCAGCCGTAACAGTCCGATGCTCAGCGGCGACCTAGGGCAGGATCCGTGGAATCTCTGGGCAATTACTCGATTGAAACGATGTCATTCTGCGGGATCCAGCCAGGATCGCTGTGTTCTCGGGATACGGCAACGAGATCGTCCCAGTATCGCCAAGCTCGGAAGGTACGAACGCATTGAAACAAACATCAACAATCGATTAATTCCAACGGCCAAAGGACCTTGTCTTGAGGAGACACAGCTCAGCCGCAAGACCGACGTTTTCACCGCCAGGACGTTGAATCACCACAATCTATAACGCTACAAGTCACCTTTATGGATCTCTCGACCGTATATCAGTACTTTGGCCCGATCGCATCGTTATGCGAAGCACAACAAACAAAAGAAACATCACCCAGCCAAGTGAAAGTCGAGGTGAGGTTCAGACAAGCGAACGCTCGGACACGGCACGCTTCAGCCGGGTGGAGCCTGGTATCCACCCCAGCACGTGCCGGGATTGTGGGCCCGATAACGGCCAGCACACAATGCAGCGAATGACGAGGCGGCTGACTGTACAGCGTTACGCCGCTGTTTACTCCGAGCAAGCAAGCAAGTCATCCACAAGATCAGATGAGGCGGTCCGTGGGCGAGACTGTATATCTGCCTGTCACTGTCAGCCTGCTTTCCATGCCACCGCCGTGACACAAACACCGCCATGGCGTCCGCCAAGCACCGCGAGCGAAAGCTGCCCGTCCAGCAGTTGTCCATCCTCGGTAAGTGGTGTGTTGTACTTGCGTTACGGTCTTGATAAGAGCGAGGTGTGTGGCTTGGTCTGCGAATGGAAGAGAAGAGAGTGGAGCTGGATGCAGGACGAACGCAGGAACGAGCACCAAGAACGCCGAAACTTCCTTCAGGCACCTCTACAGCCTCTTCATCTACCCATTCCTTGCCAATGTGCTCTGCTGACCACCGCCAGCAATATGCCGCTTCGCCGAGCCCATCGCAAGTACCTCGCTCTATCCCTACCTTCCAGAGATGGTCGAATCTTTCCAAGTGCCTCAGAACGAAGTAGGAAAATGGGCAGGAATCTGCGCCGCAGTCTTCAGCCTGACCCAAGCAGTGATGGGTATACCTTGGGGTAGATTCTCAGACCGGTATGGCAGGAAGCCAGCAATCCTGCTTGGTCTGGCCAGTACTATGGTCACGAGTTTGCTATGGGGTTTCAGTAAGAGCTTGCCCATGGCCATTGTTGCAAGAGCGTTGGCGGGAGCCGGCAATGGGAATGTAGGGATCATACGGACAACTGTGGCAGAGATGGTGCCGTTCAAGGAGCTGCAACCGAGAGCATTCTCGCTCATGCCTCTTGTGTGGAACATTGGGAGTATTTTCGGCCCTACGATAGGCGGAGCTCTTGCCAATCCGCTGGATGTGAAGCCCGGGGAGCAGAGACCACACGCCAGTCTTCTTGAGATGTTTCCATACGCCTTGCCGAACATCGTGTCTGCTTGCTTCTTTGCTGTGGGTATAACGGTAGGAATCTTGTTCCTTGAAGAGACTTTGGAAACTGTGCAAGGCCGTAGGGACTATGGCCTCATCCTTGGTCGGAAGCTTACGAAAATGTTCAAAACTCATGTGGTCAAGATCGAAGAAGCTCTGCATATCCGGGCGAAGCAACAGAACGGCCAAGCTAATGGCGAGAGAGAGCCTTTGCTCAAGAATCAGCGAGACGAAACTACGGACGAAGAAGACGGCATACCATACGAAACGAAACCAAAGCTCGAACCTCCTTCCTGGCGAGAAGTTGTCAACCGACAAGCGTTCATCAATCTGATTGTCTACACACTCCTCGCCATGCACTCCATGGCCTTCGACCAGATCGTGCCGGTCTACATGCGACACAAGCCCATCGGCCAAGAAGGCTCAACTCCATTCGAACCTCCTCTCAAGTTTGCCGGCGGCTTCGGACTTGACCACTTCTCAATCGGCCTCATGAGCACCGGCTACGGCATCATTGGCATGATCATCCAGTTCTTCGTCTTTCCGCCTCTTGCCCGCCGGTACGGAATCCTCTTCTGGTTGAAGCTGGTAGCGTGTGCCTTCCCAGTCATTTACTTCATCACCCCCTTTACGGCCCTACTGCCTACTACGAGATCTCAGATTGGATGCATGTTCACTGTCATGATTCTCAAGTGCCTTGCTGGCATCTTTGCTTTCCCTTGCAGTACCATTCTGCTTACGAACAGTGCCTCGAGCTTGAGAACTTTGGGTACTCTTAACGGCATTGCCACCTCCGTTGCCGCTATTGGACGAGCAGCTGGACCTGCAATGTCTGGAGCCATCATGACGATCGGTGTCAAGAGAGGATACATCATCGCCCCCTGGTGGTTCCTCGCAGGCGTGGCGGTTCTTGCAGCCATCCCGGTCTTCTGGCTTGTCGAAGGAGAAGGCTTCGGCGGAGACGACGAGGTCAGCGATGAGGAAGACGAAGACGAGATCCCCGAGGGCCTTGCCGTTGCCGCCGCAGAGGGCCAAGCAGAAGCGACTGGTGGCAAGCCTGGTCCCATCCTACCTCCAGAGGAAGATGAAGAGCATGAAGAGCACCAATACGGCGGCATCACGGCGCTGAGTCGAACGACTACTGCATCCTCAGCACTGCTCACCGACGACGAACGAGAGTCAGCCGGACCAGCAAGCCGAGTGCTCTCAAGAAAAGCATCAGGAATTGAGCGAACGGATCAGCAAGACGGTGCTTCTCAACCAGCTCTGAGTAGGAGAGGCTCGAGGAGAGTGATGAGGAGAATGTCCATCCCAATCGGCATGGGGAACCAAGGCATCAGCAGGCGCTACAGCAGCAATCTCGGCCAGAGCTTCGGCAGCACAGGAGGCTATCAATGAACGAAACCTCCATGATAGACCAGCTCTACCCCCAAATGATGGTGGTTGTAAAATGGTTCTAAACAGCGATTGCATAGCATGGAGTTTGATGGAGAAACGGGGATAGGGACAGGGATATGAGTATGAGTATGTATATCCTCACATGTATTATTGACTAACGGCACTGCGAATGTGAAGCATTTGACCCCGTTGCTGCCCTGCGGAGGCTACCAGTAAACGAAGACTCTCAAGATGAATTGCTCCTTTCCCCGAAAACAAGGTGGTTGTCCAATGGTTCTAAACATCGATTGCATAGCATGGAGTTTGATCGGGAGCTGGGGATAGGGATAGGGAGATGAGTATTTACATCTTCACATGTATAATTGACTAACGGCACTCCGGATGTGAAGCGTTTGACCTCGTCGCTGCCCTACGTCATCCCGCTCCCGCTGTGCTGTTTGTTATGACTATCTGCCCCAGCCAGCGCCCTTCTCCTCCCTTTCCTCTCCTCACGACACCAGCACCAGCACGCCGTAAGTCCCCTCTACACAGAACAATCACCCCACCTGAGAGCATCCCTAACATCCCCGTAGCACCATGAACAACCAAGCTGCTGCCGCCGCCACCGCAGGCCCAGCCTGCACCCAAGTGCTGGAGACACAAGAGCTCCTGGAGATGATCCTCCTCCGCACGACGGTCCGCCAGACCGTCCTCACCTGCACGCGCGTGAGCCAGCGCTGGCTGCGCACCATCAACACCTCGCCGGCCATCAAGGCCAAACTCTTCGACCAGCCGCTGCCCTTCGCGCTGGAGGACCCTCCTCGCCGCGCCATCAGGCGAGAGCTCTTGCTCTTCGGCATGAGCACCACCAAGCACCACGCGTGGGACCTGCGGCGCTTCTCCCTCCCCGGCGGCCTCGTGTGCTTCCTCTTCCTGGAGCGCGGGAAGGAGATGTGGGTGTTCAAGTACCCACAGGACGTCGAGGGAGAGTGGGTGTGGATGAAGGGGCCCGTGGGCAAGGGGAGGATGAAGCTCCTCAAGCAGAAGGAGGAGGAGGCAAAGGTGGAGTGGAGGATGCCGGATGGCACTTGGGTGGCGGATTGCGTGGTGCCGAAGAGAGGACACCCGCTTTCAGAGTACCTGGGGCGATGGTACTTCACGAGTATGAACTTGTGAAAGGGGACGGATGTGGAGGGCTCGGACTGACTCGAAGGGACATGCAAGCAAGTCCTCGCCCTGACTGACTCGATGGGCGAGGACTTTGCTGTGCTGCTGGAGGAATGGATGGACGGATGAAGATGCTTGCTTTGCTGGAGATTGGAGTTTTGCTTGGGTTTTGGTGTTCTGCTGGCCTTGCTTGTTTTGCTTGGGATGGATCGGTGGGTAATGAATGGAGATGCTTTGGCGTTTTGCTTTGCTTTGCTGGAGATCGTGGGCGGCTTGCCTACTTGATCTCAATGAGAACGATACCTTTTTCTGACTCCAATTGACTCTTCAATGGCTCTGTCATCTACCTCTGTGCTTGAGAGATCTATTCTGCAGGTCCATAGCGAGCGGTCCTACTTCAAAACGTTGACGGCTGAGGGACCTCGTCAAAGTATTTTCCGGTTGTCATCACTTCAGCCATTCCCGCAGCTCAATCGTTTTTCGGACCTTATAACCTCATCTGGAGCGTTGACGATGAAGTGAAGATGACAATGAAGAATCCTGAAGTCATCACTTCATCCCTCGGCTCGGCGCATCTTTTCCCCACTCGGACGAGCTCACCGAGGCCGCCGTCATCAGCAGGAACACATCGTGACACGAACTCTGTCGACTCGCGGCCGACATGTCGATTACATCTCCATCAGCATCAATACCATCCAGAAGAATCATCCCCCGACTGCTAAACCTCCCAGTCCAGCTGCGCACATTCGCAATATCCCATCCTCGTCTCCAAGACCGCTCCAAGATAGCCTCGGCACTCCAAGACGAGAACCAGAAGAACCAAGAACAAACCAAAAAGGCCGAGAAAATGGTCGACTACAGCAGTCCCAAGAAAGAAAAGAAGTCCATAGCCGTCCCTCGACCGAGCGCAAGCGTCCTGCTCATCTCGCCGCAAAACCAGATCCTCCTCCTGCAAAGAGTCAAGCAGTCATCTTCATTCCCCTCAGCACACGTTTTCCCGGGCGGCAACGTCTCCGAATTCCACGATGGCAGAGTTCCCGAGCCCGATCATCCGGAACGACACATGGACGGCGAAGCATACCGCATGGCGGCCATCCGGGAGACGTTCGAAGAATCTGGGATCTTGCTCGCACGGAATAATGGCTTTGGCCGGTTGATCGAAGTCCCCGAATCTGAGCGAGAGGCAGGTCGGAAAGCGGTTCATTCTAGTGAGGTTTCGTTTCCGAAGTGGTTGGCCCAGAAAGGTGGACGGGCGGATGTGCAGGGGCTCACGCCGTTTACGAGATGGGTTACGCCGACGAATAATCCTAAGAGGTTTACGACGCAGATGTATCTTTACTTTCTCCCGACCCTGGCGTCGACGCATTTGAAGGAGGGGAGTGGTGAGCCTGAGGATACTGAGGCTGAGGTTGACATCCCTTCGCCGACGACTGATGGTGGCAAGGAGCACACGACCGCGAGGTTTCTGCCGGCTTCGGTTTGGTGTCGACTTGCACAGGAGGGGAGGATCATTCTTTTCCCTCCGCAGTTCTTTCTGCTGCATCATTTGGCGCAACACTTTGACGGGTTGAAGTCCCCGGTGGATTATGCCTCGATATCACGGGAGCCGGTGGCGAGGGAGGAACTTGAAGCTAGGCGGAGACGGCTGCTGGAATTTGTCAAGTCTGGAAACCCGCCTTGGACTGATATGTGCATTTCTCCTGTTATGCGGCCCAGCAGGGACGGGAAGATGAAGGGCGAGGATGACCGATCGGTGCTGAGTCTGCACCATCCTGGCGTGGAAGTTGAGAAGGTGGATGCTGGACGGAAGGGACCAACTGAGCAGGTTGTGCTCGTCGACTTCCGCAAAGAAGGTCCCAGACGATTGAGTGTCATCTCCCGGGAAGAGGCTCTTAAGAGAGTGCAGAAACTGTGAGAGGATGCTGGAACGAATTCATGCGTAAACGATTATACCCACGGCCTTATACATACGTTTTGCGGCCTCCTGCTCCTCGACTCCGATGCCACATACGCTATAAATCATTTTGACGAAAGCGATCCTCCAGGTTGTCCTCGGCCGCTGCATCTCCTCCACTTCATTCGACTGGCCTTCCCCAGATGTAACGACCGATCTACTGCTTCTTCTTGCCAGCACTCAAGCTGCTAAACCCAATACCAAAGTTATACGTCAAAACACCCCCAACATTCGCCGCCATCATCATCAACACGGTAACAACAACCTCCGCAACAACCATCCCCGTCGTCGGCGCATACGCCGCACCCGCACCAACCTTCCCCGCCAAACTCGTCTGCAAATTCTTCCTCCTGCTCCACCAAACATACGTGCTCACCGCAAGCACCACATCATTCATAAGCGCATGTGCGATCGTGGCTTTGACTTTGGGCTTCATGCTCGTGGTTTTGCCGTCGGAGTCCCACATGCCTTGCTTGGCGATCATGACGATGGCTTCGCGGCCGCCGGTTACGACGGCGGGGATTGCGCTGAGAAGCCCGAGGCTGAGGAGGTAGTAGCTTGCTTTGGACATTTCGCTCGCGGAGAGGAGGTTGGAGGAGAGGGTTGAGGGGAGGGAGGTCCGGGTGTGGTTCAGGATGTCCATTGCGAAGCCGAGGAATAGGAAGGAGATGGGGAAGTGGACTGTTGCTGGGTGGATTGGTCTGGAAGAGAATCGTCAGCTCTTGCATTTGCGTTTTTTTAAGAGGATGTGTGTTAGACTTACTTGCCCATCTTGACTGCTCTTCTCACAAAATCTAGATCTCGAATAAACCGATAAATCAATCGCTTGCACTGCACTTCTCAGAGCTTCACGAGAGGAAACAAGAAGAAGTGAGAAAGAGACCAGGTGGTAAAATTAATTCCCTTCGGCTCTCCTCCCTCACGCTCACGCCCGCGAGATTCAGCTACCCTGGCCATATTGGGAAGCTGCGTCATGCATCATCGGAGTTGGATAGCCGTTGATTGGGTGGAAACCCTCATCCTCGGCGGTGGCCCTTGCAGACACGCGAGATTCGTGAAGATTGGGGGGCTAAAAATATCTTTCCGTCTCTTGCGATTTACATACATGTTCGCATTCCTCGTCAAAAGATGATATGGGGAGAGATTGTCAGCAGCATCGTCTTTCAGAGCACAAATCTCGACAGAGGTATGATTTTCAGTGGTGGGTGGATGTGCAAGACGAGAAGATCAGGTTTGGTGGCAGGAGGACAAGCTGGACGCATTTCATCCACCGCCAAAGGTCCAGGCAAGATCAGTCTTTTTGCTCTCCTTCTTCCTTCTTTTCATCACCAATCTCTCGGTCCGCAGAAACAGAATGACCTCCAAAGCAGTCCGTCGGACCGAAGCACAAGCTTGGTTCAAGCTCGAAGCTCTAGAGACAGCATGCACAGCAAAGCCAACGTACGTTCGGTCCGATCCACGCCCTGCGAGCAGATACCGGTACCTGGGAGTGGTGTATAAGGCGTGAGCTCTGCAGCTTTCGACATGAAAAGTTCGGAATTCGAAGGCAGCTTTTATCTGTTTCTACCCGGAGTGATTAGCCGCCGAAAGAGCTCATCGTCGACCTGCGGCTGGTGCAGCTGACGAGCGAAGTCTGGTGATTTCAGAGTCCGAGAAGACGCGAAGATACGTTTCCAGATCCGAACTTGGGCATCTTCACACCCGGCTCTCCTTCAGGTCCACGGTTGTCTGGAGCTACTTCTCCGTCTCCTAATTGTTTCCTTCGCGGCTGGGGGCGAGTGAGAGCTTCAAGCTGTGCGACAATGGCGGGCAAACCGGTGCCTGTGGCCGTGGATGGAGGGGAGGATAAAATACTATGTATCAAAGATCTGGAGGAAGCAGCAGCGAAGAAGATGCCCAAAGCCGTGAGAGGTTAGACAATGCCTTCCAAAACGATCACGAAAGAATCCAGAGCTGACCGTCACCACTCCCCAGAATTCTTCAACTCCGGCTCAACAGACCAACTCACCGTGCACGAAAACACAACCGCCTACAACAAATACCGCATCCGCACGCGAGTCCTCATGGACGTCTCCAAAGCCGACACCTCAACCACGCTATGGGGCCGCAGCATAGCCTTCCCGCTCTGCGTCTCCCCAGCAGGCATGCACGCCGCCGCCCACCCCGTCGGCGAACTCGGCACCGCACGAGCCTGCGCAAAAAAGGGCGTCAACATGGGAATCTCCTCCTACGCCAACAACTCCACAGCCGCGATCCGCGCCGCAGGCCTATCGATCGGACCCATCGACCACGCCATGCAGATGTACACGCTCAAAGACCGCGAGTTAGAAAAACGCATGATCCAGACCGCGGAGGCGCAAGGCTGCAAAGCCATCTTCCTCACCGCTGACTCCCCAGTCCTCGGGGTCAGGTATAATGAATGGAAGAACGATTGGCGGACGCCGAAGGGGTTGGAGTTGCCGAATTTCGAGTGGACGAGTGAGAGGATCCGGAAGGTGAAGCATGATGATATGTTTGTGGCGCTGAATGATGATGGGCATTCGTGGGCGAGGGAGATTCCGTGGTTGAGGAGTGTGACGAAGATGGAGATCTGGATTAAGGGGGTTGTTACGGCGGAGGATACGCTTAAGGCGGTGGAGATGGGGTGTGATGGGATTATTGTGAGTAATCATGGCGGGAGGTGAGTTGACAGTATGAGAGGGATGGCGGGAGTTGAAGATGACTTACGCTCTGGCGCAGACAACTCGACGGCGTCCCAGCAACCATCGACGTCCTTCCCGAATGCGTTGAGGCCGCAGCAGGACGTATCCGAATCCATATCGATGGCGGCATTCGCACTGGAACAGAAATATTCAAAGCGTTGGCTTTGGGTGCGGAGTGTTGCTGGGTAGGCAGACCGGCGCTTTGGGGTTTGGCAGTAAGTCAAATCATATACGCCCATAAAACGATGTTGCCCAGGCTGACTTTCGCTTTTTTTGCAGTACAAAGGCGAAGCAGGAGTCGAACTCATGCTCGAGACATTGCACACCGAGTTTAAACGATGCATGCAGTTGGCGGGGTGCAACAGCGTCAAGGACATCACCAAGGCTTGTCTGGGCGTTGTTCGTAGTGATGGGCCTTTGGCGAGGCTTTGAATGCATATTATCACTCTAGAAGACCTGAACATATCGGTCTTACTGCTCGAATGGGAAGACGCAATCCTGATCAATTACATTCAGCTTGGGCTCTCATGCAAGATCGCTTGCGAGATGTATTGGGGTTGCATTCGTTTGGGGTCCCGGTGGATTTTGGGGGCGCAGCAGGAACAGGAGGAGGATTTCTCTCCACTGCTCTGCGTCTTTTTCACATGTGCGTTGCCGAGGGTGTTGGGTTCGAATTTGCCAGCCATCTTGAGAGTTCCTTTGATCGCTTTATTGTCCACGAAAGCTCTGCTGGTGCACGAAACTTGACATGCCTAGAAATCATAAGTGATCAAGAAGACAAGACCAAATGCCAACTCCATAAGTTCAGCTCTTGTCGAACAATTCATGTCAAGCCCGCGGACGAGGCGTTCTCCCAAGCCCCGGCATCGCTTGCTTCGTCCCCGGCTGACGTCCGCATCTCCACCGCCATCTCTTCTCCGTCCACTCGAACGAACGCCCATCGCTTGGCCCTGCAAGTCCACGCCTGTCCCACGTGAAAGAAGTGAGAACTGTTATCCAGAAGGAAGCGCTTGGCACGGGGACGATGCCGATAAGAGACGGATGGAGAGAAATGCGCCGACGTGAGTGGAGAGCTGGCAGCTGTGCGGGCGGGGTCTGCTGAGGTACCTGCATGTTCTGGCCGCTGGAGTGGTGGAGGGCGGGCGATGCACGAGAAAGAGGTGGAAGCAGGATGTGGTGGTGGTGGTGGTGTTCTTGGTTGGCGGCCACGCGACCTGCTGTCTTGATGTTCTTGGTGAATACTTGACCGTCTGTCTCGACGACGACATTACTGTTCTACAGATCAACACATCCATCGTCTAGCTTGGCCGTACGACCCACACCGGTGACGACTCGATACTAGACCTCACCTCTCCACCGTTAACGACAACAAGACAAGCCAGAATGCCTTCCAGATCCAGGCCCCGCGTGGCCATGTACAACACGCCCGTCATCCGCAACGGCGGCTTCGGCGCCCTCCAACTCGAAGCCGTCACCAATCGCCCCCTCTCCATCGCCCGCCGCCACCTCGCCGCCAGCCAACTGCGCATGCGCGACATCGAGCCCCACGAACTCAGCTCGAGCGAATGGCTCCGCTTCCTCGCCATGGAAGACCGCGAGCGGGACCGCTTCATGTCAGCCTTCACCCGTCGACGGCGTGCATCCTCGAGCTCCTCGTCAGAGGAAGAAACAATCCCCTACGACCGCCAGGTGGCCTACGACAAAGCCGAAGAAGCTCGGTTAGAAGCCGAGGAGGCGAGACAAGCAGGTGCTGTATCTCCCACTCCGCGACCTGCGGTGACTATGGCGAGTGAGGGAAGGGGCTCGACGCCTTTCGTGAGTCTTTGGGCGAGGCATTTGGATGAGCTGGAGAGGAATGAGAGGACGGATACCGGGCCGAGTAATTACAGTGCCAGGAGGCCGATGCATATGAGGCGGGCGGTGGATGTCCCTGAGGCGGCGCCGCCGGCTTATGATGCTGTTGTGAGGTCTGGGTCGCCGCCGCCGGCTTACGAGCCTAGGTCTGATGATGAGGGGGAGGGGAGTGGAGGGCGGAGGGAGAGGATAAGGAGGTGGAGTAGTCAGCATTTGCTGAACAGGATTCGCGACTGATGAAAGATTTAACGACGGCGTTGTGCTTGTCTAGGGCAGCACGACTCCGGACTGTGCATGCTCCTCTCGGTGCTGGCATTTGGGTCACTCGTTGAAGACCTATGAGATCTTCGGAGGCGAAAGCATTGGGGCATGGGGAACGGAGTTTACGATCTAGATTGACTGGTTCGATCACTATTTTGGCAAGAATGAAACCACTCTCACGGTGCTCTGATTCGCTGAATGTTCCCAGAAGATCCTCAACCCATTTTTTCGGCTCACACAGCGTCGTCTCAGCCTTTCCACCTCGCAGCGACATTCTGGCGGCAGTCACAAAAAGCCAACTCTTCCCCCTAAAGACATTGTTGAGACAGAGCATTTGAGAGTTCATGCACCCAACGCTCAAGCTCTCGTACATTCGCGAGGCGGTGGCTCGTATGGATGCCGAACCAGACGTTGACGCCTCAACACGCCTCATTGCACTCATGTCTCTTTCGTCATCGTGTTGGTCTTTTGCTTCGATTTACAACTCCTCCCTTGCGACCCTGAACAGCACGAGATGCGACCACCATCCACAGGTACGTCCACTCCATATCATCGAACGAAACGCAGTCATGCGACTAACCATCTCCCAAAGCGACGGCCCGACTCTCCATCTTTTTCCTCTTCATCTCAGCAGCACACGGACACACGTTCTACACACGCGAGGATGCCACCTCATGCGAGCTCATCGGTGATGCAGACATCTATGGTCCCGGGGTCCGGGTTTCTTTCTACCTCTCTTTCGTCGCGGGTGTCTTGGCCATGGAGTGGCGGCTTTGGGAGGAGTTGGAGAAGGTGCGGAGGGCGGTGGTGGTCATTGCGATGGCGGTGGTGATTAATACGATTGTCTCGACGACGAAGGGGGTGAGTACACGGACACGGACACAGGGTCAGGGTGGGTGGAAAGAGCATGGCTGACGATGGGATGGTGTAGAGCTTTGCGGTTCTGGAGTGGTACATTGTGTTTCTTTTGACGGTGGTCTTGAGGTAAGTTCGAAAAGGGAAAACGTTTCGCTGTGCTGATGCCGATAAAGTCTGCCGATTTTCGTCTTTCCCTGGAAGCACAACGATCCGAGCCTCATTAAGGGCGTGTATGCATTGACGATCGCCCTGATCTTTGCAGTCCAGTACGTCCCCGTGCTCCCCCTTCTCTCAGAGTTCGCAAGCCAACAGGAATACCACACAGACCATGGATCTATTTCATCCATCCAACGCAAGGCCAAAGAGAAGACTGCCCAGCTTTCGTGTACGTACTTCATCCTCTAACAATCCCCTCGCTAACTCTCGCCTCTCAGCTTCCTCTTCACCCGGATCAACGTCTCCAGCACCGCCTGGCTGACCTTCTGCAAAGCCTTCTCCATCATCGGGTGCATCCTCGCCCTCGGCCTCATCCTCCGCTTCGCGAGAGCCGCCATCGTTGATTCCGGCCTCGTCGCTCTCAGAAAGCACTCAGCCTTGCTGGGCCATCGTCAACAACAAGAAGATCATGTAAACGGTCGTACGCTCGACGTCGTCAAGCTGGCCGCTTTTGGTCTTGTTGGGATTGGATCGATTGTCTTTGTGGAGGAGGTCATTGCGGTTAATCGTATTGATCTCTCTGAGGCGCCGTTGGGGAGGTCGAGTCAGTATGTATACACCCCCGTGTTGCCGCGAGCAGGAAGTTTTCGCAGCGATCTCCATCCCTACGACACAAGACTGGAGGTCTGGTCATTCCTTCAGTGGCTCAGATTCAGGCACTCTTTCGGAGAGAGAGAGAGAGCTGTTCTTCAGGCTTGAACGGAAGAAAGATGCACCATCTGGAGGAATTGGACTCTCGATGGCTCCCAGCTGACTGTTTGACTCAACAGGTTGATTCCGCTGTTAGTCTTTCTCTTCAATATCATTCCGATGCTGTGGAGTCTATTCAAGACGAAGTTCCGGAAAGAAGAAGACTTCTGAGACGAGTGGAAGAGGATGAAAGTATGTGCCGAGCGGAGGGATAGCCAGCATCACGTCGCTCTTGCAAGAATCAACTGCGGTCTCCGTACCAACTCAACCGACCATGCTGCCAGTGTCTGCGAAAAGGTGCTGACATGGCAATGGTTTTGGCGAGAAGAGAGTTGTTGCGAAAGACTGACCAGATTTCTAGATTCCCGATCCACTCCACTGCCAGACGAATCCCGACCACATTGCCAAACGATCATTATATCAAAGCAAGACCCGTTGAATGTTCAGCCATGCGAGCAGAAATCTTTCATTCGTGCAGCTCTGCTAAAAGTATGTCCAAGAAGGTCACCAAAGAAGCGTTCAATCGTCAATCCCCAAGCCTACTCTCAACCCAAATAGGATCCGTCCCTTCTCGCCGGAAGCGCGATCCATCAAGAATCGAATATCTACAACAAAGTCGAAGCAAAAGGGTTTCGTAATCCGTCAAGATTCAGCTCCACGCTCACGCATCAGGCAAGCTAGGATCCTGGTAGTGGTTGTAATAACACTCCTCCCAGGTCCCGCCAAACTGGCCCTTCTGCTTCGCCAAATACATCGCCGCGGCGACGATATTCGAAGTCGGGAGGTAGCGGTTCTTGAGCTCGGGGTTCTCGTCTGCCATTTGGCCCCAAGCGACGTAGTCCATTTGGGTCAGGCCGCTACAAGAAGAAACAGAAGTCAGTACTGCAGTCTGAAACGAAAGTGGTCGCGAGGGTTACGTACTTGTAGACAAGAGGATGCCCCTTACTCTCCGTCCAAATAATCTTCACCAAAATACTCTCCGGCACACCCGTCTGATTACAAGCCTTGCCGATCGCCTCCGCATAAACATCCAAAATATCCTCCGGCGTCAAGTCCGGAGATCCAGTCTTCGGATACGCGGCTTTCATCTTCTCCATCGCAGCCCTCGCCTGCGGATCCTTCATGATCTGATGAACGTCCGGAAGAGCGCTGGCGGGATCCGCGGCAATGTTGGCTTGGGCGTAGATGGCTTTGATGTTGGGGAGCATGACGGTGGGGTTTTCGGCGGATTTGAGGCCAGAGAGTTCGGTGGTTATCATGCCGCACCATTGCGAGAGGACGCCGGAGGGGTAGCTGGCGGGGATCGGGAGGCCCATGTCGCAGGCGGAGGTTGCGGTGCCGCGGGCATGATGATGGTGTTGATGGTGGTGGCCGTGGGGTTGGGCTGTGGCCAGGGCGGCGAGGAAGAGGGTTGTCCAGGTGGTCATTTTGGAGAGGCAGGCCATCTTTCTGGTTGATTGTGTTGGGTCGTTTTGTTTCGTGATCGTCGTGATTTCGATGCTGGCAGCCACCCGGGCGCTTCAAGGGAGTGCAAATGGCAGATATCGCCAAAGGAATGACTGTGGACAGTAAGGACCGTATGTTCAGCGTCGTCGTTGGCCAGCCACGTAACAAAGAAAGAAAGGAAAAGAAGTCGAAAAGACGAAACACTCAGCTGCCTTTAATCATTTCACAAGATCTTCACGATGATCAAAGGGGTGGGCGCCAACCCACATGATGCTGGTGGGTGCTTCAAGGGTCATGCCAATCACAATCCTGACAACCCGGCGGCAACGACGCAAGCCGAAGAGTTCTCCCGAGGAAAACCGGCGGAGCCGAGTTCGGTCAGGCGAGGCGCCCATGCGAATATCGGCCGGCATGGCGGTGGCGGCTACGAATTCGATATGAAACGCATATGCAAGTACATTGAATTGGTAGGTGAATGGAAAGGCTGGCGGCTGAAAGTTTGGCGATAGGCGCCGGACTGTAGCTGAAGAAGCCTTGGTTTGCTGCGATGAGCACGAGTCAGTACAACATCAGATCGTTCGCTCTTCACACCGTATCTTCGCATTTGATCGTATTCGTGCGATGGTGGAAGGGTAAAGAACGGAAAGTGGCCAAAGGTGCAGAATTTGCCAAACCATTGAACTCAATCATCCTCCTCTTCGAAAAGCCTCATGTCTATGCCCAAGAGACAGCCTTTCAACATTTCTGCCGTGCGTTGAACCTTGGAGAACGCACCTAGATGCCGTCAGCTCAAGCCTGACGCAGATCAATGCCAATGAGACAGCCTTTCTCGATTCTGCCGTTGATTGAACCTTGGAGAAACGTATTGCAATGCGGTCAGTCATCCAATGGTGCCAGCGCAAGACCGGCACGGAGTTACGGGTTCACAATGATCCCCTCTCCGCAAGATGGCTCATATCCAAGCCACTGAGACCGCCTCTGAGTGACTCTGCCTTTGATCGAATCTTGGAGAAAGGCTGACAGTGACGATTATCTCAGCTCATGCCTGGCACAGATCTGCAAGCCCTGGGTGGCAGCGTGGGACAGGTACCTGACACGGGCGTGAGATGAGGCGTGCTGTTCAGCAGTCAACTCGTGATAATATTGTTAATTGTCTGTAAAGAAGGAAGGGAAGCGATGCCCTGCATCGCATATCTAGATACATCATAGTTATGTGACCCTGTAATTATGTGACCCTGTGACAGATCCCCCGGTCTAAACCGTCGCTATACTAGCGAGACTCGATATTAATATCCGTTGTTATATCTATATTCTTTAATAATATTATATTATCCCTATATTCTACGCTCTAGTACGCTACTATAGATTCTATAAGATAGGGAGTAGAACTATATATTAGGTCTTAATATTACTTAATCTAGCTAGGTATAATAACTTTTAGCTAGTACGAGAGCGTAATAACTTTTAGCCTTATAGTAAATCGTAATAACTTTTAGTTTATATAGATATCCGTTTTTATAAGTCCTTTCTATAGGCTAGTTTATATTAGGGATCCGCTAGATAGTACTATAACGCGAAAGTTAAGCTAGATAAGTTTTATAGTAGCTCCTAGTCCTTAGGTAGCTTATAGCCTTAAGGATAAGGAGCTAATAGGTTTTAATAGTAAAAGTCGGCAATAGCGTTATCTACGTATATAACTACTTCTTTAGCTTCCTTAATAATATCGCCTTCTACCTACTCGATAGTATAGTATAGCTTCTTCTACCTATCTTTATAATAACTCGAGATTACCTTCTTAACTTCTATCTCTTCTTTACTTTTAATAATATTAGGTAGTAGTATATCTTCGACCTAGCTAGGGAGAGGGTTAGTTAAAGTAGGACGAAGAAGGTTAGTATAGAAGACGTCGTATATTTAGTATTAATTCTACTTACTAAGATCGAGTTTATAGATATTAGTAGTAACTATCTTTTAGACGAGGAAAGGGCCTAGTTACTTATAATCTAGCTTTTTCGAAGGGCGCTTAGTATAGATATTACGTATATCGAGCTAGATAAGATCGCTAATACGATACGTTTAAGTAGGTACTCCTTTCTCGTATTTTATATACTACTCTTATATAGTTTTAATAGCTTCTTAATAGTATTACTAGATATTAGAAAGTTTAGTAGCGAAATCCTTAGCTTCTTAGCGTATAATAGTAGTCTTAGCGTTTAATACCTTAGGCTTAGGCTTATATACGTATAGCTCTAGATTTCGCTCTAATATTACGAAGAAAGGCGATACTCTTATAGATTCGTCTATCGCGTTATTAGTAGTAAACTCTATAGTCTATAACTATCTCGTCTAATCGTTCTATAGATAGTTAACGTAAGACCTTAGATATAACTCTAGCGTCTAGTTAGTACGTTCTAACTAGCTATTAGTCCTTAGGTAAAAAGTAGTAGAGAAATACTATTTAACGCCTAGGAGAGAGTATAAGTAGTAGTAAAAGGAGTCTAAGAACTAGGTACCTTAATTAGTAATAGCTACTTTAAAAACTCCTTAGTCTTTAATAACCGAGCGGGCTATAGCTTTAGCTATAGTATAAGGGCGTAGAAGTAGGAAATAGCGATATAAGTAAGTAGTATAAATATCTAATTAAGTATTATCTAAGGAGCGAAAGAGGAGAAGTAGAAACCTCCTAAAAAGTAGTATAGGCGCTAAGCCTCTAGTTAGATACTAGTATAGCCTTAAAGTACTAGTAGAGAGGCTATAGATCGCTACCTTAGGCTCTCTTAGCTTAGATATCCTTATATTATCCCCCCCCCCCTTTAGTAGCCTATCCTTAGGTTATATCGTTAACTCGAGTAAGTTCGCTATCTAACTTAGACTAAGTTAGTATTATTAGAGTAGTAGAGTCGCCTTAGTACGTACGTAAGGCGCTATTAGCGAGCCGCGTATATAACTTTAGCTTATTAGTAAATATTCCCCTTATAAAAGAGGGTAGAGTAGGCTCGTAAGAGGTACGTAGTAGCGGCGCTATTAGGCTCGTACTACTATTAGTATAAAAGCTCGCTTCTTCCTCTATTTTCTTCTTCTCTTTACTACTACTAACTATTAACTATCTATCTATTATACTTCTCCTCGATATTAGGTTAGAACGCTATTAATAGATAAAATAATAATAATAATAATAATAACTCGCCGTATACGCCTACTAATAACGACTTCGCTAATAACCTCCTCTATAATATAAGTAGTACCCCTTAGACCCCTAGTAGTAGTAGTAGTAGTACTAGTTCGCGTAATATTAGTATAGCTAGTCTACTCGAGTAGTTTAGCGATATACCTATACCTTTAGCTAGTATATTAGTACTATCGTAGGCCTATAGTCCTTATAAGGCGGGTATTAGTTAGTCTAATATTCGCTATATATATAAGTACCCCCCTACTCTCGAGGGCGTTCTAGACGTACGCTATAGCGCTCTCTATCGCGAGTATATTCGTCGCTAGTAGCTAGTTCCTACTATCTAGTAGTAGACGTAGCTACCTATTATAGAGCGCTATACTACTAGTAGTAGTACGCTATATAGTAGCTACTAGGCTAGTAAGGGTAAGCTAACTTATTAGATTATAAGTCTCTTAAGTCCTATCTACTAGTAGTATATACTAATATCGCCTTAGATCTCTACTAAGTTCTACTACTATACTAATATCCTCGAGTATCTATATATACTCGCTACTAACCTAACTATCTAAGATAACCCTAATAAGGTCGCTCGCTATACTAACGCCTTCTACGATTATATATTAAAGGTCTTCGCTACCTTAGAGAAGTTTAAGAAGAATATATTAGTAGAGCTAGATATTAAGAAGTTTAATAAGGCGGCTATTAAGAAGTAGCGCGATAAGCGTTATAAGAGTCGTAAGGCGAACGAGAGGGCCTTCTAAGATAGTCGTAGTTAGCTACTAGGTTCCTACCCTAATAATATTATAGTAGACGTAGTATAGGAGCGTTAGGTACTTTAGTCGTTAAATAATAGCTAGATACGCCTTATCTACTATAGCTAGTATACTCGCTAAGTAGGGTAGTTAGTCTTCTTTTCTAGGGTAGTAATAATAGAAGCTTATTAGCTCTAAGTTCTTAGGTTTTACTATCTATAGTAGAGAGGGGTTAGCGTAGCCCTAGAAAGTCCGTAAAATAGTCGCGGCGGTCTATAGATAGTAAATAGAGAGAACTTATAAATAAATCCTTTAATCTTTCTATCCTATATATAAAGGAAATCTTTAAAGGTAATTTAGTAGTAAGAGGACTATAAAGGGTACCTTCTCTCTTCTCGTTCGTCTTTCTTTAGACGTCCTTACCTACGCCTCGTCTCTTTTACGAGTTACTAGTAAGGAGACGATAGAGAGGGGTTAGCGAGCTTAGGGTATTACTAGTAGTACTTATTAAGGAGTTCCTAATAGTCTTTAAGCTCCTCTTCTCTTATCTAATTATTATAGTCCTAAGACTAGCCTACCTACTATATTTAATACTATATCGTTCCGTACTTATTATAGTAGTAGGTTAGGATTTTCTCGACTTCGTAGGCTAGGTCTATTCTATCCTCGAGGAGTTCTTTAACTAGTAGTAGCTAGTACCTAGGGCGTATATAGTACGGCTCTAGTAGTAAGATATAGAATACTAGGTAGAACCTTTTTATTAATAGTAGTAGGTTAAGTCTATACGCCTATCTACTAATCCGCTTAGTAATTATAAAAGGGCCTAGGTACTTATTATTAAGCTTCTTATATAGCCGTCGTATATAAACGTTCTTTACTACTAGGAGTACCTACTCGCTAACGTTATAGTACTTAGCTAGTACTATATAGTTATAGTACTTAGTTTATAGCTCTTATACGTACTAGAGGTTCTCTACTACCTTATCGAACTCGAGTCGTCGTTATAGAAGCTAGTTAGTTACCTATTTAGTAAGCTTATCTACTTTCTTCCCTCCCCCTATTAGGTATTCGCGTCGAATACTATCTAGTATATTTAGGGGTACCCTAAACGCTACTTTAATAGGTAATTTATAATAGCTAGTATACGTCTTAGAGTTATAGGCGAATACTATAGTTAATAATAGCCTTACCTAGTTATCTTATTCCTAATTATAGTATATACGAAGGTAGGCTTTAAGTTACTAGTTCTAACGCTTAGTCTATCTATCCGTCTATAGGTAGAAGGTAGTACTAAGTTTCCGTTTAATTATAAGGTAGTAGTAGAAGGCGCTCTAGTACTTAGATATAAAGACTAAACTATAGTCTAAGATAATATCGTCTAGTAGGCTAGTAAGAGCGATAACTATATAGTAGAATAGGTCTACTAGGCTAGGGGCGTTAATATCCTTCGTTATTAGTATATACTATATAAACTTAGAGAATCGATTAACGATAATAAGTACTAAATTATAGACCTTACTATTAAAACCCTTTAAGGGTAGTAGGCTAGTAACGAAGTCTATAGAGAGGTAGGACTAGGGCTAGGTAGGTACTAGTAAGGGCTAGAGCTCGCTATAGGGCTAGTAGTACTTACTTTTAGCTCGTTAGTAGACGTCGTACTCTTAATAGTACTTATAAATATCTTTAGAGAAACCTTTCTACTTATACTTAGATAAGATAATCGCTTATATACGTCGCTAACTATAGTAACCTACTATAGGGTTATTATAGTTACGGAATAGTATCTCTACGTCTAAGGCTAAGGATTAGGGTATATATACCTAGCTATCCCTTCGTAGGAGGCTATTAGTATTAAAGGTATAGTCCTTAGTATTCTCTAGGGTCTTACCTAACCTATCTCGTCCTTTCGCTATAACTACTTCTTAAATATCTTAAACGAAGGCGTCCCTTTATTAGACTTCCTTAATAAGATCTAGGAGGGATTTAGGCGGTTTAGTATTAAAGGACGACTTATCCTTTGCTACTATAGTAACGAGGAAGCGAGGTAGTACTAATCTATAGTTTATTAGTCTACTAATAGAGTAGAGACTAGCTTAGGTAAGGAGTAGTTACTCTATAGTATTAGAAGTACTATTATATTACTCTTTAGCCTTACTATTTTATTTAGCTTCGAAGGCGGTAAGTAGTAGAGGATTAGACTACCTAGTTCCTATAAGGTAGGTATCTACTATATTCTTAGGGCCTATACGAGAGTACTCTAGTAGCGCTATAGGGCTATAACTATCCTTAGTAGAGTAGGCTCCTAACTTTTACTATAGAATTAGTAGTATTCCCTAAAGTTAATACTTTTTAGTACTTTCTTTAAAGCTAGCGAAGTAGTCTAGTCTTCTAGATAGACTATTAGAGGGATTCGACTTCCCTAGCTTATATTTAATTACAAAATCGTAGTAGGCTAATCTCTCTATAATACGGGCCTACCTAGCTATTAAGCTCTACGTTATTATAAAGTACTAAAGGTTATAGTAGTCGATTATAACCTAGATAGGGTACGCGGCGCCCTCGAGGTAGTACCTCTATATTTTAAAGTATTCCGAGATAGCTATAAGCTCCTTATTAAGGGTACTATATTAGACCTCGTAATTAATAAAGCTCTTCGAGTAGTAGGCGACAGGGTACTAGTATTTCTATAGTAAGTTAGAGTCGTTAGGCTATAGGAGGATCCCTACGTAGGTAGCGTTAGAGGCGTCTATAATTACTATAATTAGTAGCCTAGGATCGAAGTATCTAAGTAGAGGTACTTTAGTAAACGCCTTCTTAAGAGTTTCGAAGGATTTAGCTACTATATTAGTCTACTACTATAGGGGTCTTATAATAGCTTTCCGTCCTTTCTTCGTAGGCGTAAGAGTACTACTAGAGAGTAGCTCGTTAAGTAGGCGTACGAGCTACGAATATCCCTAAATAAAGTAGTAGTAGAAGTTAGCGAATCTAAGGAAGACTTAAACGTCTTAGTAGCTCTTTAGTACTAGCTAGTTAGTAATACTAGTAACCCTTAATTAATCTATCTTTATACCGTTAGGGGTAATAATAAAGCCTAGGAATTTAACTTCTATAGTATAAAACTCGTATTTTAAGGGTTTAGTAAATAGTTTCTATTCTCTAAGCCTTTTAAGGACTTACTAGACGTACTCCTTATATATCTCGGGATTAGGGGAGTAGATTAGAATATTATCGAGGTAAATAATATAGATATTATCTACTAGGCTAGCTAGAGCCTTATTAATATACGACTAGAATATAGTAGGTACGTTAGTAAGCTTAAAAGGTATAACGAGGTACTCGAATAGGCTATATCTTATCTTAAAGGCCGTCTTCTACTCGTTACTAGAACGGATCTAGAGCTAGTAATATACGTCCTTAAGATTAAGCTTAGTAAAGACCTTCGCGTTACCTAAGCAGTCTAGTAGCTTACTAATAAGTAGTAGTAGGTAACGGTTCTTAATTATAATCTTATTAAGACCTCTATAGTTAACGTATAACTATATACTACTATCCTTCTTTAGTATAAAGAGGATAGGGGTACTATAAGGGGATTTACTTAGTCTAATCTAGCCGTTCTTTAAGGCGTTATCGATATATTTATATAATATAGTAAGCTCTTACTATAAGAGGTTATAGATTAGTAGCTAAGGTAGGCTTTTACCCTCTTCTAGCTTAATAGCGTAGTTATATTTAGAGTACTAGGTAATAATACCCGCTAGCTTAGTATTAAAGATATTAGCGAAGTCGTAGTACTCTAGCGGAACGCCTATAAGGTACTCTATCTCTACTATAGCTAGTAAGGCTAGAAGAACCTACTAGGGGAGGTCCTTAAGATTAGGCTCCTATATATAGGCGGCCTTATACTAGTTATAGATCGTAACGGCGGCGGTCTACTATTAGTAGCCTTATTAGTTTAGGTTAATAGTTATAGAGTCCTAGTCCCTACCTCCTTAAAGAGCGAATATAGTAGTAGGTTTAGCGATAGCTAATTCTATAGAGGGAATCTCTCCTTCTTATAGTCTATCCGCCTTAGGGGGATCTACCTTTATACTATTACTAGCGTATAGCTAGTCTAGTAGCGTAGAAGCTACGAGCTATTCCCCTAAGGGAAGCTAGAAGCTAGCTATACTATCTACGATAGCTACGAGTATCTAGGACGTTCGCGAGGATTTAGAGGGGTTAGAGGAGTCCCTTAGCGACTACGTAAAAGTCCCGGCTCGGAAGCTAATAGCTAAGTTAGTATCTTCTAGCTAGTCCTACCCTAATATAAGGTTATAGCTAGTAAAGGTACTAGTCTAGAGGATTTACTCTAACTCTCTCGTCTTTCCTATACTATTATTAATAGTAAGGGTAGCTAGGTAAGCTTTATATAGTATTATAGGGTTATTATTAAGGAACTTAGCCCTTAGAGTAGGAAGGTCTAATATTAGTAGAGATAGCTACCTAGCGGTATACGTAGAGATAAGGTTTAGCTACGCTCTACTATTAATAAGGGTACGGAGAGTAATTAGACCTATAGCGCTAGTAATAGTTATATCTATAGCGATCCTCTTTATAAGGCTAGCTTTACTCTACTAAGGTTAGGCCTATAGGTACCTTAGGCGATAAGCCTATAGAGCGCTAGCTTAGCGCCTATAGTACTTTTTATATAGCGCTTTAGATACTCTTCCTTCCTTAGTTATTAGTCTAAGTCGTATCTAAGGGATACCTTTACCTACTATCGTTTCTATAGCTATTCGCTTTCGTTACGTAACCTAGCCTATATATCTAGGTAAAGCCTAATATTCTAATAACTCTATATCCGTTCGGATCTAGCTATATAGCGTAACGATAGCTATAAGACGGTAGAGAGGCGGTAATACGCCTACTCTAAACCCTAGCCCTAACCCGGACGAGTAACTCTAAGATATCGAAGAATAGCTAGAGCTCGACTAACCCTAAGATAAANCCGCCGCTAGTACTACCGCTTACCGCCGACGATATCCGGGCTATTATCGAAACTATACTTACCTAGGGCTAAGTAGCTATAGGTACTAAACGCCTACGAGCGCCGTCTAATAGCGACGACGAACCGTAGTCTTTAAGCTAGTAGGCTAATACGATAGGCCGTACCCTACTAATCCTAACTACCTACGACTCTCTTAAAGATAGCGAAGATAAGGATATACGATAGGTTCTCCCTATAGAGACGAGGATATAACTTATTATACTCGAGAGGAACCTACGCCCTAGCGTACTAAAGGATTTTAGTAGAGGTAATATCGCTACTACGAAAGAGTTTATTAGATCGTATAATATAGTCTTCGCTATATAACCTTATATCTACTACTTCTTACGAGAGCGATACGCCTATACTATCTCGTATCTTAAGGGACGAGTAGCTACTAATTAGGACTCCTTCGTATCGATAGAGGGACGAGAGCAATAACGCTAGTCTATCCTACGTACCTAGCTTATAGACTAAGTTAAGGACCCTATTAATCGATCGATAGATTTCGCGGTCTAGCTCTTTACGTATAAGTAAGGTATTAGCTAGCGAGTCGCTAACTTTACTATATACCTAGAGAATCTAGAACGAGAAGTTAATATAGAACTATTTATAGAGAAATAGCGGTTATACCTACTTATCGCTAGTATTACCTAGGCTTTACGAATAGAACTCCTTCGCTAGGGATCTCTTCTACTTAAGAGGATAGAACTCCTTCTACTCCTCTCTCGTCTTAAAGGAATACTCTACTAACCTTCGTAAGATAAGGATAAAGACAAGGATAAGAAACTAAACCCTAGGGGTAACGCGAGCGGCTTAGGGAACAAACCTCCTCGCTACTAAGGTAATAATCGCCCGTAGTTTACCCTACGTACGAATAATAGACCCTAGCGAGGAGCTAGCGCTTCGAACGCGAACCGTACACCTATTAGGAACTAGAATTAGGATAATACCTACTTTAACTATAGTAAACTAGGCTACTAGGCTAAGGACTACCGCTAACCGAAAAAAGACTAGTCCTAGTTACTACTACCTCTATATACCTAGGACTAGAAGAACTAAAGGAGGAAGCTAGTAAGCCGCTAGTTTTATACTATATTTACGCTAACGTCGAGCTCGGTTAAGATAACGCTACTCCTTCTATTAAGGCTTCTAGACTTATAGACTCGGGAGCTAACTATAACTTTATATCGTAGAAGTTAGTACTATCGTACCGCCTTTATATCGATAGGTACTCGATTGTAAGGGCGCGGACTATCTTTAATTAGGAATATCGATCCCTAGGTATATACCGCCTTAATATTAGAACCTCTAATAGTACTAACTAGAAGCTAGATAGCCGCTAGCGTTTCGAAGCCGTTAAGATAGATAAACCTTCTATCCTTCTAGGCCGCCCCTAGTTATTCTAATATAACCCTATTATCGACTAGAGGAACGCGACCTTCTAGTTCCCCGACGGCGGATAGAAAGCGGTTATTATAGACCTCGAGGATTTCGCTATTAAGATTAAAGGCGAACTATATATATATACTATCGTCCTAGACTAGCGTAATATAGACGACGACGACGGACCGCTAGATATACGACTAGTCCCCGCTTAGGCTAAGGACTACGTAGATATCTTCGACTATAAGAAGGCTACCTCCGTACTAGATAGTATACCTTACGATTATACTATTAAGGTATAAGATAGTAAGTCGCCGCCGTATAGACTAATTTACCCCTTAAGTTTGGAATAGCTTAAAGTTCTTCGAGTATATATACTCGAGAACGTAAAGCTAGGTAGACTCTAGCCTTCTACTAGCCTAGTAGGAGCCCCTATCCTTTTCGTCCCTAAGAAGGATAGTAGCCTACGACTCTACGTCGACTATCGCGGTTTAAACGCGATTACTACTAAGAATAGGTACCCCCTTCCCTTAATTTCTAAACTACTTAATAGGTTATAGGGTACTAAGTACTTTACGAAGATCGACCTCCGTAATACTTACTATCGTATTTATATCCGCCTAGGCGATAAGTAGAAGATAGCTTTCCGCTATTAATACGGCTACTTCGAGTATATTATTATACCCTTTAGCTTAGCTAACGCGCTAGCTACCTTTTAGGTATATATAAACTAGTACCTTACTAGATTAGTAGATAACTTCTATATTATCTACCTTAATAATATTCTTATCTATAGCTTAACGCTAGAGGAATACTAGCGATACGTTAGGGAGGTCCTAGCTAGGCTTCGTAAATATAGCTTATATACTAAACCTTCGAAGTATACGTTCGAAGTTTAGAAGATTAACTTTCTAGGATACGTCGTAACGCTAGAGGGAATCTTAATAGAACCTAAGCGTATTACGAGTATCCTCGAATAGCCTACTCTAATAAACCTTTAGGAGCTATAGGTATTCCTAGGCTTTACAAACTTCTACTACTAGTTTATCGAAGGCTATACGCGAGTAGTAGGGCCTATAATAGACCTCCTCGCTACTTCGAAGAAAGGAGCGACTTACTTCCCTATAGGTAAAGAAGCTCTCGAGGCGTTTTAGGCGCTAAAAACCCGCTTTACGACGGCGCCTATCCTCGCTTATTTCTTAAAGGATATAGATATAAGGATCGAGACTAACGCCTCTACCTTCGCTATCTTAGGTATTCTAGTATAGCTCGTATCGACGGATAAACGCTAGCTAAACGATAAGTACTAGTATCTAATCGTATACTACTCTCGTAAGATAAAGGGAGCCGAGTTAAGGTATTATACCTATAATTAAGAGCTTCTCGCTATCGTTAAGAGCGTAAGATACTAGCGTTAATACGTCTTATCTTATAAGGACGTTATTCCTATAATTACGGATTACGATAACCTTAAGTACTTCCGTACTACGAAGACGCTATCTTCTCGCTAGGCTAGATATAGCGAAGAGCTAGCGTAATACGATATTTAGATTATCTACCGCTAAGGGAAGAAGAACTCTACAGATAGACTCTCGTAACGCCTCGACTATAAGCTAGAGAATCGCGTAGAAGTAACTATAACGATATTACCGATCTTATAAAGTATAATCTATAAAGAGTAGAATATTAACGTTAACCTAGCGGTTACCTAGGGCTAAGCCTAGTCTCTAGATTCTCTTTTACGTACTACTAGTAGTAAGGAAGGACCGTAAGTAGTCCGAGCGTTTAACGAGTATAAAACTCGGAACGTTAACGTAAACTTAGCGATTACCTAGAGTTAAGCGTAGTCTCTAGATTCTCCTTTACGTACCGCTAGTAGTAAGGAAAGACCGTAGGAGGTCTAAGCGCTTAACGAGTATAAAACTCTCGCTTAGCGCCTAAAGTTTTCTAATCGATAGGTATATACCTCTAGAATAAACGAGTACCTCTCGGTCTACTAGGGGGTAGCTCGAATAGACGGCGAGCCGCTAGAGGAGCGAACGATAAACGACGGATAGTTATTAGGCTCGATTATAGCCTTATAGGAAGAGACTAGGTTAGGCTCTACTACGGTACCCCTAATTCTAGGCGATTAGCGTTACGATAGTAATACGCTAGGGTTACGAAGTAACGCCTACGGGAGTATAAAAGCTTCTAGTACTAAGGGATTAATATCTACTATACTAACTCGAAGAGACGGGAAGGCGCTATCGACCCGCGTTAGTTATACTAGGTATACTTCGAGGAGGAGAGTAATAGAGTACGTAAAGGGAGAAAGCTATTACTTAGATATACCGTTAACGTTATTAACGCTAATTAAAGAGGCCTAATAGAGGGACGCCTTCGCTCTTAAGAAGTTAAGATAGCTTAACGCTAGAGAAGAGTAGACGGAGTTAGCTAGTATATCGCTAGCGTAGAGCCTAAGCCGCGATAGCGTACTTCTCGCTAATAGCCTCGTATTTATCCCTAAGGATCTAGCTCTAAAGGCTAAGATTATAGAATATAACTATAATAATCCTAGCGTAGGTTACTTTAGAGAAGCTAAGTTAGAGAAGGCTTTACGCTATAAGTACTACTAGCGAGACCTTACTAAAGATATCTAGACGTATATCGAGCGTTATAACGTCTACTAGCGTAATAAGTATAAGACGTATAAGCTATATAGCGAGTTAAGCTTATTATAAGTACTAGAGCCTAATAAGATACTATCTTACTAGAGTATAGACTTTATCGTAGGCTTACTACTAGCGTAAAGCTAGAGAGGAGTCGTCGATACGATCCTTATTATTATTAATAGGCTTTCTAAGCTATCTATCTTCGTGCTAGTAGATTCTACTATTACGGCTACCGAGCTTACCGACGTTATTAAGAAAGAGTTAATTACGCGATTTAGTTTACTAGTATTAATCGTTTCCGATCGAGGGAGCCTATTTACTAGTTCCTTTTAGTCCTTACTACTATAGAGATAGAAGGTAAAACGCTAGCTTTCTACCGCCTTCTACCTATAGACTAACGGTTAAACGGAACGAACGAATTAAACGCTAGAAACCTATCTATAGTACTTTATTAACTACTACTAAGATAACTAGGCCTATTAGCTAATATAGGCTAAGTTCGCGTAGAATAACGCCTAGTATATTTCGCTAAAGTTAACCCCGTTTTACGCTATATATACGAAGTATATACGAGCGCCTAGTAACGAGGACGTTACCGTAGAAGAGGGAGATAAACCTCTACCCCCTATAGTTAAAGAACGAGCTAAATAGTTAGCGAAGGTCTAAGAGGAGCTACGAGAAAACCTAGTTTACGCTAGCGAGTACTAAGCGAAGTACTATAATAAGAAGTATAAACCCCGCTCGTTTAAAGCTAGCGATAAGGTAATATTAAGCTCGCGAAACCTCTAATCCTTATAGCTAAAGAAGAAGTTTAGTACTAAATTCGTTAGACCTTTCGAAGTACTAGAACGAGTTAGCCTTTAAGTATACCGCTTAAAGCTACCGATAAGCCTACGAGCTATCTACCCTATATTCTATATATCGCTACTCGAACTATATTACGAAGCCGACGGCGTATAGCCGCCGCTAGAGGAGATTAACGGCGCCGAAGAATATTAAGTTAAAGAGATACTTAAGAAGGGTTAGAAGAAAGGAAAAGCTTACTAGCTTATTAAATAGAAGGGCTACGGCTATAAGGAAAATACCTAGGAGCTAGCGGAAAACTTACAGAACGCTAGCGAGGCGCTAGAAACCTTCCTTAAGAAGAACCTAACTCTTAATACTTTAAAGAAAAGGAAAGATAGTAAGACTAAAAATAGTAAAGATTTAGGACTACCTAAAAAACGGCTACGCGTAAAGCTAGCGTAACGCCGTCGCTAATATAGAAGGCTAAAGCCTAGATATAGAAGAACGCCTAGGAACTAATTATTATCTTTACTCTTACCTATCTCCGTATTAGAATCCGACTTCTTACCCTCCTTAGCGGAACCCTCGCGAATCGCTATCTCTATAGCTATAACTACCTAATTAATATTTATTATCTCGACCTTTAGCGCGTTTAAGGTACGAACGATCTCTCTACCCTACTACTTAATCGTATCCTCGATACGAACTAACGAACTACTACTACTAGCTACTAGCGTAAAGATAGCGTTACCCTAGCTTCTCTTCTTCTTAGGCGTAGCCTAAGTACCCTAACCCTCGCTATCCTTATATATATACCCCTAGAACTTATTATATACTACGAATATCTACTTAGCTAACTTTTTAGCCTCCTCTTTATCGACGCTACTATCCGCGGGGAACGCTACTAACTCGAAGTCTTTACGCGTACTAACTAAAGCGCGGACGAGCTAAGTCGTATACTCGTTAGGATAGAACTAGAAGGAGGTTAGCGAGCGTAAAGCTAGGGGAATAATAGAGGAATATACCGGCTTATACGCCTTATTAGTAAGCGAATAGAGGAAGTACTTAACGTAGCTAGGCTTCTTCTTAGTATACTTTAGTAGGGTAAAGTTAGCGTAACTATCGCGGTACGCCTAGTAGGCGAACTAGATCTAGCGAGTAAGGTAGGAGAGGTACGCGGTAACGTTCTACTTAACGGCGTTCTCGGCGAGGCTACGGATTCTTACCTTCGATAAGCTAGCGTAGTTAGTAGCGTCTAGCTCGGGTTTCTCGTCGGGGATAGCTAGGTAGCCCTTCTTCGTAAAGCCGTTAGGCGCGTAGACGTTATAGTAGTCGGGGTACGGCTCGTTATCTTAATTCTTAATAAAGGCTACTATAACCTTAGAGGCGCGAGTAGAGGAACGCTTAGAGGTCGCTAGCTTATCGCGAGGGGCCGAGGCGAAGGCGCTACTATTACTAACTATAATAGGTTAACTAAGGCTAGAGAAGGTAGAAGTAGAGAAGGTAGGTATATTAGTAGCGTTACCCTAGAGGGTAGCTAGCGTAATAGTAGTACTATTAAGGCCGTTAGCCTAGGTAGACTCTTCGCCGTCTATAATAATATTAATAGGCGTAAAGCTAGCGATAGTAATAGTAGTATATAGTAAGGCTTAAAGCTAGTAGATAGAAGAGGAGAAGAGCGAGGTAGAGCGAGAAGACGGCTAGGCGTAGGGGGGCGAGCGGTTATTAAGAGCTTAAAGGAAGAAGATTCTTCTAGCTAGTAGAAGTTCTCTTATACCCTCGTAGCCTATATACGAACGCTAGCTTATTACGCGCTTTACTATCTTTATAGGCGAGTAAAGGGAAAATAGGTAAGATTTATTTATATTCTATAAAGGGTCTACGAGCTTCGCTAGCTTACCGCTACGAAACCGCTATATCTAATACTAGATTTTATATCTAAGTAAATAGACGAAACCTTACCTAACTCCGTACTTAGACCCCGCGTAGGTTTATAGCTTATTAGCGGCGGATAGCTAGCGCTATAGATATCTATATAACGATAGGGTTATCGTCTAGGGAGGAGGAGGTAATTATAAGGCTAGCTTTACTCTACTAAGGTTAGGCCTATAGGTACCTTAGGCGATAAGCCTATAGAGCGCTAGCTTAGCGCCTATAGTACTTTTTATATAGCGCTTTAGATACTCTTCCTTCCTTAGTTGTTAGTCTAAGTCGTATCCGAGGGATACCTTTACCTACTATCGTTTCTATAGCTATTCGCTTTCGTTACGTAACCTAGCCTACGTATCTAGGTAAAGCCTAATACTCTTTTACCTCTTTCGTAAGGTCTTCCCTAATCGTAGGAGAGATAAGTTTATAATTAGAGGTTACTATTTCCCGTATCGTTATAGTCTAAATCGCTTTCGACTTCGATAGCGTTAACGCTATAGTAGGTAGGACGAGAATCGTTAGAAGGCGTCTACTTAGGTACGCTAGTAGTAGCGTTATAGTAGGGCGCTAGTAGCCTATACGAGAAGTACTCCTAATAGTTAGGACGTCTATCGTCCCTTCTATCGTCTTAGCGTCTCTCGCTACTACGATTATTTTACTATCTATAGTTCTCGCGGTCTTTCCTATTAGAGCCTAAGTTAGTAGGCCTAGAGTTCTAGTTTCGTCTAGCGCTTAGTACTATACTAGTACGCCCGCGGCTAGGGTTTAGTATAGTACTATTACTAGAGAAGCTTAGGGATTATTTAATCTAATAGGCTCTTAAGAATAGTTCGTTAGTATCTTTAATAGATTTAAGGGTTTCTAGTTTAATTATCTTCTTACGTACCTACGTTAGTAGGCGTAAGAAGTAGAAGTTAATATAGAGGTCCTTAGGTTTAATCTTATTAGATATTTAGTCTTCTAACCCCTTTATATAGATATAGAAGTAGGAGTAGGACTATCCTTCCTTAATCTTAGATAGGAAGAACGCTTCTATAAGGGCGGCCTAGTAGATAGTTAGGCTCTATATAGCGTCTTAGACGATCTATTATAGTTTAGCCTAGTATAGGTCTCCCTTTTCGTCCTTCTAATCGAAGCGACAATTAACTATACTAGCGATATCGTTATATAATATACTCTTTAATATCTATAAGCTCCTTTAATAGGTATTATAGTTAGTATAACTAAAGATTTCGAACTCTTTATTAACGTTCTTAACCTAGCGTTAGTAGGCCTAGATAGTATAGGTCTCTAATTTATTAACCCTTCCTTTTTCGAAGAGTCTTTAGAGCTAGCGTTCTATCGAGGTTATCTTAGAGGTCTTATAGTAGCTACCTATACGAGAGACGTCGTCTCTAGTATCTAACTAGGTACGTTTACGTTTCTTAAGTTCGAGAATACTATAAAGGGTATTTAGCTTCTTTACGTATACTTTAAGCTATTTAGCCGTTATAGTACTAGTATCTTAATTAGATAGTTCTTTAAACTAGCGCTCCTAGGCCTATAGGATAGCGCCTCGTAGCTCCTCTAGGCGTTATACGCTACTAAGGGGTAAAGTATTAATACTAGTACTAAATTAGGTATCTTAGGCGTCTTAGTCGTAGCTTAGGGTATCTTCTATAGTACTACTATACTCGTAGCCTTCGTCGATACGTTCCTCTACTATTATAGGGGCGTAATATAGCCTAGCTAGTTATAGACGTCGTCGTTAGGTATAGAGGAAGTAGTCTAGGGAGAAGATATTATTCTCTAGTAGTTTAGAGAGAGTTCGCCTACTACGTCGCTATAACGAATTAGCGTCGTTCTATAGCTAGTTTAAGGGCTCTTTATAGGTACGAGAGTTTAAGTTTCTTTAAACTTTACGTATATAAAGGTCTTTAAACTACGTTTAGGGAGTAATATAGTAACTAGCTTAGCTATTAAGGTAGTTCTAGGGGTTCTACTATAGTATACTATACTCGCTATAGCTACTCCTCTTAGTAGGGTTATAAGATAATATACTATAAGGGCGTAGAAGTAGGAAATAGCGATATAAGTAAGTAGTATAAATATCTAATTAAGTATTATCTAAGGAGCGAAAGAGGAGAAGTAGAAACCTTCTAAAAAGTAGTATAGGCGCTAAGCCTCTAGTTAGATACTAGTACGGCCTTAGAGTACTAGTAGAGAGGCTATAGATCGCTACCTTCGGCTCTCTTAGCTTAGATATCCTTATATATAGTCTATAGTTTAAGATCCTTTACTAGAAGAAAGTACTTACGCTTAGTAAGCTAATTAGTAATAGTAAGTACTATATTATAAATAACTCTATCGAGCTCGCTATCTAGTAGTCTAATAACGTAATCTATAGTTACTTCTTAGTAGGCGCCTTAAGGTACTAGGAGTTATTTAAGTAGACCTTAGTACTCGTCTTAGTTAGATTAAGACGCTCGATAAGTTAGGTAGTTACGCGTATATCGTTAGATCTAATTATATATTCTAGGCTAAGTATATATATAAGAGAGTAGTTCGTAAGTATAGTCTCTTCTAGGATAGCCTATAAGGGGCGTATTATAGTAATACTAGATAACTAGTACTCGAAGGTCTTTATCGTTTAGTACGTATATCTTTCCTTTAATCTTAATATACTATCTATCTCTTTAACACTCGCTTAAGTTAATTCTAGTATCTACGAACTTCTTTAGTAACTAAGGTTCTTTATTATCTAGCGCTTAAATAATAGCTTAAGTAAGTTCGTCTTTATAGTATATAAGTACGATCTAGTCGTTAATAGACTCTTAGTTTTTACTTAAGATACGGATAGCTACGAGCCTCTAGGATTAGGCTTTAGTAACTTTATTAGTATACGGTCGGATAGATTCGTATAATTAATAGGGTTTTAGAAGAGTCTAATTTCGGTTCTATAAATCTTCGCTAGCGTCTATATCCTATATACGTCTCGTTAAGCTATTAGGTTTAGTACCTTACTTTCCTAGATAGTACTTAATCTTAAAGTCGAATTTAGATAGGAACTCCGACTATCTCGCTTACCTTTAGTTAAATTACTTAGTAGTTATAAAGTATTCTAGGCTTTTATAGTTAGTAATTACTCTTATCGGCTTAGGTATATAGATAAGTTTAGGTTACTATTCCTCGAAGGCTTTAACGATAGCTATTAGCTCTTTATCGTAGATCTTATAATTATACTCTACTAGATTTATTTTCTTAGAGAAGAATATAACTAGATATAGGACGCCCTCGTTATCTTTCTAGGAAAGGATACTAGCCGATACTCTATTAGAGGAATCGGTTTCTATAATATATAGCTTAGTAGGATCGTAATAAGTTAGGATAGGGGTAGTAACGAATACTTACTTTAACTCTTAGAATACTTACTTATATCTATTATCCTATATAAATAGTTTCTTTACTAGTCCGTTCTATCCTCTTAATATCGATATTAGTAGGAATACGATTATCGAGTAATTACGTATAAAGCGTTAGTAAAAGTTAGTAAGTCTAAAAAACGCTTATATATCCTTTAAATATTTCGGTATTTACTAGCCTATAATCGCTTCTACTTTCTCTAGATCTATCTTTAGGCCTAAGGTAGTAATAATAATACCTAAGTAGTAAACTTCTTATATAAAGAACTTATACTTATCGATATCTAGAGGTAGATCTATATCCTAGAGTCGCTATAAGACTTTCCGTATATAATCGATATATAACTTTATATCGTCGCTATAGATAATAAGGTCGTTAATCTACGCTAATACGAAATCGTCGATATATAACCCTAACGTTCTATTAATATAGGATTAAAAAGCGCTAGGAGCGTTATAAAGTCCGAATAGTATAACTAGATATTCGAAGGTCCCGTACTAGGTAGTAAAGGTAGTTTTCTACTTATCGCCTTCCTAGATCCTAAGTCGATTAAAGGTAGCTATAATATCTAGTACTATAAATACTTTAGCGTAGCTTATTCGTACTAATATTTCTTAGATATATAGAAGTAATTACTAATTCTTTACTATAATTACGTTAATAGCTTAATAGTCTACGTATATATAAATTCTACCTTCTAGTTTTCTAACTAGGAGTACTAGCGACGTATATTTAGACTTAGATTCTCGAATTACTCCCTTAGCTATTAAGTCCTCGATATACTTCTTAACTATAGCTAGCTCCTCGTAAGATATAGGGTATAGTCTCTTAAATAGTATTTTTAGCTTCGGATCTTAAATAAAGTCGATAGCTAGATCGCGGTCTTCTCGATAGGTTAGAAGCGAGTTAGGAAATAACTCTACTTTAGCCTTATCGAATATATCGAAGAAGTCGTAGAACTCTTTAGGAAGCTTCTTCTTAGCGGTTACTATATTAAACTCCTTATTCTTTATATACTTCTTAAAATCGGTTAGGCTAAGTAAATAAAGTCGTAAGGCTCGGTTAATAGTCGTATATAACTTAAAGCGATTAGTCTCTAAGTTTAATTCCTATATAAAGAATCCTTCCTTACCTACTATTATATTATTCTAGGCTTCGCTATTAGTAATCGAGGTAATACTAATATTAACTTCTTTAGATAAGTAATAATAATTAATAGCTAGTACTCGGTTAGGTAATATTCTATATAAGCTACCTATATACGCTATAGCGTTATATACCGTATAGTAGTAGTAAGAGTCGAATAAAATAGCTTTCGTTAACTAGTCTATATAAGGATTGTAAGTACTTAGCTATAGGGCTCTAAGTACTATATTATACTCTAGTTTAGTAATAAAATATAGTAGCTACTCGATATAGTCTTTAATATTAAGTTAAATAGTCGTCTAGTACTAGATACCTATACCTTTACTCTTATTAGCGTAGGAGACCCTAATAGGTTTAGGTAAAATATTCTTCTTAAGACGGAGTCTTTTAGTAGTACTATAATTAATATAGTAGGCTATAGCGCTACTATCTATATAGTATATAACTTAATATATATCTATTAATACTAAAAAAGTAATATAGTCTAAGACGTTAATAGGGTACTAGAAAGTCTTTATTATAGCGATACGGACTTTATCGCGAACTTAGAGTTAAGAAGGAAGGTTAGATACAGCTATAGATTAAATTAGTTAAGGTAACGACTTCTTAATAGTTAGTCTTAGTAGTAAGTCGTCTTGTACTACTAAGACTCGTCGTTTTCCTCTTCGTCTTTATTTATATTAATAAGCTAGTTAAATTCGTCGTCTACTAAGCCTTACTCTTAAAGCTTATCTTTATCGTCGTTATTAAGTATACTAAGTGTATTCTAACGAATACTACTACTAATACGGTATTTAAACATCGGATATAACTAGCTATTACGTAGGTAACTAGTTCCTCGATAGGTAAAATAGATATTCTTTCCTATCTAGATAAGGTCGTCTTCGTTTAAAGGGGTGAATTTCTTACTAGCTTTACTCTAGTTATAGCTATATTAGAGCCGCTCGTTAACTTTATCTAGGAAGGGACGGTCGTCTTTAGTCTTGTTTCGAGAGAGGTTACTAGACGTAGTAGCTCGTTATAATAATCGTAGTTAATCGCTAGTAGTAGTTAGGCGAGTAGGAGTCTTACGTTAGCCCTCTTTAAGGATTTCCTAGTAGTAGATATAGTTAACTATCTCCTCTAGAGTCCTAAACTTATTAGTACCGCCTTATTCTACTAAACGCTTCTACTACTTAGTACCCTTAATTATAGATATAAAATAAGTTACTTCTAGAGTCGACTTACCCTTTAGTATAGGCTTAAAGTCTATATAGCTAACTTCTTCCTCGAATTTAGTCTAGAAGTTATTAATCTTCTAGCTAGGAAGTAACTTAAGTTTAAAGAACTTAGACTAGTATAGCTCTTTCTTATAGTACTCGCTATAGTAATATAAGAGAGCGTCGAGTACGTCTATTAGTATCTCGAACTTATAGACTTAATTCTTAATCTTTCTCTAAGCTAGTCTAGTAGTATTAGTAATCGCTACCTTAACCGCGTATTCGTTAGTTTAGTAGTAATAGTTTTCGTATTCGAAGTAGAGTTCTATCTTCTACTTCTATTCTTAGAAGGTTATATCGTCTTTAGAAGATCTATTAAAAATAGTAGGCTTTAGATATATTACTTAGTTCGATCTCTAAGTTACTATAGTCGCTAGAGTACCTTTATTATACGTAGAGCGAGCTCTACGATAATATATAGGTATAGGTATACTATAATCCTCTAGGTAGCCTCCTAAGATATATAGTAATAGAAGGTCGTTATTAAAATAGGTATAAGGTTGTACTCCTAGAGTTTAGAGTTAAGGGAGATACTATATCCCTTTATTATCTAGTACGAAGGATTTAGTATTATTATCGTTAAAGGCGTCGAATATCGCTTTAATATTAGAGCGTTAGTTCGTTAGTACTAGTACGATTAGCGATAGTAGCTATTAGCGTTAACGTAGGCGTATAGGAGACTATAGTAGTTCTTCGTTTAAAGCCTAGAGTTATTATCGTACTTTAATAAGTTAGCGTTCGAGATTACGCTTATTCTCTTTTAACTAGCGGTTCTACTACTTTAGGTTATCTACTTTCTAGATAAATATAGGAGCCTTAGCTTTAATATTATTAATCTACTTACGTAGCTCTTCGACTTAAGTAATCGTCTTTAAAGCTATATCTTCTAGCTTCTTTAAAGCTTTTCCGAGACGCTAAGCCTCCGCCGTTTCGGATTAAAGCGCTACGTTAGCAGCCTTTAACTACTTCGCTAGGTCCTTATTCTTATTACGAGCTACTTCGTATCCTATAAATTCGAGCCTATAGTTACCTATATATTAGTATAAGATATCTAACTAAGTAGCGGGGTCCTTATTAACTTATATCTTTAACTCCTATACGCTATTAACTCTAAAGTTATTCCTTAAATAGTATAGAGTTAATTAATTATCTTAGCTATAATCTTTAGGTATAAACTCTCTTATATCGAGAACTCTAGTCTATAGCTCGTCTTATAATTCTTAAAGCTACTCTTCTAACTCTTCTTTAGTAGCTACGCTACTCTAGTTAGCGTCTACTATAGATAAGCTAGGCCCTAGTTCCTTTAATAGAACCTACTAAGTCCTCTTTAATAGTAGAATATATAAGCTTAGCTCGTCGTTAAAGCTAGGACTATCTAGGTTATATAATAGTCCGCTATTCTAGCTATTAGTAAGGAAGGTAGTTTTAGGAAAGTAACCTAGCGTATTTAGAGGGATAAGGTATTAATCGCTAAGATTCGTTTAGTTCCTAAACTATAAGCGTAAGGTCTATAATCGCCCTTAAGTTTAGCTTTCTTATATTAATATATATAGTCGCTTAAACGTAGATATAAGTACTAGTTATAGAGGATATAGAATATCCTCTTATTAGAGGATTTCCTCCTTTTAATAGAGGAACTCTATATTAGAGTCTAGTATCTTAGTAACGTACGGGTGTTAGTAATCTATAGTCGTAGGGTCGTCTTCTAGGTTTAGAGGTATACGACGTATAAAGGTAGGATAAAGAATAGGGAAGGGAAGTACTATATAGATTATATATATATATACGTTTCTAATTTTATAAGTAGCTAGGTATTCTATAGAGTACGTAATAGTAAAGTACTATAGGGCTCTTAGTAATTTCTTCTTTTAGTATTAGGGTTATATAAATCTTTCTTCTTAAAATATTATAGGTATTAGTACTAATTAAAGTCGTTAGGTTTTAATATACCTATAGTAGCTATAGTAATATATAGGTAATTATTTCTAGACTCTACTAGTCGTATCGAATATCGTTAGTATATAACCGTTATATCGTATATTATAAGGTAATATATAGGTAATCTTTACTAGACTTAGCCTATTATCTATTAATCGTAGTAGGTCGTAATCGTATAGGTCGTTTCGTAAGTATCGTTTAGTTCGTATAAACGCTATATAGCGTTATAATTAGGATTACGCTACGGCGGCGCTAGTAATACGCTAATACTAGGGTAGTTATAAAACGATAGATAGTTATAATACGGGCGTAAGATAAGGCGTACTATTTAGTAGTTAACTCGTAATAATATTGTTAACTATCTATAAAGAAGGAAGGGAAGCGATGCCCTACATCGCATATCTAGATACATTATAGTTATGTGACCCTGTAATCATGTGACCCTGTGACAGTACCCATCGTTAATGAAGGCCTCTGTCCTCAAGCCTGATAAATCTCCGCGAAATGTCTCGTTGCAGTGCCAATGAGACAGTGGTTGATCCATTGAGCCGTTGATCAAACCTTGGAGAATCGTATCTTCTCCTCTCAAGCCCGACACAAAGTCGCAGGCTCCAAATGTCCAGCATAAGACAAATGCGCCTCATTGATAAACCCCTCACCCTCACTCAAATTACACTCCACAGCCTCTTGCCCAACACACCTGAACGTACTCGCCGCAGTAGGCTCTCCATCCGCACCATCCAACTCCCAATACTCCGTTCGTGGGTGTCGATACCCCAGAAACCTAGGCGGCAGAACCGGTACGCCATCGTTTGAGTGCGTGACTCGATAGTAGTTTCCCGGCTTCTTATCGGTAGCTCCAGAGAGGCGGTCTGTGAAATCTGCAAAAGCCTTGTTGCCCACGCGAGGTTGACCGAAGGTGTAGGCGGCGGTGACGGGGATATTGCTGGTTTGAAAGCTGGGAAAAGCGAGCTGGGCGAGTGCGCCGCCAAGGCTGACTCCCGCGATAGTGATGTTGTAGGAAGGGTATGCCTTGAGGCCGCTCTGAAGGATAGATTTCACAGTGGTGTCGACAGATCTCCATGCCGCTTGGAAACCAAGATGGACAAAGCAGCCGTTGCATGGCACAGTCTTAGGTGGGATGTAGGGGATTGGCAGCATTGAGAAGCTGGTGATGTAGTCTTGTGTTGTATTGGTTCCTGGGATGGCGATGATGAACTCCCGGTCTGCATCGTTGCGGTAGATAGTTACTTGGGTGTCCGTAAAGCTGACGTTAACGTATCCTTGAACGACCGACCCAAATGGTGGAGTGGTGCATGGGACTGCATAGCCGGAGTAGGAGTAGATGTAGTACTTGACGAACGATGGGAAGAGCGAAGGATCGATGAGAACCTTCTCTGCGTAGGCCAGGACCAGAAAGAGGGACAGTACGAGAGCTCGCATGTTGATAAAACCGATGACGATGCGTTGGCGGTAGGCGATTGGCGATTCGTGAACAAGGTCGGTCTCGAGAATGGACAGCGAGGCCATGCCAATGGATATCTGTCTAGGAGACCAAGTCAAAGTCGCAGGACCGGAGACAGAGAGGGCCAGCTGATTTATCCACGTCAACGCTTGGAGAGGTGCGAGCTGTGCATTAAGTACATTTGACGGGATAGAATCCCACAACGCCAAATTTGTCCGTCGCAACTACCAAACGTTCCGCACGTGCGATCTAGACAATGCCACGGGCGTTCGTTGAGTGCCATTGGCTTTCAAGATCCATGACAAAGTTGACATTTCGGCTGGACTCCTTTCCATTCGCTATACGGCTAGGGCATATCGTTCTTTGATGTTCCTATTTCGAGTGATACTGGCCCAGAGCCTGATGGGAACGTGCATATTGTGGAGCTGCGAGTATGTCCGGACGTGGAACCGCCCACGCTCACAGCCCAAGTGGCTTCGGTGTCGCCACAAGCTGAAAGAGGGAGGCGGGGCTGGTTTCTCAGTCTCCTCGATCTTGAGAAAGGTCGACCCAGAGCGAAGAATCGGCAAGTATGATTTGTTGGGTTCTGCGCTCTGATGAGCTCCTGTCGAGGGCCTTCGATCGTGCATAGTATGGCGAGGTCATTCTTCTCGAGCCGCGGTGCCGTGGCTTTGCCAATTTCATCTCGACCATCGATATGCGGATATGGTATTCCACAAAGGTATGTCCAGCCAGACCACTTCTTTTCAATGTGTTGTGCATCGAGCATCGAAATCCCACACTTGCCCTCAAGCCGGTGCTTGCTCAGCCTGCACATCCTGCCCTCCTCCAACGGTATGCCTCTTGATAAACTCCACATACCCAACTCTTCGCCCTTTCACCAAACTCAGCGCATCCTGCACCAGCCCAAACGCAAGTCCATACTTCGCCCCCATCCTCGCAATCCTCGCAGCCGTAGGCACAGGCATCCTCGACCACGCACTGAAAACACCAGCGGTTCCCAATCCCGCCAGCATAGTACTCACACAATCCCTATTGCCCGCAATATGCTTCTCCTCAACCCCCTCATCCTCCCCCTCCAAATCATCCCCCAACAACTTCTCCATCGCGGCCCCCCTCGCAAACTCCCCACTCGACACTCTCCTCCACATCCTCACGCCCGCAGCCCGTCCACGATCAATCCCCTCCTCCAACACAAAGAAACACGTTGCGAAGACCGCGAACTTGAAGCCTTGCTTCATGCCCTCCACGATGCCGCCCAGCATCATGTTGTAGTTTTTGCTCTTGTGGTAGAGGAACCATCCCGTCTGGGTTGTGGGGAGACGATGGGCGTTTTCGGCTTGGAAGCGGTAGCCTGCATCCTGGCCTCCTTTGGCTATGCCCAAAAAGAGTCCTGCGATGCCTCCGGTGAGGCTGGCGAGGGGAAGACGGGCGGCGAGCGGGAGGGAGAGTCGTTCGTTGAGGTTGCGGATTGTGGGGACTGAGGGCGTGAACTTTGGTGGAGGCGCGAACTCGCCGGGTTGGTCTTGAGAGGCCATGATTAATGGCCGATGCTATCGTCCTTCCCTTCCCGGCATTGAGTTGATTAAGTGGGTGGGGAGTGAAGTGAATGTTGATCGCACGTGGCACTCCCGAAGCTCTCCGCAGTTGATGGCCCGAGCGTCAACTTTCTTGACCTCATCGAAGAGTGATCGAGTCGCGGAATGTCGACAACCGCAATACTAACGAGAGGATGCTGGCATCGAGACATGGCGTCGCGGGAAGCGTCAGCAAGAGCACGTATGTCTGTATGAGCTGCAGGCTCAAGACTCAGCAGAGGAGAAGATTTGGAGATGGAAGACGGGACGATGGTCAAGAGGCGAAGGGCCTCGAAAGAGACGATGCAAGGAGCCCGTCAACAGCAGAGCAAAAGTCCGAAAACATTGAAGACTCGCTGAATGCATGGCAAAACCTTGATGGCGCTACAGGAAAGGGGCTGATGGAAGATGGGAGTGACATAGTTGGGCAGGAAGAACGAAACACTTCGCCGCTTTTTGTCAATGGACGTTGGCAATTACAAGATGAGGGGAACGACGATGGCAGAGCACGGATCAAGACATACGACAGCCGTCCTGCTCTTCCCTCGGCCAGAATCAGGACCATGGCTCCCAGAAGCTCAGGCAGTGTCCGGATCAGGAAGACAGTCGGACGAGGAGAAGTGGCACCATCCGTTGTAGGCCCTTTCGAACGATACGATGAGCCTACAATATCTTTGTCGTCGGGTGAAAAGAGACGAATCATCACAGGCGATGATGCCAGTGAGGACGCATACGGCAGCGAGAAGAACGGCGTGATTCCGAAAGCGATATTCACACAACCGGAGCGTGTGGATCGCGTTATTTCGGGCAGTGTGGAAGAACATCTGAGTGCAACGGACCATCACGATACCGAACGAAAGAGACTGTTCCGATCAAAAGGTCGAGGACAGCGGCCATCAAAGCCAAAGTCGCCAGCATCGAACGACTCCGCCAGAGCATCACCCTATATCGGCACGAGTCCGCAGACGTACTCAAGAGGTTTTTCTTCTCAGTCCACCGCGTCATTCAGACAACGACCAAAGCTAGATATTGGAGTATGGACTCTGCCGCCGCCAGAGTTCATCCAAAGCGGCCGCATCCAAGCTCGCTTGTATCATACGTCTGTCGACAGACGGCAGGAGGCCGCGGCTGCGACGATCGAGAACGGAGCCTCGGAAACGCCGTTCCAATTCACCCAGCCGGATCCTGCTCTGGTCGAGAAGCCAGGCGGCATTCGCGCACAGCTTCGACAATGGCAAGAGCTGCACGGAAACAAAGATCCCATGCCAGACATCCCAATCAATGACGACATGCCTACTGAGGACGAACCCGTCAACAATCTCACTCGACTACCCGACGAAAAGGCTGTACGGACACAGGCACAGGCAGAAGAGGAAGACAAGGAAGAGATCGCCAGCTGGGCGAACGTTGGGAAGGAAGGCTACGATGGCGCTCGGGAAGACCAACGCTTCTTGAGGATGGGAGATCTCGTTGAGATCGAGTTCACGAAGAGCGAACGTGAGAGTATGCTTGCCGTCTACGTCCAAGCTACCAAGGGCCATGGATTGGAGGGGCAGTTCTTTACGATGCAGGGGCGGTGGATGCATCTTCCGGAAAAGTCCGTACAGTACAGCATTCCCGACTGGATCAGTCCAAGTCTTGTCGAGCCTCTGCTTGCTCACTTGCCCGATCCCGAAGACGCGAGGGATCTGAAGGGGCTGATGGAGAAGGCGTACATCGAAGACCTCTCAGTACCAAGAGACGTCGCGGCACCGCTTGTGAAGCGCATGGTCGACTTCTACAACGAGAGTCAGGACATCTACCGGCGAAACGCTTCGGCACTAGATAATGCGCACGACATTCTATCGCACGACACCGATCTTAGGTACGGCAGCCTGACTTCGGCCGCCACGACATTGCTCCAAACACCCAGCAACGAACTGCCTGTGACAGCGCTGTTTACAGTCCGTAAAGCACTCGGGAATGGCGGTTTCGCATTCAATATAGATCGCCGCTCGCATCGTTTGACCGGCTACATGCAAATCCGCAGCAAAGAGCAGGTTCGCATGGTCGAGAACGTCCGCAACTGGATCCGCGAATGGCAGGACGATCTGGCCGTCACCTCTGCGATGCCTGAGAGCAAGCTCAAGAAACACAAAGTCAGCAAAGGCGCCAGAGTCATGTATGGGTTCCTCAGAAAAGCGAAGGCAATCGTTGAAAGAAACCGCAAGAACCGTTCGCCAACAAAACACCACAACGTCGGTATCAGCAACGTCCGCTTGCCCATCACGCCTGCGAGCGACAGTGTCAAGGTGCAGACGGAAGAGAGCTTCACCGACGACGAGCAGCAGATTGTTCGCTTCATTGAATCGTGGTCGTGTAGCCAGATGTTCCATGGATTGCCGCGAATCGAGAGCTTGCCTCCACTCATCTTGCAAGCTTTGGGACTGTATGAAGATCTGAGAATGCCGACTGGGTTCCTCTTTCTGCAAGAGCTTGGAACGATCATGCCTTATGAGAACCGAGTTCGATTTGATCAGCACTTACTGCTCCCATCTTCGCAGCACAGCAAGCCGCTGCAAAATCTGATGACGTCGTTGCTCTCGATGAAAGACCACCATAACTTTGTCGATACGATGGCTGGATTGCGACATGACTGGAAGGATCTGCCTGTTTTTTGTATTGACGACGCCGGTGCTCACGAAATCGACGATGGTGTCTCTGTCGAATACGCTGGTGTTGGCGACGATGGAAGAAATCTACACTGGGTTCATGTCCATGTCGCCAACCCCACAGCCTTCTTCTCGAGGGATCATCCACTGGCTAAGATGGCACGTCATATGGGAGAGTCGATCTATATGCCAGAGCGCACTTACATGATGCTGCCCCGGTGGGCGACTCAAAAGTACTTCTCCCTTGCTCCAGACCGACCTTGCATGACGTTCAGCGCGAAGATGGATGAAGATGGCAATACACTCGAGCACAAGATCACGCCTGGCATCATCCGAAATGTAGTTCAGCTTACTCCTGAAGAGGTGAACAAGCTTCTCGGTCAAGAAGAGGATGAGCAATGGCCTGAATTGACCTTTACTGTCGGTGGAACGCCACCACCTGCACCTCGACGGAAGAAGATCTCCCAGAACACACCGACAGATGATACGATCCAACGACTGAAAACATTAAAGCTCCTGGCCGACAAACGCGCGGGTATCAGAAAGAGTGCAGGAGGTGTGTTCTTCGACTCCCAGAAGCCTGACGTGTGCGTCTGGCAGTCATGGAGCCGTCACGGACTATCATGGGACCATCCCTTCCGCGGGGGCATCCGAACCGTCGAGGGCGACCCAGTCATCCAGTTCAAGACCCGCGGCCTGGTAAACTGGTTTGCACCCAACAACTCCGTCGGAAAAAGCGTTGTCCAAGAACTCATGCTGCTCGCGGGAGAGACAGCCGCAGCCTGGTGCGCTGCACGCCAAATCCCCATCATCTACAGAGGTACCGTGCGAGACTACACCAAAGACGACCCACAACGTTTCTGGGAAGACAAAGTCGTTCCTCACCTAATAGACGGCAAAACAATGCCCCTCCACCTCGGCATCGAATACATCCAACTCATCGGCTCCATGGTCCTCCGCACAACGCCTAAACCGCACAGCTTCCTGGGTCTGCAGTCCTACGCCAAAGTTACCTCGCCCCTCCGTCGTTACGGCGACATGATCCACCACTGGCAAATCGAAGCGGCGCTCCGCCAGGAAGCCGACACGGGACGCTCGCTCATCACCCCGTCAGACTCCAAACCCGACCGCTCCTTCCTTCCCTTCAGCACGCCCGTCCTGGATACCATCATGCTCGGCCTCCAACCCCGCGAAACCATCATCACCCGCGCAAAATCCACCGCCGAGGCCTTCTGGATCACGATGCTGCTCTTCCGTAAAGTCGTCTTTGGCGAAGACGGACACCTCCCTTTTCTCGACGATACACACTTCAATCCCGAGCGTACCCAGCCGCTTAGTCTCGTCCCGCGGGCCACGAGCGCAGCGAGTTCTTCTCTCCCGCCTCTGAGGATGTTTGTCTCTTCGTCGCAGGAGAGCGTGGATGCGAGACTTAGCGTCGGGGGCATGTTGATGGAGCTGAATATCAGTGTTGCGATGCAGAGACCGGAGAGGTTTGGGTTGGAGACGGCGCGGAGGGGGGATGTTTGGGAGGTTTTTATTGATGATGTGGATGTTTATAAGAGGGCTGTTTTTGTTAGGCCTGTGAGGCTTGTGGGGAGGGAGGGTGCTGGGATTCTTTGAGAGGAGAGGGCAAGTGTCGATGGAGATGGAGATGGTGTGGAAGAGGCATGAATAGAGTAGACGATTGAATGTAAAATACTTCGCTTCTCAGCCGCCTTCATGGCATCAACTCCATCAAGATCTGGAACAAACCGCCCAAGTTGTCGACGTCGTTGCGTCCCCTCCTCAAGACACCATGGCTTTACTCGGTCACTCGGCATCTCATCATCCCCTATTAGTCCGCTTCAGAGACTTCACGCTCGCCACCGACAGCGATCTCGAAATTTCCACCGACATCGACAGCGTCGGGGTTCTCGCATGGATCGGCCTCCCTTACGACAGTGCAACCGAGGTGTGGGCAGGGGCAAAGTGAGCTTGGAGGTCTGCTTAAGAGTTACATCATTGAGACTGCCTCCCCGAACTGGCCGACTCACGAGAGTTCGATCGGATACTCAGGATGCAATTCTCGACCCAACATATGCCGCAGTGTTTGACATCGAACGCCTCGTCTCCTGGCTCCAGGACACATTGCGCATCAACTACCTGGCAACCCCGCGAGATGAGCCTGCCAAAGGAATGAGGATGCTGAGCAGTCGAAGAAGGCAGCGAACGATCGATCGGTTTCTAAAGGACGACAGGGCATCATGCCATCGAATGGGACGTTGAGATAAGTCAATCGATGCGAACGGCGTCGATTGAAAGCTCAGAGCCTCGATGGCCTCGCAAGATCTCCTGCCAGTGCAGCCAGCTGAACGACAAATCTGGCTTTCTTCAAATGACAATTGCATGACCTGGCGAGAATTGAGTCAGCAATACGATTGTTCGACTTCAGGCAGTCAAAGAAAATAAAGAGATCAGTCTCCAGAAGACGTGGAGCTACCATGCCATCTTGGGCGCCTATCTCCATTCCAGCCATGCTTGTACAACTCGATGGACGGCTCAATATCGCAACCTCCTCTTGAGACGACGACCGAACGAGATCAAGGACCAAGCTACGCCGAGCCCGGCCATTCCTCCACCAATCACTGCCAAGCACATTCACTTGCTCTTGCGCTAGCCCCCACAAGGCAGGAAAGAAATGCGGAGAAGCATGCCGCGAGCCGGGGGGATAATGTTCCAGGCTAATTGAAGTATATATTAACGTCAGTTCCCCAGCATCTTTTTGGATTTGCATCGTGAGTTCTTTGTTTTGCTGGCTTTGATGATGATGTTGTTCAAGACTTTCATCGTCGCTGCATTGTTGCAGGTGTGCAGTGTCTCGGCGACGTGGACGGCGTATCAAGAATATCTTTCGACGTTGCCGAAACATGTTTCCAAACGACCGAGTCCACAACCTCATTTCTCGTTCGAACCGCATCGACCGTGGCATCCAATCCCAAGCCCACCGCACAGGCAGAAGACTTGCACCGTGAAAAGTCACGATGACATGAAGACCGACGATTCGCAATACATCCTCGAAGCTCTTTACAAATGCAACAATGGCGGCCATGTCGTCTTCCCGCAAGGAACGACATATGTCATTGGAACGGCGTTGGATTTGCAGTTCTTGAAGCATGTCGATATCGGTCCATCTTCCCCTCCACACTCTCTCTCCTCTTACTGACTATGACTTCCAGACATCCAAGCCTACATCCAATTCACCAACAACACAGACTACTGGCAATCCCACGCCTTCAACCAAACCTTTCAGAACGCAACCACCTTCTTCCAGCTCGGTGGCACAGACGTGCACCTCTACGGTGGGGGCATGCTGGACGGCAACGGCCAGGTCTGGTACGATCTCTACGCTGAAGACATCTACATTCTGCGACCGATTTTGATGGGCGTTATTGGGCTGCATCAAGGGAGTATCAGTGATTTGAGGTGGAGGTATAGTCCGCAGTGGTACTCCCTTACGGCCAACTCGAGCAACGTTGTGTTTGATGGAATTGATATAAGTGGGTATAGTCAGAGCGAGCATGAGGCGAAGAATACGGTGAGTTCTTTCCTTTTTCCGATTTGAGAGAAGTGGGTTTTGGCTGACGATTTGGACTTGGATAGGATGGCTGGGACACCTACCGCAGCTCAAACATCATCATCCAGAACTCCGTCATCAACAACGGCGACGACTGCGTCAGTTTCAAGCCCAACAGCAGCGAGATCCTCGTACAGAACCTGCATTGCAACGGAAGCCATGGCATCAGCGTTGGCTCCCTAGGCCAATATCCAGGAGAAACAGACATCGTCGAGAACGTCCTGGTAAGCCCATCCCTCCCCTTAAACCCCTTCTTACTTTCGCTGATCCATCATCCAGGTAACAAACATAACAATGTCGAACGCCTCCGACATGGCCCGCATAAAAGTCTGGCCCGGCAGTCCCGCCGCCCTCTCCGGCGACCTGCAAGGCGGCGGCGGGTCCGGTCGCGTCTCCAACATAACCTACACCAACATGCAGATCAGTAATGTCGACTACGCCGTCGAAATCACGCAATGCTACGGACAGAAGAACTTCACGCTTTGCAACGAATACCCCTCCAAGCTTACTATCGAGGACATCCACATTTCGAACTTGACGGGGACGACGAGTGAGAAGTATGAGCCGGTGAGTGGGTATGCGGTTTGTAGCAGTCCGGAGGTCTGTGGGGATATCAAGGTTGAGGATGTGGATGTGAGGGCGCCGGATGGGACGAGGAATCTGTGGGTTTGTGGGAATGTCGATGAGGGGTTGTTGGAGGGGGTTACTTGTCAGCCGGTGTCGGGGTCGTGAGCGTTGTCTTCGCCTTCGGAGTAGTAGGAGATGAAGGTGGATCAGCTCGTCTTGAAGCCACTCCAATTTGGAACGAATCTCGAGCACTCCAACTCCCAACCGCCCGTATCTCCTCAAGCATCATACTATCCATGCTCCTCTTTCAGCATTCAACAACCCATCAAGAACTTCTATCCATTGGGGATAGAGCAAACAGTGAAAGCAATCCCTTTGAGTCCTCTCAAATGGAATGCGGGCTATGCGAAGCAGCCACGCTAGCATTCATAACTCGGCTTCAACTTCCTCTTCCCCTTCCGCTTTCTTCACACAAACATCTTCACCAACAGCGACGATGAGACCGACAACTTCAAACACTCCTGCATCCGCAAGAAGCGTAGAAGAGCGCAAAACGCCTCACATAAGATGGGTGTTTAAGAAACAGCTAGGTGAAGACGGCCAGGTGCTCAGGGTGAAGCCGCGAATGATCGCCCGCGGATTCCACGAAGTCGAAGACTTCGATTACATGTACTACCGCATGGTCAGGGCCATCATCACCTGGCGACTGTTGATCGCATCAATGGTGTTCGCTTTCGTCGTCTACTTGATGACGAGGAGCTTGTTCTCCTCATGAAACACAGCCAACGACGAGGTTGAAGCAAGAGATGAAGACAGCATCATACACACAAGCTATTAAGTATACTGACGGCTATCTCACAGCAGCGAAAAGACCACGGCGGGCACATCACCTCCACCTGACATCAAAGCAAGCAAGCAAGCGCAGAAGCCGCCCATCCATCATTTCTCATCATCCCCCGAGACCGAGCCGTCATCGAATCATCAAACAAGCAAGCAAAAGCAGACATCAGCATCATACACCTCCACCCTCAATGATCCGGCCAGCAAGGAATGCAATGGCCAAAGGGACCCGGCTCCCTCGGATACATCTCAAACACATCAACGACCATCTCATTGCAAGGGACCTTGGGATAGCCCATAAGCTTAGCCCACTGCTCACGGGAGCGAGGTGCAAGAGGAGGAGAGTCGAAGTCATCGCCGCCGCCAACGAAACGGGCACCGCTGCCGGCACCGTCGCCACCTCGAGCAGGCGTGCCTCTGGGATAGCCGAAGTTGACATCAGACGGCGGGTTGGGGTCTCGCTCGGCGTTGGCACCGCTGCCTCGGAAGCTGATCTCGAGACCGTCACCGCCCTTCCAGCCGTACTTGTCGCTCATCAGAGAGCTAATCCGCCAGCGACGGGAGCTGCCTGGGGATGGCGTGAAAGGCTTGGGTGGAGAAGTGTCGTTGGAAGTAGGCGAGATGGTCAAAGAGCTTGGAGAAACATTGTCAGGAGCTGGGGCACGACCAAAGGATACGGCCTCCCGACGGCCATCCGGAGACTGCTTGATCCACTGGACGGTGTTCGTGGCAGGATCGATCTCAGGCTTGATGACAGCACCCGCCTCCACTTCGTAAGGACCTGGAGTCTTCTTCAACATGAAGTACGGCTCATGCTCAGGCTCACGGTTCTCGTTGGTCGGCTGAGTGGTAACAGGAGGAGCTGCAGGGGTCTGGACAGTATTCTGGACGGTCGACGGGTGCCACTCCTGAGCATTCGGTGCAGAGGTACGATCGTTGTGGGACGAGTAAGCCGACGGCACCACATCTTCTGGACGACGAACTGGCGAGTCGATACTAGCGGCTCGACGAAGATGCTGGATGGAGTTTCTGACATCCCCAGACATGTTATGCCACTCGATGGGCGAGTAATAGCCGAGGATGCCATTGGTATCGTACCGAGCAAGATCCTGTTGGATATGCTGCGGTTGAACATGTTGCGGCTGGTATTGTTGCTGCTGGAAATACTGCGGCTGGAAGTGCTGATGTTGCTGTGGCTGTCCACTCGGCCTGAACTCCTGAGCAGTGGCTCTCAGCGAGCCGTGTCTAGCAGCCTCCCTCAGCGAGCCGGTCCTATTAGCCTGAGACCCTGTACTGCTCGACGTCTGCTTGATAGCCGACTGAAAGGCCACATCCTGCACCATATGAAGTGGCAGGCTGAGGGGCATATGAGAAGGGTTGAACACATTCGAACCAGGCTGGAAGCCAGGTGGCACGACGGGAGTGGCTCGCTGGGAAACGTTTGAGGCCGTCGTCAATGGACTCTCCTCCACTGGCGGCTCGTGCTCCTCGGGTACAGTTGGTACAGCTGGTGGAGATTTGAGAAGACCTTGCTTGTCCAGCTTCTTAAAGATGGGGCTCAGCAGGTGTCCATGCGATCCGCGGCGCTTCACCACAGTGGTGTTGGCAACAGAAGGAAGTCCACCCTCTTTGGCCTTGGCCGCTACTATCTCGGATTCTGGAGACCCGACAGTAAAGCGACGACCCATCTGAGCAGGTGGATCAACAGGAGAGCTGAAGACGCTGGCGGTAGCACTCGACGGTGCACGGCTGTTGAAACCCTCTGGGCTGATGACGGATTCCTCTTGCGGAGTACGCTGCTTGCCAGTCATGAGGTGCTGCATTACCCGCTCGGTAATGTTGTGCTGCTCAAATCCTGACGATGCCAGTGTACTACCTGTCAAGGGAGCAGGAGGCGTGTCATCCAGAGTAGACGTTGCAGTCTTGGCCGGCGAGATGTTTGTGTCTATTCTGGCAGTTGCCTTCGACAGTCGTGGCGAGGCTTGTTTGACGTTTTCCTGGCCGAGAGTCTCAATGGTGCGGCGAGTCGTCGCTTTGGTCGGCGACATGTACGAACTGGTCTTCTTGCGCAATGTTCGATCCGGGCTGGCTTTGGGACTGGTTGGTGATGCGGCTGGCGACATAGCTGCCTCGTCTTGATCAGACGAAATCTGCGGCGCCAGAAAGGGGGAAAGCGGACTATGCATGCCCGATCCAGGAGCCGTGTGAAACGAGTTCTTCGATGGCGACGACTTGGGCGACTCTTGAATCAGTTTCTCGGATGACTTCTGTGGTGACTTCTCGGACGATCTCTGTGGCGATTTCTCGGGCGACTTGGTCCAACCCTCAGGAATGGATGGCCGCTTTTGGTGACGTTGGACTGCAGTGCGGATCGACTTGTTCGGCGACCCTTCTGGAGATACCTTCGAAGACACAGCGGCGGAGTCTTTTCGCAAGGTCTCATCAGCACGGCGGGTGGTAGCCTTAGTCGGCTGAGCAAATCTTGGAGACGATTGCTTTCCTTGAGTGGCCGCCCATGCCGCAGGCTTCGAAGCTTGTCTGCCAGCCGGAGGCGAGATGATAACGCTCTGGTCACCCTCATCGCTGGCCATCTGACTTGGTACAACATTCGGACTGACGATGCTCTGCTGGGGGCTGTTGAAGCTGCTGATGCTACCACGAGAAGCTCTCGAACCCGACACAGTAGAAACAGCGTCGCTACCGATGCTCCTACGGCTGCCGGGTGTGCCCTTGGCGACGGCATCTTTCAATCCAGAGCTCGCTGCAGAGGCGTACGAAAACTTTCGCACACTTTGGGTGCCCTGCCATACCTTCGTCTGGGAAGAGCTCGTCGATGATGGAGTTCCAAGTCCGGGGAAGTGCTCTGCACCAGGAGGACGCTCAGGAGATTTGCTCTTACGTTCGAGCTCCTCCGCCTCTTTTCTCTCCTTCTCCTTCTTCTTTGCTTCGGCCATTCGCTCATACATCGCAGCAGCGCGCGGCTCATATTCCGGCTCAAACGTCAAAGCTGACGCCGGCTCTTTCAGCCACTGCAATGTGGGCTGCTTCGGGGCAGAAATGTTGCTGCGAACAGGACTGGGTAGCTTCGGGAACTGTTCGTCACTCTGACTATCCATCTTGTTGCGAACAGGACTGGACGACTTCGGTGCATGAACTGCGTTCTGGTCGTCTCTCTGGTCGCGGAGAGGGCTGGCTGGCATCGGAGGCTGCTGCTCGACCTCGGTCTCCATCTTACTGGGAGGCTTCTTTGGCCATATTGGACGCTTCGACTCCTTCTCTTTACTCGTTGTACCGCGAAGGGATCCAGGCAGGCTCGGGAATTGTTCGTCGTTCTGAAGGTCCATCTGGTTGTTGTGCTTGGCATCAGCCCGGAGAGTAGTAATCTCCGCCTGCAGTCTGTGGAGGTCAGTCTCGATGGTATCGAAGCTGTCTGGAGGTTGATTCTGGTCGGCGAGGGCGTGGAAGTCACTATCGTATGAGAAGTCACGACGAAGATCGGTGCCAATGCCTGAGGAATTGAAGTCTCCACGACACGAGCCCGAGATGTGCTGCAAGATGTCGTTGCTGCCCGAAAGATCAGGACATGATCGAAGGTGAGTGGTAAAGTGAAGTGAGATGAGACTGACCTGTCTGGCAGATTGTAGCTCTCGTCAGATTGATCTCTGATACCTGGCTGTCTGACACGAAGTGAACCGCCTTGCTGGTTCAACTCTGGTTTCTGGATCGAAGGTCAGCACTCGACTCGGCGACTACAACTACAAGGCAGACTCACAATCTCCTCGCGATCGTTATGGTTCTTGGTAGTGGTGACAGGAGTGGCAAGCTGCGGCGAGCCGCCACCCGTCATGAGCTGCCGGAAAGTGGATTTGCCAAACGGACTGAGTCCGGAGGCCATATCGTCTGCTGCTGATTCGGAATACCGGCGTGGAGATGTGGTGTTCTGTTCGTTTTCTAGAGATGCGATGTCGTCTGCCGTCTCTTCTGGGATGGGCGTAAAGCTGTGGTCTGAAGATGCGCTGATGGACAATGACAATGATGCGGTGCGACGGTTCGTTGGTGTCTTGGGAGAAGAGGGAAGAGGAGGCTCAGCGGTGGAAGCGTCATCTCCAGATCTCGAGGCTTCTTGGGAAGGGCCATTGTCGCCGGCGTCGTTTCCTCCATCTGGTCCGGCAGTCTCGAGCGGCGAAGTCAGGACCTGTTCCTCCTCTTGTTGTTCAGGGGCCGAGTCAGTGGTCATTTCCGTGGCATTGGCGCAGAACTGATGAAAGGCGGTCTCGTGGTGCTGGCAGGCGCCGAAATAATAGTATCGCCACACGCACATGGCGGCATCGAGGAAGGGAGATCAATGCGAAGCGGCGAGGGTCGAATATGGTATGCTGGTCTGCGCCGAACAATGAGGTGGGGTCGGAGAATGGTCTCCGAGGTCTGGAAACGACGTTGTGTGCGAATGCGTTGCGATTGGGATGGTGTGGGAAGCTGCGAGGGAAGGGTGTTTGCAGCCGGCGGAGCGGGAACGTGCAGCCTCGATGAGGCAGGAGCGGGACTTTGTCGAGACGTCGGATATGCTTGGCGCTCGTTCTCCTCCGCACCGCGGGCGACGAGATGGTCTGATACCTGGAGAAGATGCTCGGTTGGAAGCCGAATGGCGGAGATCCAGACAGCATGACGAGGAGGAGGAGCATGATGCAAACGCAGCGACAAACGCCGGATTAACACCTCTGGAGTCCACTTTCACGCCAGATCCAGGACACATGCCGCCACGAGCGAGGTCTACCACATTCTGCGCTTTCAATTTGGCCATGTATAAAGGAAGCGATCTTCGCGGATACGATCCAGGGCCGGGAGGACAAAGAGGCACCACCAGCTGAGCTTCTGCCAGAAGGATCGACAATGCCACACTCCAATGCATCTCTCCAATGTTGCGGGATCGACTGTGCCAGCAAGTCGGCCTTCGAGTGTCTATTATCAAGCACAGGCCTGGAGATATGAGCCAGGGGCTAGAGTGATTGTAAGTAAGTGCCAAGCCATGTACGCCAGGAGAGGACCATATGCTCAGCCTGGGATCGATATGTCCGATGCGACCAAGAGGGTAAGATACTTCAAACGCGGCTCCTAGGTCGTCCTATGGCATCGAAAGGCCCGCGTTTATTCTTTCCAGCAAACATCTTTTACGATTCTCTACAGCTATCACGTCTGCTCATATGCCTACGTGAGAGAATCAGCCTCAGAACTTCCTCTTCTTCTTCGCCGGTCCTTTGGCTTTCTCCTCCAATTCCCTCTTCAACCTCTCCCGCTTCTTGTCTGCTCTCTCCTGAGAACCCTCCCGTTCCTGCTCTTCCTCTTCGACCTTCTCAGGCGCTCGTGATTGCCTCTCAGGCTCCTCTTCTTCAGCTGCTGGCGCATCTTTGCTCGAACTCTTCCCGCCCATTCTGCCCAGCGTGCCCTTCGCCGGCGCTGGCGCTGTGTCCTCTTCGTCTTCGACTTTGACAGGTGCTGCTTCTGCTGATGCTTTACCCTTTCCACCGAATGCGCCGAGTCTTGACTTCGGCTTCGACTTTGACACCCCCTCTTGCTCCTCCGTTTCCTTTGGTGGTGACGACGGTGCTGTCGCTTTTGACTTTCCTCCGAAAGCGCCTAGTCTGGATTTAGACTTTGGCTGCTCAGGCTGCATAGGCTCTGCTTCCGCCTCTGCTTCCATACGCTTATCCGATTCTGGCTCTGGAGTTACAGATTTCTTCTTTCCACCAAATGCGCCAAGTCTGCTTTTCGGCTTTGACTTCGATGCTGGGACTTCTTCATCCTCTGTCTCGGCATCCATCCCAGGCTCTGGTTCCGGCACTGGGCTCTTTGACTCCTTGCCACCAACGACTCCGAGCTTTTTGGGAGCTGCGCTTGCTTGTTCGTGATTCGCTTGCTGCTGAGAACGGCCTTTGGTCTGCGACGAGGATGCATTGCTTGGGCGGGCGTCGAGATCGTCGTCGTCGTCTTCTGTCTCCTCATCTTCGATCGGTGCTGCAGCCTGTGGTTCGGCTTCTTCGTGTGCGGTAGTCTCGATCCTGGCATCGTGATTCTCTCGCGATGCGTCACCCTTCTTGAGTTGTGGTGGAGTGCCTTGGCGCTGGAACTCGTCGTCCATCAAGCTTTCTTCAGTTTGCAACGAGGGCTTCTCAGGAGTAGTACCATTGTGCAGCTGCATTTGAGATCTGAGTCTGTTCTGACTGGACCTAAAGGCTGTTTTACGGGGCTGTCTTCCTGACGCAGAAGTTGACAGAGCGTTCCACCAATCCGTATCTGCAGAATCTACAGAAATGCTGCTCGAACTGGGCAAGCCCTTCAGAACTTCGTTCAGGACATCGCTCGATAGATCCACGGGCCCAGCTTGCTGCTGTCTCAACGACGTCCTCCAAGTCCCTTCATCGAAATCTCCCAAGCCTTTGACGTGGCCGGCTAGCTGTGCTCGTTGCGACTTCTTTCTCGAGGTCTTGATGTTCGACACCCCAGGAAACACAGCGGTCAGATCATTGCCAGAGGTCTCGAGTCTGTCCGTGATCTTGGCAATCACCCGATCCTTCGAAGCCAGCTCATCGAACAGCTGCTGAATCTGCTGGCGAAGCTGAGTCGCCTGTCCCATCAATGGAGTCACGAGTTCGGTTCCCACAGTCGAGTCTGGCAGGCGCACGAGATTGATGGTCCATTTGAAGGTGGGAAGGGAGCCGGGTAGAGGAGCGGATAAATCGAGCTGGAAAGCTTGGCCATTGTCTTGGGCGTGAAGATCGAGGGTCGTCCCTTTGTCGCCTCCCAAAGCACTACCAATCTTCTCCAGCAGGATCTGGTACTGGTCATCCTCGCTGGGATCTATACTGCATCCCTCCTCATTCGATCTGCGCACAATCTCATCCTTTCCCAAAGTCTCGCCCCATATTCTGCTCAGATCCGTAAGCTGAATCTCGTAACCGCCCTTGTCGAAACGTGTCTTCACCAGCAGTTGCGGCAGATCCTCACCCAGCTCCAGCGATCGCCACGCCGCCGTTCCCACCATTTCGGCTGACTTTGCGCATGATGAGGGAAAGGAAAGAAAGAAGGCAAGAGTGGCGACGAGATGAAGTCGCTCCTGCCGCCGCAGCTGTCTCGCCTGCCTGGAGTGTGGCGGG